>CM067584.1:2013309-2523930 GCA_034336665.1 Luscinia megarhynchos
GGGCACGCGGAGCCGCGCGGGCACGGCCCCGCCGACGCGCCACCTCCGCGCTCCCCGCGGCCCCGCGGCCGGGCAGGGAGGGAAGGGGGGCGGCAGGGGAGGAGAGGGAGAAGGAGAGAAGAAGAAAAAGGAAAGATGAGGAGAGGGCATGCTGGAAATGAGCGATCTCCCGCGAGTGCCCACGGCGCTGCTGGCTGCGGGGCTGGTCCTGCTCCTGGGTGTACAGGGTTACTCCTGGTTTACACAGCGGCTACTGAGAGCACCCAGAGGGATCTGGGGTGCAAGTCTCAGCCTTGCTTGGGCTGCTGGAGGTTGTGGGACTGGCCCTAAGTGAGCACCATATCCCATGGACTGGCCCCAAGTGAGCCCTGTATCCCATGGACTGTCCCCAAAGTGAGTACCATGTCCCATGGACTGGCCCCAAATGAGCCCCATATCCCATGGGTTGGCCCCAAATGAGCACCATATCCCATGGACTGGCCCCAAGTGAGTACCATGTCCCATGGACTGGCCCCAAATGAGCCCCATATCCCATGGACTGCCCCAAATGAGCCCCATATCCCATGGGTTGGCCCCAAATGAGCATCATATCCCATGGGTTGGCCCCAAGTGAGCCCCCATATCCCATGGGTTGGCCCCAAGTGAGCACCATGTCCCATCGACTGCCCCAAATGAGCCCCCATATCCCATGGACTGCCCCAAATGAGCCCCATATCCCATGGATTTGCCCCAAATGAGCACCATATCCCATGGGTTGGCCCCAAGTGAGCACCATATCCCATTGGATTGGCCCCAAGTGAGCACCATATCCCATGGTGTGGCAGGCCTGGTTCCTTCTCACAGGATAACCCCATGTGGGAGGGGATGGCTGTGGGGCAACAGCGAGTTTGGGGCCTTGGAGAGTCTCTCAAGTGACTCTGCCTGTGTCTGTCCTCAGCCCTAAACTGCAGGAACCCCATAGCAGCAACGAGGTCCTGCCAGGACCTCTGCAGCTCCTGGAAAGCTTCTCACCACACACACCTCCCTTCCCCAGAGCAGGTACAAACCCACACAGACCCCCTGCTCCTTCCCCAAACCAGGTACAAACCCACACAGACCCCCTGCCCCTTAACCAGAGCAGGTACAAACCCACACAGACCCCCTGCTCCTGCCCCAAACCAGGTACAAATCCCATCCAGCCCTTGCTACGTTCCTTCCCCTCCGTGTAAGGGCTCCAGGTCCCCGAGCTGCCTGGGAAGGAAAGGAGAGAATGGCCATTTACTGTGTTTCTTTTACCATCTGGGCTTATTAAAAACTGCGCAGCAAATTAAAAATAGGTGGGAACAAAGATGGGGGAATGACATAAAGGGTTGCAGAAAATTCTCTGTGTACTTTTAAAAGCTGGAATTGCCATATGGACTGGCAGAGAGACATGTTTTACATTTCCACTGGTACATGACTGACATCATTTAGCATTAACTTCTATTTGAATAAAATGGTAGTAGACATTTAGGTAATATTACAGGGCAATAAATGTTTTAAAGAGCCTTGGGGGGATGCTCTTGAAACACAGTCCAGACCAGAACTCTAAAAATATGTCTTAATATATATTAACCTCTTTTAGGACTTCTGGCTCTCAAACAAATAATGGAGGATAGAGGTTCCCCCCCCCTCCTTCTCTTTTACTTTCTGAATTAAGAGTCCCCAGCTATATTTTTCCCTTTTTCCTCTTTAGCTGTGCTGGGGAGAACATGAGGGAATGTAGTTAAAATTCAAAAAGGTTCCCCTTTATCATTACCATGAATCAACACAATAAATGAGCCCCTTCAGAGCACGGTAATAAGAATTTGATAAATCATCAGCCAAAAATTAACTAGATGTCAAAACAATCTTTGGGAAGTGTGATGGATTAGGGGCGATAGTGGCAATTAATCTCCCAGCATGAGTTCACAGGAGAGACTGAGCAGTGGGAGATGGATGGGGGGAGACCAAGGCCTCACAAGGTCAGGACACTGCGGAAAGGAACGGGAGGTAGAGAGAGACAGAGAGAAGAAGAAAAAAATTCCACTGAGTCGGCAATCCCTGGGCCTGGCAGCTGAGGTAGAGGTCACTCACAGCTCGTGAAAGCCTCTCTGTCTCCAGCTGCTCCTGTGATGAGGCCAGCACTCTCTGCTCCTGCCAGAAATGGCACTGGCAGCTGGGGGCTCCAGCACCAGGCTGGGAAGAGCCAGAGATGGGGATGCTGCGCCTTGATCCAGCGATGGGCAGGGAGACAAATCCCCCTTGGATCTGGGAATACATTCATCCGTCCATCCATCCATCCATCCATCCATCCATATATCCATCCATCCTTTATCAGTCCATCCATCCATCCATCCATCCATCCATCCATCCATCCATCCATCCATCCATCCATCCATCCATCCATCCATCCATCCATCCATCCATCCATCCATCATCCATTCATCCATCCATGGATCCATATACATCCATCCATCCATCCATCCATCCATCCATCCATCCATCCATCCATGGATCCATATATCCATCCATCCATGGATCCATATATCCATCCATCCATCCATCCATCCATCCATCCATCCATCCATCCATCCATCCATCCATCCATCCATCCATCCATCCATCCATCCATCCATCCATCCATCCATCCATTCTTTATCCATCCATCCCTCCCTCCATTGGCAGTGCCACTGCTGGGCAGTTCAGTGGAGGTACCACAGAGGAAGGTTTTGGCTCACCAGAAGTTTTTGGCTCCTCCACCACCACTCTGGATCTGTCAGGGCTGGGACAAGGACGGACCCACGGGCTCTGTGCCTTGCACACAGCCTGGGGGTGCTGCAAGGACAGAGCCCTTGACTTCTCCATTAAGATAAAGCAAAATATTTGCTGTGTCCCCTGAACGTGCAAACCCAGCTCAGGAGCAGTCTGGGAGCCATTCCTTTGCTCAGCTGGGGTTGATCACTGCTGCTGCCCTCCCTTCACTACAGATCTGCAGCTCTGGGAGCAGAGACTCAGTGACACAGCAGGACTGGCTCAATATTACCCCTGGTTAGAGGCTGAGCCTCCCCGAGCTCTGACTGCTTCCCTCCTGCACGCTCACACTGTTGCTAACACCTCACTCAAATATTTGCATCCTCGAGAAGCAGCAGCCTTTTTTTTTTTTTTTTTTTTTTTTCCTTCTCTTTTCTTTTTTTAATTGCATCTTTCACGATTTCCCCCGGGTTTCTCACACAGTTCTGTAAGAGACAAACGCCTGGCAGAGGCAGGGACGGTGCTGGCTGCGTGGTGCACGTCAATGTCAGCGAGATTTCGGGAGGGGGAGAGGGGAGCAAACCCCCGCCCAGCTGGAATGCTCTCCCACAATGCCTGTCTCTTCTCAAGACAGACAGGCCTTGGATGGGACAGATGTTTCCACCCAAAAGCAGATGTGAAGATGTTACTTTCCCAGGGAGGAATGTGGTGAGGTTTATTATTAACCAGCAGTCCCCACATGACAGCTTCCCTTGACCAACAGTTGGAAAATCTGGAAAAACACGGAGCTCTCTAATCCAAGAGGTGGCAGGAAACAGCCAGCCCTGACGGACTCTGCTGATTTATTGTTATTAATTACAACCTGGAAATGACCAAAAACATCTGGGGGAACTGAATGTGGAAGAGAAAGCAAGCTTGAGCAAAGGGGCCAAATATTTGATTCTGGGCTCAGAGTGCTGCTAAACTTCAGCAGCAGCTCTTGGAAAGGCTCTGGGCACGGAGAGGCACAGAGGGAAGGAAGGGGCTGGGGGGCAGCAGCTGGGGGAGCCCCAGGGGTCACAGAGCAGCAGCACACGGGACACGAGCTCAGAGACATCCAGCACTGAAAATGTGGGGCTGTGCGAGCACACAGGGGTGCTCATCCCCCAAAATGTGGGGCTGTGAGAGCACACAGGGGTGCTCATCCCAAAAATGTGGGGCTGTGCGAGCACACAGGGGTGCTCATCCCCCAAAATGTGGGGCTGTGCGAGCACACAGGGGTGCTCATCCCCAAAATGTGGGGCTGTGAGAGCACACAGGGGTGCTCATCCCCCAAAATGTGGGGCTGTGAGAGCACACAGGGGTGCTCATCCCCCAAAATGTGGGGCTGTGAGAGCACACAGGGGTGCTCATCCCCAAAAATGTGGGGCTGTGCTCCCCCGAGGGCCCCCAGCCTGCCCAGCACTGGAAGGGAGGGCCGAGTGCGGGCAGCACCAGTGGAGCAGCATCTCTGTCCCCAAATCTGTCCCTCCTGCTCCTCCCCCAGCCCAGGCCTGTCATTGTCACCCTGCCCCAGGTGACACACGGCCCTGACTGCTGCTGGAGACCCCATTTCTGAAATAACAACTGCAGCCCCACACTTGGCAGGTGCACACGGAATTTGCTGAACCGAGAGCCCGGTTCAGCTTCACCAAAACCTTTGGATTTCTTTGGTCCTTTCCCTCTGTAGAACTACCCCACTTCCAGATTTTAACACAAACATCGAATCAGCCATTATTTAGTGCAAAATAAGCCACTGCCTGCTGTCAGCCCCACCTCAGGACACATGGACACTTTCCCACCAGGTACCGGAGAGCCCCTGACACACACAGGCAGCTGTGGTGATCCCACGACCTGAGAGCTCCTAAAACATCTGTTTGTATTTCCAGAGCAGTATTAACATTGTCAGACCGTGGCAAATCTGCTTAATTTTCATAGACATATGCATGACACACAAGCCAAAATACACTTAAAACGGGACATGTCAGAAAATAAACAACCATTAGCTGATGAAATGGAAAGGAAGTTGGGTCCTGCACTTTCCCTCTCCCACACACATCCCCTGCAGCCACAGGTCCATCATCTCCTCGTGATTCCCTGCTCAGGCTCACGCCCAAAAAACTTCCACAGGACAATGCACACACTTCCAATGGCCAAAGTGTCCATCCCTTTCTGAGGGAGCTTTCAAAAAGGCACAACATCCACGGGAAAAATCAGCCTCACCTACCTCCCCTGCACAGATCTATTTGTAGAAATTGAACCCGAGCAGGTTCTTGCCCTTTCCCTAATTGACACTGTGAGGTCCATCCAGCCCAAACCCAGGGCCTGGAGGTGAGCAGAGGTGCCCCCTAATTGGGAACAGCATCTCCAAGGGGCTTTTCCAACGAGGTGCAGATTTCTCTGGCACACGTTGTCAGAGCTGAAGGCAGCATAATGAAGTCCAGAACTTTTAGGTTTCCCCTTTAATATATCCATCATGTCTAGATCCATTATTGACATGTTGACTTTCTTGTTTCTGATTTAAGCTGCCAGACTCGGTAAAATTGCCTTGACAGCTTTAGCATTTGTGGCAGAACACTGACATGATGTTACTTACAGCTAATTAAAGTTGAGAGCATAATAAACAATCTTGGGATCCTAGCAACCCAATTTCCCCGGGTATGGAGTTTGCTGGATCTTGACCCGAGATCTTTGAAGCTCCAGCAAATTCTTGGAGTGACCTCCGTGCTCCGAGGGCACTGGCTTGGGGAAGCAGGGCTGGAAAACACCAGAAACGCTCAGGCACGGCTTGTGCAGAGACTTGGGGAGCGACGAGAGCCAGGGAGGGGAAACTGGTGAGGAAAGGAGACCCTGGGAGGAGCTGAGAGTGAGTTTGTGAGGCCAATGCACCCAGTGGGCCAACGGGTTACAGCTAATTAGCAGTGTGATGAAAGCCAGCGAAGGAAAACTCAGCCTGATTACCAGGAAATCTTTCCTCTGGTGAGCCCTGCTGGGCTGCAAACCCTCTCTGGAGGGGAGCAGAGCAAAGCACAGCGCTGAGGGCTGATGGACACAGCAGTGAGAGCCTGGGGAGGGCCCTGGGGGAAGGCTGAGTGTGAACCAGTGATTCACAGGAGCAGACTTTGCCTGGCTGCTCCAGAAGGTCCTGGAAACTCTCACTGCATCAGTTCCTTCTCCTTTCCTCCCTCGTGCCATCCCCAGCCCAGCTGGAGCCTCTCATGCTGTGAAATCACTCACTCACAGAAGAGAAAGGTCAGCTCAGCTCAGGGCAAGATCTCACCTTTCCTTCTGAGGAACATATTTTTGTTATTTATTTTGTTTTAATAACAAAAGAATAAACCTTGCCGTACCCAAATCAGATTCTCGGAGCTGACTCAGCCAGCAAAATCAGCATTTTTTCTTGTCTGCAGGGAATCAAAAATCACTACTCACTTGTGCAGAATCAACTGAAATTTGAGGTGAATTAAATCCAAAATCTCCCTCTGTTCCTACAAATGACTGACATGCCTTCTTTATTGCCAGTTTCTTGAGTGCTATTGGACTGATTTCTCCCATTTTCACTGAATCTCCTCATTCTGCAAAGTAGGGCAACAACAACATTTCACATCTCTTGCAAAGACTCAAACGCAGCGACACGCTCGCTGTGAGTCACCAGGGCCACAAACGGCGTCCTTAGAGCAAACAAAGGTGAAGTTGTATTAAAGCTCCATGAGAAACGGGCGAGTTCCAGCACGTTTGTGCATGTGAAGAGAAATTCTGGATCACAGGAGGTGATGACGCTTCTGACATGTCAATGGAGGATCCTGAACTGACTTAGCAGCCCAGCACAAAGGCTGTGCCTGTGCTCTTAATCTCTTAATTCACCTTAAACCAGCCTGAAACCGAACCTCTGTTCTCACAATGATTTGCTGCACTGACAGAGCCTTCAAGAGTTTGTTTAAAAAGACAAAACCTGTGGGCACAGACGAGGCCCTGGGGGTGAACCAGGAGAGAAAGGACCCGAGTCCATGCATGTGTGCTCACCCCAGGGACCCTCAGAAGATCCATTTTATTCCCTGGTTCCCAGTGAACCCTGGCTTTCCTCTCAGCCTGCAGCAGCTCAGTGTCCTTGGAGCAGCGCGTAGGGACAGACAGATGGATGGGGCAGCCAAGGAAGAGGAGCGTTCACAGTTCCCAAATCCTCCCCCACAACCCCGGATTCCCCAAGCCCTTACAGGCTGCCCCTCCCTCTGCAGTTCCCGATGGTCCCGGCCCCTTTCCCTGCTCCCTTCCAGCCCTGCCGTGGGGCAGGTGCAGCGTGCTGACCCCTGACCCCAAACCCTGCCCGGCCGGGCCCCATGGCCAGCGCTGACCACAGGGCTGGGAGCCAGGAACAGGGCGGGGAGCGGGCAGGGGTCTGCTGGGAACGGGATCCAGTGGGGTGGGAACTGGGATCCACTGGGGAGGGATTGGAGATCCAGTGGGATGAGATTGGGGATTCAGGGGGATGAGATTGGGGATCCAGGGGGATGGGATCCAGGAGGGAAGAGGGCAGAGGTCTCCTGCTAATGGGATCCAGTGGGGTGGGAACCGGGATCCACTTGGATGGGATCTGGGATCCACTGGGATCAGATTGATGATCTAGTGGGATCTGACTGGGGATCCAGTGGTACAGGAACTGGGATCCAGTGGGATGGGAACTGGGATCCACTGAGGTGGGACCCAGGAGAGGGGTAGGTGCTGCTCCTGCTGCTAACGGGATCCACTGGGGTGGGATTTGGGATCCAGTGGGATGGGAACTGAGATCCACTGGGATGGGATTGGGGATCCAGGGGGATGGGATCCAGGAGAGGGAGTGGGCAGAGGTCTCCTGCTAATGGGATCCAGTAGGGGTGGGATCTGGGATCCACTGGGATAGGAACTGGGATCCACTGGGATGGGATATAGGCAGGAAGTGGGCAGAGATATGCTGCTAATGGGATCCACTGGGATAGAACCAGGGATCCACTGGGATGGGATTGGGGATCCAATGGGATGGGATCAGGGATCCCCTGGGATGGAACCAGGGATCTACTGGGGTGGGATCGGGAGATCCACTGGGATGGGATCCAGGAGCAGAGGGGGTGCTGCTCCTGCTGCTAAGGGGATCCATTGGGATGGGATTGGGGATCCAGTGGGATGGGATTGGGGATCCAGTGGGATGGGATCAGGGAGGGAGCAGGGAAAGGGGATCTGTGCCTGCAGGGAAACGCCACAGGAGCCACACGCTGGGACCCAGCTGTATGAACATGTATATCACATGTGTGTCACATGCATGTCACAGCTGTGTCACGTGTGTCACATGTGTAGCAGCACAGCCTTGCAGTGAATCCAGATTTACCAACCTCCAGCCAAATCTCGGGCTCAAACCAACCCCCAGCCTTTACCCAGTCTGAGATTCCCCCACCACATCCCAAGAGCTCAGGATTTTTCAGTGCTGGGCCCCCCAAAACAGCAGCAAAACCTTATAAAAGCTTAGGGCAGAGCTTTAGGTGAGATTCCCAGAAAAACCCAAAGCAAACAAGCACCCCCAGCCGGGCCTGGGTTTAGTCTGCGGGGTGTGAAGGGTTTCACCTCTGGGCAATGAGCTGTGGCAGCAGGAAGCCGCCTTGCCAAATACCTGCCACGCTTGCAGGGATGACAGGAATCCACCCCAACGGCGATGGAAACAAAACAGAGCAGCTCAGCAGCAGCTCTGGGAGTGTTTCTAACTGAGATCCCGGGTCCTGCTGTCCAGGAAAGCTCAGTGATTGCATCCTGACATTCCTGCTGCCACGGAACAAACGCCATGGCAGGTACAACTGGTAACAATTTTCTGAAATTGCAGAAATTTCTCGTTGTTTTCTTTTTTCGTAGTTAATAGTTCTTTTGTCCCGGCTCTAGACGTTTTGCTAATCAGTTTCTATCATATGGGAGCTATCAGCAGAGACAGTCAAGCCTGGGGATATGTAAAACCTTCCCATTGCCTGAAGAATCCAAGGAGACCTTTGACACTTGCCAAATTCCCTTGCAAGGGAAGGGTAAGGGAATCAACTCGGAGCCAAAATCTGCAAAGTTGTTTCTTCATCAGCCTTTAAACAGAACCTTAAAAGTTTCCTCTGCTCATATCTTGTTTTTATGGGGCAGCAACAACCGAGGTGCTGCTTTGCTGGTGAGGCCACTTCTTGCTACCCTCTCCAGATAGGCTGGAAAAAACAGGAAAAAACAACCCCAAAACCCAACAAAACCCAGTGTGAGGGGCTGAGGGGAGGTGCCAGAGCAGCTTCACAGTCCAACACCTTCGCTCCCTCTTCTCCTGCATTTAATGGAACATGGAAATTGGGAAAGTGAACCAAGGCAATTGGAAGCAACAGGGCAGAACCCCCGGCGGGTGCTGCAGGCACAGGGAGCCCCTGGCACTGATTGTGCAGAGAATTGATCCCCGAACCAGCCCTGAGCCATCCCTGAACCATTCCTAAGCCATCCCTGGAACCATCCCTGGAACCATCGTTGAACCATCCCTGAGCTATCCCTGGAACCATCCCTGAGCCATCCCTGAGCCATCCCTGAACCATCTCTGGAACCATCCCTGAACCATCTCTGAAATATCCCTGGAACCATGCCTGGAACCATCCCTGAAATATCCCTGAACCATCCCTGAACCATCTTTGAGCCATCACTGAGCCACCCCTGGGCTCTGCTCCCTTCCAGGCTGGGCTGGGACAGGGATCAGGATCATCAATCCTCACGAGTGCACCCGAGCAAGGAGGGCCTGATAAAAACCACCCCTCTGCCACCACAACCATATCAAACCTTCTCCAAAAAGTCACTTCGAGGTCACTGTTTTTGTCCAGTATTTCAATACATTAAATGCAATTACTTCATTGTTGATTTACCTGTCATTAGAGGCATGTGTTTGAACATGATTTATTGAGTGAGTTTTGTGCCAGTTGACTTGCAATAGATTGCACAATATTCAAAAAGGCTCATTTGCTTGGCATTACATTAGAAGCAGGGTGATTGCAACACAAAGCAATGTAAATGAGTTCTGAGAGGCTCCATCATTCATGTTGTCATGTACTGAATCCTATTATTATTTATTACCATAATTGTACTGTGTTTCCTGGGGCGATAAATTAGGACTGATGGGTCCCGCTGACAGCCAAGGACTGGACTCGCTCTATATAATTTAATAGGGATACTGTTGGATCTCTGCTCGGAGGAGACTTAGGCAGGAATTTAGTAACTAAGCAAAATCCTTTCTTAAAAAAATTAAAAATAAAATAAAAGCAGTGAGGTTCCCCTCACCCCCCCCTTCTCCCTTGGCAGCAATTTAAGTCTTGATAAAAGCTGCAAAGGAAATGGGAGCACTCTGTCTTTCATAATAGGATTGTTAAAAAAAATCACTGCCCTGTGTCACAATCTGTTTTCTGCTCCCTGCTGACAGGCAGCCTCCCGTGCTGGGAACGCGGGGACAGCCGATGGCTTAAAGGGACAGCGGGGACAGCTCCTGGCCCGCAGCCCCAGCCCAGCCCCGCCCAGGAGCCGAGCCCAGGGACGGCCCTGGGGCTCTGGGCAGGTGTGCCTGCACCTCACGCACCGGGGGCACGAGTGCTGCACACCTCGATTCTGCTGGAGCCCGCAGAAGGGGCTGAGGGTGGCCTGAGGGATGCCACTTCCCTCTGAGGGGCTCCCAGAGGCTTCCAGGGGTTCACCTGCAGCTCTTCTTCCAGGGGGTCACCTGGATTTTCCCTCCCAGGGGTTCACCCTGAGCTCCCCTCCCAGGGCTCTGCAGCCCAAAGCACTGGGGGGACTCTGCAGTTGAGATCCTGGGGTTGTTTTTGGGTAACAACCTCCCAGCTCGCCCCTGCTCTCCCTGCTGGAATTCCTTCCCAGGTACTGGAGTTCTCACGGGCCAGGGCAGGACTCAGACAGCACCAAAAACCCTCTGGAGAGCACAGCTCCAGCAGCCACCACCTGTTGGAGCCAAGGAGCTCCCTCCTCCTGACCTTGGGTGCTCCAGAGTGCAAAGCACAAGGATGAAGCACAAAACTCAGCTCTTAATTTATATTTGGGCACAAAAAACTCTGAGTGGGACGACTACAGGGTAAATAGGGAAAGAATGTCTGAGGTTCTGGTATTAGATTAAGATTCAACAACAAAATTCTTATTTCCAAGCTTTTAAACACCACCAGTATTCAATTTTTCTTCTACAATTCTTGTAAAGACAGTCGGAGTTGCAGAACCTTAGAACTGTTGGGCTAGAACAGGTTAATGATCCCTACAGTCCTGTATGTTGTATTTGTGAGCAACCAAATGTCCATAAATCCTCCTAGTGGACAATTTTATGGAATAATCAACACATCAGGGATATTTCTTTCTAACCTTCCCTGAGTTAGTGACTGGCTTATGCCCTGAGGCATGAGAGCTTATTGACTGGATCCATCTCTTGTTCAAGTCAATACTTATCTGTCAATTCAGGTCAATTCAAATGAGATTTTATCGACAGGAGAAGCTGCACAAAGTGTTGCCAAAGTGTGAGAAAATGACAAGGCACCCCTGCCTTCCTGGAGCCATCTGTCAGCCAGAGAAACAGCCCGCGCTGGTTTTACAGAGAGACCAGCTCGTGGCTCCACCGAGCACAAATCGCCCTTGATTTGGCTTCATCGACTTAACTGAGCTGAGCTCTGCTCAGCATAAACAAGATCCATCCCGAGCCTCCACAGACAGCGTCAGGAGGGGCACGAGTGCATTAAAAGGCTGCAGAGTCATAAGTGCAGGAGTCTTTGTGTCGGGACTGATGAGTTGTCAGGGACAAAATTCATGTGCTTTCTATGAGCTAAAAGTTATAGCTGCAGTTTATTGCAAAGAGCCCTGCTAAGAGCTGCCAGGCACAGCCCAGAGTGGGACAAAGAGATAAAGGGGGAAGAGAAAGAGCAATGGGATAAAAGGGTGATGGAGTAAGAGAAGAGGGAGAGAAGAAGAGCAAGAGAAAGAAGAGGTATTAGAGGAAAGCGAGGGGTGGTAGCAGTAAGAGTAAGAGAGAAAGAGAGAGAGAGAAAGAAGTGAGGAGAAGAGAGCGATTTCCCGTTTACAATACAATAAATTTTCTTCCATGATGAATATTCTAATTTCCACTAACCAATGTAATACAAGATACAAATTCTGTAGCATTTGCATACAGCCTATAGGAATCCTCATATTACCATAATGTGTTACACTTTAAACTCTAAAAACTACTCTTTGGACCCCAGCAAAATCTCCTCTGACCTTTGGACTTGCTCTCCAGCAGAAGACATTGTTCTATCAAGAGGGGATTGCTTTCATCTGGCCATTCTATTGTCTTATAGTTATTCAGTAACTAAGGCTTTCCTGTTTCATCTTCCCCAACACATAAGTGTGTTAAAAAGGGTTTAAAAGCTGTGTTAAGGGGGTGGTGCGCAGGCCTAGGGCAGAGCTGCACCCACAGCTGCTGGCCTGGGCTCCCCCACCCCTGCTCTCCTACCCCAGAAACACACCAGCCGTGGCACTCACACATCAAAGGCTCTCCCTGCTCGCCCCCCGGCAGCACTGACACATTTTTGGCTGGCACAGCACATGAAAGGAGCTCGCTGTCCAGCACGGGGCTCGCAGACAATGCGGGGATTGTCCGGGCCCGTGGGCAGAGCACCAGGTAATGTGATGCAAGAGCTGTAAAATATCTCAAAGACACAGCAAAGAAACACAGAGCCTGGGTTTGAAGAGAGCCTTGCAGTTCGTGGGGATTTTTGTTTGTTATGAGTTCTGGAACAGACCCTGGCATGGGACTTGCTGGGGTTTCCAAGCCCAGCCTGGTTTGACAGGCACATTTCCTTGGGTGCTGCAGAGTTTCCTCTTCTTCTCCAGCGCCTCCTTCCTGGCACATTCTCCCCTTCCTTCATTTCATGGCTTGGAACAAATGCCAGGCCTGGTCCAGGTGTTCTGGTGGCACCCGGGGAAGGTGTGAACTCTGCCCTGTGCAGGTGCAGCTTCTCACCAGGGTCTCACCCAAACCCAAACAGGCTCTGCCTGCCTGGCACCACCCAGGCCATGGTGAGCTCCAGAAGGAATCCCAGGAGCCCTTTGACTTGAGCCCTGTGGTCACTGCACGTCCATCAGTGAGGTCAGCCCAGGTGGCCCGGCCTGGAGTGACAATGGGGACACAGCAGAGCCTGCACGCCCCATCAGCCATCAGCCCAAACCCTGGAGGGGTGGTTGTGAAGATTTGGTGAGCTCCCATCATCCATCCATCATCCATCCCTCCATCCATCCGTCCTTGCCCACACCCCAGGACCATTCCCATGCTCCAGGCCTGTCTGAGTGCAGGATGCAGATCTGGAGCTGGGCTGTCTCTGTCCCTTTTGCCCATTCCCACCAGCCACCAGCCCCTGTCTGTTCCTTTCAGAGCCATTTCCAACATCCCAGGAACAGGAGCTCAGCATTTATCACCCAGAGTCTCTGAGGCAAATCCATCTCCCCTGCAGGCACCAAACCTCCCATCCCTGCAGTCAGCCCGAGCTGGGGGTGCTGAGCAGGGGTCCCCACTCTGAAAGTGAAGGATGAGGACGTTGTTTCTGTAGAACACGTGCCCAGGTCTCTGTCCCTGTCACCACAGACCCCTCTCCCCAGTCACGCACTTGTTCAGGCTCTGATCCTTTCATTAACAATGGAGAAATGCAGGCCCTTACATCTGTTAGCAGGCATAATTCTAGACAAATACAACTTCTTATCAAATAAGCCTGCAATAAATGTTTCATGAACAGAACCCTTCAATAGAACTCCCAACACTAATTTAAGGAGAAGTATCAAATGAATTTTTTTTTTTATTCTGATATCTCCCCTGAGACAAATGATACTTTGCAGGCCTATTTTTAACAAATGAATTATTGACTTAAACTGGCACAATTAATCACAATATAATGGGATCAGGGGATGTTAGAGACTCATTCAGCACGGCAGATGATGAGTACTGACTCTTCCAAGAAATGAGGCTCTTTAATCACTCCCAGATTAACAGCTACATGCTTTCAAATTTCAATCACAGGGAACTGCCAGTGTGGAATGAAAAGGGCCCACTCCAGCAGGAGCAAAGGAAGCAGGAGGATTTCTCACCCCATTGGAGCCCTGCTGCTCCTTGTCTCAGAAATGGGCACCCAACTTCCCCAGGGAAAGGATCTAAACTGTGGTGAATTTGTAAGAGTTTTCCCTTCCAGTCTTCATCAGGTAAGGAATTGGTTCCAGGACAGAGCTCACAACCCCTCAGGCTGTTTAACACCTGCCCTGGAGGGAAAATCCTCAGGGCTTAATAGAAAAAACCCCCCAAATTAACCTCCTCCTCCTCACTAGGAAAAGTGTTCCCTGAAGCTTTTGGATGCTCCTGCCAGAGGTGCTGCTTCACTGCATCCCACGAGCACCAAAGGTTGGTTGGAATGCTTTTCCTTCAGCTTTACCCACGAGTGTGGAATGGTCTCCAGCAGGATTTCAGTGCCATCCTCCTTATATTCTCTGATATGAACCCACCCCAAGTGCTCAGGCAGGGAGAGGTGCCAGTTCTGTGTCCCCTCACGTCCCCCAGGCAGCTTTGCCGTGCCCAGCACGAGGCTCCAACAGGACCCTGCAGCTCTCAGCATCCTGAAATCCTCACAGGGAAGGGGCACAGCTATTGCCATGGAAAATCGAGACTGGGGAAGGTGGCAGATGCTGTGGGCTGTGCCAGACTTCTCCAGCAAGTCTCAGTGTGTGCGAGGCAGAGCGCGGAGAAGGGAAACAGAGCGGGGAGCGAGCCCTGGCTGTGCCTGAGCTCCCCAGAACCAGCTCTGCCCTGCTCTGGGGCAGCTCTGGCAGCCAAAATCTCCTCTCTGCTTCAACTTCCAGCCTGTGAGAAGGGCAGGGCTGGTGGGGCAGAGGCGCAGAGCTGCCTGCACTGGAGGGAGTGCGGGGATGCTCGCGGCAGCGCTGGACACGTTCTCCTCTGCTGCTCCCATTTAACTTCTCACAACATGTGCAGTTTACATTCCGGTGTCCTGCACGCAGAGGTTTGGCTGGGAATATCCTCCAGAGCTGGGGATTTATGGCTGTGCAAATGCTGGGGGAGGCGAGGAGCAGGCCTGCCAGAGCAGAGGAAGGAAAAACCTTTGTTCCTGCTTCTGGGTCACGTTAACCCCAGCCCTGCCGTGCTGCTCCTGCAGCCCCCATGCCTCCTCGTCCTTTCCACAGCAACTCCTCACGTGCCAGCACCTCACACACATTTCCTTGGCTTCCACGGGCAGCTGGAGCTGGGCTCTGAGAAGAGATCTGCTTTCAGCCAAGCTGTCTTTTCCTTTTCTGCAGGCCTGGCATGACAACAAGCCTGGCTCTGCCTTGGCTCCCCCAGCCCTGCATCCCTTGGGGAGTCTCCAGAGCCCCAGCAGTGCCCTCGGGGCAGCAGAGGAGCTGCTGTGGGCAGAACTGCATGGGCATGAGATAGAGTTTGTTCTTAGTGCCCCTGTCCTTCATTTCAGGAAAAAAAAGGGAGAAAAAGTTCAGTGTGGCATAAGAAGAGGATTGAAGAGAATCTCTCTGTGCATCCTTCCAGCATAGAATCAGAGTCATGC
The DNA here is from genome assembly GCA_034336665.1 of Luscinia megarhynchos. NCBI lineage: Eukaryota > Metazoa > Chordata > Aves > Passeriformes > Muscicapidae > Luscinia > Luscinia megarhynchos. The sequence continues at coordinate 2,028,687 of CM067584.1, forward strand.
GGTGGTTTGGATTGAAAGGACCTTAAAGTTCATATCATCCCATGGCAGGGAGGGGCAGGGACACCTTCCCCTACCCCAGGCTGCTCCCAGCCCCATCCAGACACTTGCAGGGGTCCAGGGGCAGCCACAGCTGCTCTGGGCACCTTGTGCCAAGGCTTCACCCCCTCACAGGGAGGAATTCCTTCCCAATGTCCCATCTAAACCCTCTGGCTGTCCGTGTGAAGCTGTTCCCCCTTGTCCTGTCCCTTCCCAGTGAGGCTGGCCAGGGCCACCAAACCTCAATCCCAAGGTTCCTATGGATACACAGGGAGCATCATTATCCCTCCTTGCTCAGGTAATTAATTACCTTGGACCCACTTACCTGGTTCTGGGCTCGTGGCCCCCCTGCTGCCCTTGCCCAGCTCGTGGCCGGGGGGAGCTGCAGGTCTGAGAAAGGCACAGAAACCCCAAGAGCTGCAGTTCCAGGACCTCCATTTCCCATTAGGGCACAACCAATAAAGCCCCGAGCACAGCAGCAATCTGTCACCTGTCAGTGGGGGCAGAGCTGGGGGAAAATTCATTCTCAAGTGCAATTTCAGCAGCCTGTTGATCCAAAACCAGGGGATGGGGGGATGGATCCAATGGGAACCGGACCTGGTGTTTCCTCCCTGCCTGTTTTCCACAGCCAAGGATTAAAAGTGCATCTGAGGAATGTCAGAACTGCAAAATTATGGGACGGTTGGGGTTGGAAGGGACATTATTCCATGCCATGGGCACCTTCCACAAGAGCAGCTGGCTCCAATCCAGCCTTGATCCCTTCCAGGCATGAGGAATCTGCAGTTCCTCTGGGAAACCTGTGCCACCACCCTCATGGGAAGAGATTTCTTCCTATATTTAATCTAAATCTACCTTAATTTTGCCTTTTTTAGAGCTGATTTCAGTGCTAGGCTGAATTATCTTTATAAATGAAGAGATTTTCATGTATTTAGGAGGTGCAATCCCATTTTATACCCATAGGTAATCTGATGCTCTGGAAGAGGAGTGGCCCCATGGAACAGGATGGGTAAAAGCACCGAAAAAGGGAGATTCCCGGGTTCAGAGGCCTGTGGGCTTTCAGCTGAGATAAACTACGAAAGGGAACCAAGTTTTTGCTCCTTGAGCAACAGCTCAACAATGGAATCTATCTGTGAGAAAAATATGGTTGAAGTTGTTCCTGTGTGGATAGAAATGACCCACATTCCTACTTCTCTCTTAATTTTTTAATAAGCTGATTCATTCCCTGCATGACATCACTACATGTTCAAACCTTTATCAAAAACATTAATAAAATATTCACTTGCATTTGTTTACCAAAAATGCCTTTTATGAAGATGAAATATTTCTAAAATCTGCTCATTTATGTTTTTCACCAAGCGATATATTAAAAAAAAGCAAAACATAATTTGTGTTGGTGAAACTCTGAGAATTTTGACAAGCAGTAACAACAACTTGTTTTGTGCAAATTGCTTTGGAGGCGGAAAAAAGCGACTTTTTCAGATGCCACCATTTAATATTATCTATTTTTTAAAACAGCATTTTCTGTGTGCTGAATGCTGCCTCCCTGGTGCCACCTGAGGGGTTGAAGCACAGCAAGCAGGACAGGCAAAATTTTGCTCGTGGTGTGATATTCATTTTCTGATTGTTTATGAGAGCACAGTAATGAAGCAAGCAAAGCTCTCCTTGGCTAAGCCTTGTCCTGCAAACAACCAGGGGGACTGTAATGGTTTTGAAAGCAAAACCAGTGAGAGACTCCAAGTCAGAAGTACAATTTAATAGGAAAAAAAAGAAAAAAAAATACATGCAATACTACAAAAGAAAAAAACACTGACAGAGTCAGAATAGAACCTGAGACCCTGCTAGTTTGGGTGGTGACAGCAGTGCAGATGAAGTGGTCTTGTTGAAGCAGTGATCCTGTAGAAAGGTCTGGTATCTCTTGTCCTCTGGGATCCAGTGGAAAAGGCTGCTCTGGTGTTCCAAATATCAGTTTTTTATCTGGTAGGAAATGTTTGGCTCCTCCCTCTGGGTGGGGCATCTCCCAGTGGGATGATGTAATTTTATCAGTCATGCACTGGGACTCAATGGCCATTAACAGGAGATATCTCCTGGAGGGAGGATGGGTCATGGAAAAGATAAAGATGATTGCCCCAGCTGGTTTAAAGATGGCCCATTAGCAGATAATATGTGCCAGGAGATAAGGGTCACTGCCTCACCTCATTTATAAAATATGACCCATTAACAGAGGATATCTCCCACAGAGATAAGGATCACTGCCCCACCTCATTTATAAAATATGACCCATTAACAGGAGATATCTCCCACTGAGATAAGGATCACTGCCCCAGCTGGTTTAACAGATGGTGACAGAATACAGACTTTGGGCACATCTTTACATTGTAACCTAGGACAGGGAAGCTGCGGCTGGGCATCCCCAAACCTCCGCAAAACCCTGCCGAGAAACCACGCTCCTCCTCCTGACTGACAGGTGCCTGGGAGATCGATAAGGGCAGGAAAACAGTTTGTACCGCAGTGCAAGCGGCTGTAACACAATTTTGGCAGACAAAGGCAGTGAGTGACAGGGGCATTGTCACACAGGGATGGATCCCAGCCTCACAGCCAGGACCAGCTGTCCCTGGGGTGTGATCACAGGGGGAGGATCAGGCACTGGGGACTCGACTTCATCTGCGAGCAGGTGTGGAGTGAATTCCTCCAAAAGGACAAGATTCATTCTTCTGCTGGCTTTGGGATGAATTAGCACGAATTCATAATCCATAAATCCTGGTGGCAGCGGAACAGCATCCCTCCTGTTGTTATTTATTTTGAGATTTTCACTGGGGCAATAGCTTTACGTTTGACATTTATATAGGTCACAGTGAGCTAATAGCCATCTGCCATCTGGGGACTTTTATAATGAACATTGCAGAAGACTATGAAACAATCTCTGGCATTTCCGATGCGAGCAGAAGCTGAAATAGGGTTGATCTTTACAATATGCTCTGCTGTCTCTGCTCAGGTCTGCATTAGTCATTTGCCTGGCCTTGCTACACTCGCACACGCGCTCGCACATATGGGGAGGGTGGGTTCAGAGCTGAATACCAACAGTTAATCACCAGGCGCAGGAAAAACACCCAGTACCTTCCTGCACGGCTGGAAAAGGCCCCAGTTCACCTGGAAACTCTTCAGGCACCTCAGAAATATTAATGAGCCCCCCCCAGCAGCACAGGAGACTCGACTCCAGCCTATCCATGCTGGAGTCCATGGGAAATCTCTCCTGCAAGGTCACAGCCTCCCTCTCTGCTCCCCCAAAACACACCCAGGCTGAACAGGGACAGGTAAGAACGGGCAGAATTCCCAGGAAAACACTCCCAGAGAGGAGCTGGGCACAGCAGGCCCTGCTCCATCCCAGCCTTGGGCCAGAGAACTGACACTGACCATTTCCCACCTCCCAGAGGCACCCAGGGCTGGAAGCAGCAGAGACACCTCTGACAGGGACAGACAGGGACATGGCCTGGAGCTCCTCCTGGGCAGGACAGTCCTGGTTCCTGGTCACCTCCCTGTCACCTCCAGGTCAGGACAGTCCCTGTCACCCCTCTGGAGCTCCTCTGGGCAGCACTGCCTGGCAGAGCTGTGCAAGCCACCCCCAGAGCTGTGAGCGAGCCCAGGTGTCCGGAATTTCGGGTCAGCACTTTGAGGGCGAGGCTGTGCCTTGTCCTGTGCCCCCCAGGGCTGTGGGAAGGGCTGGATGTGCTCAGCCAGAGGGGGAATATCCCAATATCCCACCTCAATTAGTCACTCTCCAAAAGCCTCCTCAGGGGCTGGGCTCCTTCATGCTGCCAGTTCCTCCTGAGCTCCCCAAGCCTTCCCAGGCCTCGGGGTAATAAATTACACGTGTCTGTGCTGCAGCAGCAGCAGCAGCCTGCCCGAATCCTCCTTTCCACGACCCTGCTCATGATGAAATGCCTATTTCCTGGTGCTGAGATCTGTGAAAATTGGTCTTTGCAGCCTCCCTCCTGAGGGCTGTGCCTCAGCCAGGTGTCCTTTGATCAGGGGACTCAGTGCCTTGCCCGTGCCCTGCTCCTGGGGTGTCCCTTGTTTGTGTTTTGTCTCCCCAGGACGGCACGCAGAGCGCATTTGAAATCCAATCCCCTCTGGTGGGGCTGTGGGACGGGAGCCAGGGAGTGCCTGAGCACTGCCCAGGTTGTGACCTGGTCCTGGAAGGACTCAGGTTACTCCAAACGCTGTGCTGGCCCCCACAGGCATCAATCTTCGGTGCTGTGACCTCTGCAGAGTTCAGCTGGTGACAGCTCCGGGAGCTCCAGGCTCTGCTGCTGCCACCAGAGCTGCTGGGCAGAGGGGACAGGGCAGGATGAGAGTTTCCAGCTCATTTTCCAGTATCCAGCAGCATCCCCAGAGCTGCCCTGGCTCTGTGCAGGTGTCCTGTGACCCCTCAGGGTGACACCCCTGTGCCTGGCACCCCTCCCGACCCTCAGCGCCCCATCCCATCCCTGCTCCCTGTATCATCACACCTATTTTAATGTGCTAACTTTCCAAATCCACTTTTGTGCTCGCTGAACAATGAGCTGCTTTGATCAGGGTAATACCAGCAAAACCAGCAGCCCTGAGCCCCTCCCCTGCACAGAGCTCACCCGGCCTCGGGCTTGTAAAACCAAAGCAAGTGCAGCCTTTAATTTTATTTCCTTTATTTTCAGGCTGCTAGGTGCTGGTTCTGATTAGGGACATTCTGAGCAGGGATAAAACTATTTTAAATAAAAACCATGTTGAGCTTTTGGGGGGAGGGGGGAAGGAAAAAAAAGCACAACCTCATCAATTTAGAAGGGTCTGGTAAAGCTGGTCCTGCCAGCCCCTGAGCAAGGAAAATGCACTGAATACTCTTCTCTGGAGTGTGCCACTTTTAGAGCAGGTGCCAGACAGGAGAGAGCTGCTGTGTTGGAACCCTGAAACCTGGGAGTTCTGAACTTTCTGTGCTTTCTGACACTGACCCCCAGGAGAACGCTGCTTTTGACCTGAGGCCTTGGAGAAGGATTCCAAATTTGAGTGATGGAGTTAAAATCACCAGTGTGTGGTTAAATAGAAGTGTGTGTTTTCTCATGGTGAAAGGTGTTGGATTTGCGGTTTTAGTATATAGGAATTTGAATTTGAGATTTTTAGAATATGGGACAAAATTGAGGTTGTCTCTTTCTCCTTTTTGTTCCTTCTTCTTCATGCTTTCAGGCAGTATTTTTTGGTTGGACAGTCAGTGCTGCACTGTGGGTCACAGGTGTTTGGTTATTGGGTCAAAAGTATAAATAATATAGATGCTAGCTTTTAATTGGATAGTTAGGCTTTAAAAGACCTTGTAAGTAGCTAGGTTCACCTCCATTTTCTCACTTTTGGCTTGATTGTCACTAAATCCAGCAGTGCCCTGTGCCACCAAATCCAGCAGTGCCCTGTGCCACCAGCCCAGCACTGCCCTGTGTCACTAAATCCAGCAGTGCCCTGTGCCACCACCCCAGCAGTGCCACCAGCCCAGCAGTGCCACCAGCCAGTGTCCCCGCCCTGCAGGGACAGCTGCAGTGCTGAGCAGTGAATAACCCAACGGAGCCATTAACAGGAGCAGGAACCCCGTGCCCTGTTTGATTTCTCTCCATAATGATGTAAAGTGCACTTTAATGGAGTCCAAGTGGTGCTGGGCCGCTGCTGCTCAGGCTGTTTGATGCAGTGCTATTGAGTGCCAGTGCTCACCCTCATCACCTCCTCCTGCATTGTGCTCCAGACTTCCCTCTCTGCTGCCACAGCCCCTTGCCTGCATTTTGTCTACATAAATTAGACCTTGTGCAGCATATTGGCCTGTCAGGGGACTAGGAAGAAACTGTATATTGTTTCTGGCATTCCCGGGCCCTTCTGCCCCTGACATCTGCTGTGTTTGTGACAGGGAATACATTCCTGACTCATTATCCGGGCAAGCGGAATCCCTCCCTGACAGCACCATTAATCAGAATCAAGCAGTCCGGCAAATAAAAAAAAAGGGGAGAGAGAAGAAGAAAAAGAAAGCAAGCAAAGAAAAGAGACAGTTCCTAACTTTCACTTCTGTGTCATTCCAGTGTCTGGACAAGTAGCAATCCATCTTGCTGAGTGACAGCTCTGATGGATGGCATTATTTATGCTTTTGTGTAATAAAAGACAGTTCTGGCACTGGCTTGTCACTCAGCAGAGATTTGAAAAAAGTTGAAATTTAATTTGAAGGAAAAGAGGGCAAAGATCAGGGGATGGTGGCTGGGGAGCTGTGCCTGGGAGGGGCAGGGAGTGCAGCAGGAGGGGACCTGGCAGAGGTTGGGATGGTGCTCAGACAGGGGCTGCCCCTGCAGGGACAGAGATCTCTGTTCCCAGGGGGATCGGGGTCTCCAGGGCTCTGTGTTGACACAAACAGGTTTGATGTTCCTTGGAGGGATCCTCACTGGGCATATGCTTAATTTCCTGTCCATAATTTGTGAGTGTTTGTGTACACAAATATGATTAGAAATGCACATATGTATGGGTGTCTGCAGCAGGGGGGCTTCCCATGCACATGTGTATTTACACAAATTAATTTCAAATACAGCCTTTTTGTCCCAGCACACACATCTTCAGCACAAAACACTTCCCTAAGTATCCACACACACACGTGGGCCCCTCCCAGGTGAAAAACACACCCCCATTTTTCATTTCTCCCTCTTCAGAGATGTTTACTCACTTGTTTGTCAGTCAATCTGAGTGCAGAACAAGGACAAGATTCCTGGGGAGCTGCTTTGTCCTGACCCATTCCTAAACTGGGAATCCCCAGGAATTCCCATCCATGTCTCTGTGTAGCTGCTGGTCCTGAGCCCCCAGGTGTCTGTCCCACACTGTGAACACCCAGCATGGGCAGGGTGACACCTGGGGAGACCTGCAGGTGACATTCACTGCAGGAACAAGCAGGTGAATCCCAAATTGGTGATTCCCTGTTAATGCTCCACGCTCAGAGTGAACAGGGAGGATTTACCTCACCTGGAGGCCGTGGTTAATTTAGCAAAGGGCATTGTGTGAATGAGGCATCTCGAATTCAGGTGTCAGCATTAATTAATGGTATTTCCAGCCCTGAACAAGCCATGGTTTTGACCTGAGAAATCATGGAACAACCAGAAACCCCACTCCTGTTATTTATCACTTTTGTTGGAGATGACCCATCTCTTGGCTATTGGGACAAACATCTGCTGTGGAGCCCATTAGCCAGCAACGAACATTTGTTCCTAATTAATACAAATTTGTTTCCTTCCCCAGTCCCAGCAGGTCCCAGGTCCCCTCTCCTGGGCTGTTGGCAGCAGCAGCATCACCCAGCACAGCACCAGACCCTGAGAGCAGCTCTGGAGTCTGCAAATGCAGGGCAGAGCCCGGCACTGCAAATCCAGGGTAAAACCCAGAGCAATGGGTGATTCTGTGAGTCAGTGATTCTGTGATCCAGTGATTCAGTGATTCTATAATAATTCTGTGATTCTGTGATTCTTTGATTCTGTGATCCCGTGATTCTATGATTCTGTGATTCTGTAATTCTATAATAATTCAGTGATTCAGTGATTCTGTAATTCAGTGATTCTGTGATTCTTTAATTCTATAATAATTCTGTGATTCAGTGATTTTGTGATTCATTGATTCAATGATTCTGTGATTCCATGATTCAGTGATTCAGTGATTCTGTGAGCTCCAGGAGGGATTTGCAGGCACAGCTGGATCAGTACCAGCATCCTCCTGCACTCCTTTTCCTTCCAGGGGATTCTGGACTCCCCCTTCCCACCCTCTGGGGTTTGTCAGTGTTTAGGAATCAATAACTATTCCTGGGCTGAGCAGGATGGACACTCAGGGAATGCTGGCACCCAGAGCACCCCAAATTCCAAATCCCCAGGGCAGGGTCGCCCCAGTGCTGCTCTGTGCAGAACTGGGGACCAGCCCTGCCTTCATCTGGAAAGGTTCCCTGCCAGGATGACATCACAGCAATCCCAGGCAATGAGCTGTCCCTCCAGGGTGTGAAGCTGCCGAGTAAACCTTATTCTTTAAGATCCAGAGCTTAAATTTCAAAGTGAGATGTGTGTGTAATCCCCTCGGGCTGCTTTGAAAGCCCAGCCGGTGTTTGCAGAAGGAACTGGTCATTTTTCTACTCGAGGTCTCAGCAAGGCAGAGCCTGGGGATTGGCTTTTTTTAAAATGTTGATACCATGAAATTGCAGTTGGCTGGGAGGGAGGGAGGCTGCAGTTAGTGCAGAAATATGTGCAGGGGTTTCTCTTGGCTGGCTCCAGAGGGAGAGGTGGGGCTGGTCAGCGAGGAAACACAATAATCATCACTCAGAGCAGCACAGCAGAGAGGAGAGGCTGTCTCATCTGTCAGTCCTGCTTTAGCTGCCTTGTCCTGGGGAATGGAGACGTCCCAGGCCGGGGCAGAGGCTGCGAATGTTCCATTTCTACCTGGTAAAGATCTGCCCCGTGATCTCCAAAGCCAAGGGAACAGAAGCTCCTGCCTTTGCAGCGGGGTGGTTGGAATGTTTAATTCGATTCTGTCGTCTGTCAGAACAGCAGGCAGAGGGGAGGAATGCACTGGTGTCATATGGAAACCACGGCTCGATGACGGACAAAATTAAATCCTTGCATTTGGACATAAACCATGGTAACACAAAATATGCAGCGAGTCAGGCTTGCTTTTCAGTGCTGAAAACACAAGGCCCCACTTGGCAGGCTGAGGAGGGGATATTAGTCAGATTTAGACATGGTTTTCTTTGTTTTATTGAAGGATAAATAATTATGTGCTGAGATATTCCAGACTCATGTTAACACAGCTCTGTGTGAACCACAGCGGAGGATGCTGTGAGAATGGGGAGGACTGAAGGTCCTCTCGCCTACAAACTCCCTGGGAATTCTGCAAAAGTTTTGTGATTTGCTTCTAGAAAACAGCCCCAAAGTTTGCTCACAGCACACAGAATCGCAGAGTTGTTCAGATTGGAGAAAACCTCTGAATTATGGGGTGCAGCCCTTACCCAGCACTGCCGAGCCCACACCAGAACCCGACGTGCTGATCTCCATAAACCAAACCTTGACAGCATTTTCCTCCCTGAGTTAACAGGGACTCAGGGTGTCTGTGCCACCCTGCAGGGTCAGCTCGGGGTTCTGCTCCAGCTGGGGACCCCTGGGCTACCAGACCAGTGCCAGTGGCCAGCTCTGGCTCACGCCCAGAGACCTGGGGGAAGTTTCCTTACGATTTGCGAGCACTTCTCACTTGATTGAAAGAAATGTCTGTGCAGAACAACAGACAAAAGCAATTTGTCTCAGCCCTTTCCTTCCTCAGTGCAAGGATTCTGACAGGGATTTATTGAATACACCCAAATGTGCTGAACAGCTCACGGTGACACTCAGCAAATCCATGTTCTGCCTCACTTCTCATGGGTTCCACCATCTCCAGGGGCTGCTCCTGATTCCTGGTTTAGCTGAAATATTGTATATTGAAATAGTGAGAGCTGGAGGGTCCCAGGGTTCAGCCCTGCCCCACTGCCTCACTCCTCTGTTTATATTTTCCTTGTGCATCCTCATGGCACAGGAACTGCTCTGGCTCTGGTTTGGGTTTTGACCACCCCTCTCCTCCCTCCCCAGCATGCCCACCCCAGATGCTGCTCCCAGTGTGATTTATGAGCTCCTGCACAGTGAAATCTGCATTTCTGCTGCCTGCCAGCACTAATGGAGCATGCAGAGCTCTGACAATATTGACTGATCTTAGTCACTCATGTTTCTCTTTCCTGATCAGCCTCCTCTGCTGCCAAAAGAGTTTTAAAAGAAGGAAGTGGAGGGTGAAAGGCACAATTCACTGAAGAAGATCTGGAACAGACTTTTTCTAGAAGAAAAACTGCTCTGGCTCCTGCCCTCTGGATCTGAGCTGAGGTTTGCACCACCCCAGGTTTCCCCTGCTGCAGTCCTGTCGTTGGATGCTGCTAGGAACCAGGGAAAAAGGAGCCTTTGAAGCCTTGGGTTTTCTCAGCTGCTCAAGGACAAGGAATTATATCAATGATCAAACACCTGCTGGAGACATGGGAGACATGATGTTTTGCAAAAAGCATGTTTTCAAAAAAGTGTTGCCTTCTTAGACCTATCCTAGACCAACACCTTTTGTATTTTGTTTTACACAAACTACTCTCTATAACTGCAGTGCTCCTTTAAAAAAAGCTCTCTTCTACTCCTCCATTACACAAAGAACTTTGTGACGTCATCCTTTCCTCCAAAATGCAACACAGGGTGTAAAATGCACCCTGAAAACCTGTGGGTCCCCGTTTGGAGAGGGCAGGGACAGCAGTGGCACCCATGGGATGGGGCTGGATCCCACATCTCCCTCATTAACAGGCTCTGACTCTGTGGCTGCAGCTCCTGGTAAGTGCTTCCTTCGGCAGGGATCCAGCAAAGCACTTAGGCAAATTCATGGATTTATGTCCCCTTGACTTCTGAGTATTTATGTGCTCCAAGTCGTGTCTTAAATGCATTTCCAGGCTGGGCCCTGTGCTCACCAGGCTCCTGCAGCCTCACAAAGCCCAGGCTCCCATTTCCCCCCAGCAATGCAGAATGCAGCTGCACTAAACGCTCCTGAACAACGGGAAAGTCTCAGTTCTGAACTTCTGATAATTCTGGAGAGCAGCCGAGTTTTGACACATTCAAAGAAACACAAAAAAGCACAAAAGTGACTGCTGGCAGCTGATTCATGCCTATGGGAGCCCCTCCTCTGGCCAGCAAGTCAAAACTGCCTCCCACATCCCATTAGGGTGGATGAACTGAGTAGATGGGAGCATCTCTGCATTAATCAATTCTTTTTCAGAAGTGCTAATTTCATTTCTTCCAGGCTCCAGAGCACAGGAACGTGCTGCTCTCACCCCGGTGTGATTCCTGCTCTGCCCTTTCCTTCTACATCCTTTAACCCACCAAACACTCCAAACCCCAAAGTGACACCCTGCAGAAAATGATTTACAGTCAGCTCGAGCTGCTCTTAGTAGAAGTGGTAATTTCATCAAGCTAAAAGCAGTGGTGATTTATTTTTAATTATAATTACTCTTTCAGGGCAGGAAATGGAGCAGTGAGTGGGGTTTGCATTTCCTGCCCTGCACATGAGCTGAACTGCTGCAGGGTGCAAGCTCTGCATGACTCTGGCTGCACTTCTGGCAATCCTGCATTAAATACGCTCCAGGCTGTGTCTGTGACTGGAATAAACACAATTGTGGGTTTTTCCTGCTGCTTTTCCCCTCCCTGACACCAACCAGGGGTGTCCAGCAGCACATCCCAAACTTTTCTCCAACTTCTCTCCACGTGGCTTTTCCAAACCTGAGCTGCCAGGGGTGTGAGGGGTGAGGATGCAATGAACTCCCAGGGAAATCTGCCTTCAGGAAGATCTGTGGGTTGAAAAAATTCGAGGGATTTTGATATTTTTGAGGACTGCAGGGACAGCTTACCCTGAATTAGAGACAGAAAATGACAAATCTCGGTGTCACAGATTTGCTTTTTGCAAAGATTTGCCTTTTGCCCTTGGATACTGCTGGGAACCAGGGAGGCAGCTTGGATTTCTCAGGCTGCTCAAGGAAAACATAAGATAACAATCATTATGCACCTGCAGGGTGCATAAAAAATGTGATATTTTCATAAAAGCATGTTTACCAGGGGTGTCACCTCCCTTACACCACTCAGATCAAGTCTGTTCTTGCTGCCACAATCCACTCTATAATAAAAGTGCAGCGTTTCTTTAAATAAAAAGCTTTTTGCACGCAAGAACTTTATTGCATATCTTTTTTGCTGCTCACATAGCCCAAATACAGCATTTGCTCACAAAGCCAGGGGGTGGAGGGGATGTCCCAGGAGGAATGGCCAGCAGGGACCAGTCCAGACCTCCCTGGGGTTTCCATGCCCAGCTCCCCCCTTTCCCTGACCCTGAATTTCATTTTCTGGCTGTGAAATCCCAGCAGGCAGGAGATGAGGCCCGTGGGGTGGGGAGGGGAGCAGGAATTCTGGATCTCCCAGAGATGAGTGCACTCCCCAGGGGCCATGGAATGTGGCAGGATGCTCAGCCAGCCCTGTTTCCATCAGCCCTGTCCATCAGCACCCAGCCAACAGCTCCACAGCCCCTGGAGACGAGGGATTACACAGATCAGGCAAGTACAAAAGTGATTGCAAATGTTCTAATCTCATTAATCTGCTTCTTCTCCCCAAAGATGTTCAAAGCTCAGGCCAGGTCCTCAGCTGGCAAGCCAAGTAGGAAAGCACTTAAATAAGACCTTAAATTTAAGCTGGTGTTTGAATTCTATTTACCACAAAGTTCATTTGAAGATAAATTCATGCTAAAACAATATTTCTAAGCAAAAAGCCTTCACTTGAGCCAGAGCTTTTGCAATATAAACAGAGCTAATCTGTTCTAGATGAGGATTTTCTGCTCTGGGGCTTCTTTCCCACTCTCCTGAGCCCCTTTCATCCAGCAAAGGGAACAGAATTTGGGGCTTTGGTGTCTCAGCAAAGCAATTCCACTTGGATTTTGCAATATCAAGTAACTGCTGGAAAAATCACAGTGAACCAGTTTGTCACCAGGATCTAAGGCAGGCAAAACAAAAATTGCTGTAATAATTAATTTAATCAATCAAAATCTGGTGCAGAGGCTGTTTCCCTGATCCTTTTTGCTCTCCCTGCAATTACTTGGGAATTGCAAGCAGTGCTGTGGTTTAGGGTGTTTTGAGGATTAATGCATCCAGGTAAAAATTATTGTGTCCAGGTAGAAATTAATACATACAGGTAAGAATTAATATATTCAGATAAAAATTAATATATCCAGGCAAAAATTAATGCTTCCAGGTAAAAAATAATGCATCCAGGAAAAACAAGCTGTGTAAACCTGTATGATATCATCACCTCCAGGCACCCCGATTAAAGCTTTCATCATTATGGGCTCCTCATCTGAGAGGCAGAATTTAAACCGGACACTCGGCCACTCCTGCCATGGTCACAGCCCAGTCCTGATGACCCTCAGGTGTGACAAACCAGCCCCAGGTGTGCTGGGGAGCAGCTCCAGGGCACAGGTAGGGCTGGATCATCCCTGGCTGGACACTTGGTCACTCCTGCCATGGTCACAGCCAGCTCTTGATGTCCCTGATGTCCCCCAGGTGTGACAAACCAGCCCCAGGTGTGCAGGGGAGCAGCTCCAGGGCATAGCTGGGGTTGGACAGTCCCTGGCTGGACACTTGGTCACTCCTGCCATGGTCACAGCCCAGTCCTGATGTCCCTGATGTCCCTCAGGTGTGACAAACCAGCCCCAGGTGTGACAAACCAGCCCCAGGTGTATCAAACCAGCCCCAGGTGTGCTGGGGAGCAGCCCCTGGGTACAGCTGGGGCTGGACCATCCCTGGCTGGACACTCAGCCACTCCTGCCGTGGTCACAGCCCAGTCCTGATGTCCCTGGGCCCCCAGGTGTGTCGGGGAGCAGCCCCCAGGCACAGCTGGGGCTGGAGGTGCCCAGGCTCTGCTTTAGGGCCACGACTGGCCCTGGCAGTGGCAGTGGCAGCCCCGGGCCCGAGGAGGCAGAGGGTAAGGAGACGTTAATGTGTGCAGTCAGCTCCCATCTTGCACTCTGTGAGTGTGCTGGTATGAGTGGTTCTGACACCCTGAACACAAACCAGATGGCCCCTTTCTTACGCCATATCATGCAAAGAGAGATCTGAATTAATTCATGTAGAAATCATGACAATTCTGTTGCTGTTGGAACTCAGTATAGCGGACAGGGTGGCAGGAGATTATGCTGAATTTTTAACTTATAAAATACTAGTGACAGATGTCACTGCCTGTGCTCCTTTGTTGTTTCTCGTCCTTTCTCCATCCCCTAGGGCCCTCCTGCCCTTCTGCACAGCTTCACCTCCGGCCTGCACACCTTAAAAACTTATTTAAACACGTTTTTGTGCAGAACTTTACACACTGCGTGTAAAGAACCATCCGCCAACCCCAGGAGTGCGTGCCTGAGACACAGACAGGGGGGAAAATCAGATTTCACCTTCCAGCCACTCCACCAGGGGAGCGCGTTCCCTCCGCGCCCCCTCCCCTTCTGCTTCCTCCCACTGGGGAACTTTCTCCTCCGCCTTCCCCTCCCAACCTGAATGAACACTTCTCTCAGTAATGGGTTTTTTCCACCTGGTTGAGTTGATGAAAGGTTTACGAGTTGACATTCAGCGCGAGGAGAACAAAGCGAGCGCGGGCTGTGCGTGCGCGGGGGCGGCGACGGGCGCGACAGAGCTGCTGAAAACTTTATTACAAACGGAGAGGAGCTGGGAGCCGTAAATCAGCTGCCTGCAAAGCCCCGGGAAGCTGCCAGGGCTCCACAGGGCCGGCGACACAAGGACGGGCAGCAGTGGGCCCCAGTGAGCTGTGCTGGGAGGAGCGGGAGGAGGAGGAGGAGGAGGAGGAGGAGGAGGAGGAGGAGGAGGAGGAGGAGGATGAAGCTTGCTGAGCATCCCTCTCTCTGTGCCAGACAGGGGCGTCCAGACACCTCAAATGCCAAAAAGGTTGGTGTTGGAAGGGACCTTAAATCCCATCTAGCCCCACCCCATGGGCAGGTGTTGGGAAAGATGAGACAGAGAAATCTTGCAAATATGAATGCCCAGATTCTGAAACCATAAGCGAGATTGAAATGAAAGCCACTTTTGAGATGCCAAGCCTTAGTTACTGAATTACCATGACACAATGGGATGGCCCCTGAAGGCAATCCCCTCTTGATAGAACAATGCCCTCGGCCAGAGAGCAACTCCAAAGGGCACAGAAAGACTTGCCAGGGTCCAAAGATTAGATCTTAGAGTTTAAAAACGTAACACACTATGCTAATATCAGGATTTCTATAGGCTGTATGTAAATGCTATAGAATTTGTATTTGTGTATTACATTGGTTAGTGGAAATTAGAATATTCATCATGGAAGATTTATTGTATTGCAAACAGGGAAATTGCCCTCTTGCCTCTCCTTCTTGCTCTTCTCCCTCTCCTCTCTCTCTCTCTCCCCCTTTTATCTCTTTTTGTCCTGCTCTGGGGCTGTGCCTGCAGCCCCTAGCAGGATCTTTTATAATAAACTGCAACTGTAACCTTTAGCTTCAACTGAGCGCTTGAGCTGTGTCTATCCCCACGCAAAGAGTCCAGTAGGTTCCCGCAGACAGGAACACGTTCCAAGCCCCAGGATGCTCCAACCTGGCCTGGAAATGCGAGTTGCAAACGGAGCAGCTCCCAGGGAGATCCAGAGGCAGGAATTGCTGTGCAGGGCCTGGCTCAGGGGTAGCCCAGGCCAGCAGCTGCCCCTGGGACAGTTGCCCACGCTGCCCTGTCCTGGTTCTACCCGGGCCAGGCTCGGTTTGGCTCCTGCTCAGCTGCACAGCAGAGCGGCAGCTTCGAGAGTGCTTGAAAACAAACAGACAAAAGGCTTTCAGCTGGTATTTGTATTTGTATTTGCATTTGTATTTGTATTTGTATATGTATGTGTATTTGTATGTGTATGTGTATTTGTTAGGAAAGCAGCGTTTACAGGCTCGCACTCATGGGAAGCACCTTTAGCAACACGAGCTCAGGGATTTTTATTTTGCATTGCAGAGGAAGAAGAGCAGAGCTGCCACCAGCTGAGCCTGCGGGGCTCACACACGGCACTGCCACCACCAGACTGTCCCCAAACCAGCCTGGCTGTCCCCAAATCTTTCTGACTGTCCCCAAGCCAGCCCCTCTGTCCTCAAACCTGTCTGGCTGTCCCCAAACTGGCCCAGCTGTCCTCAAACCAGCCTGGCTGTCCCCAAACCTGTCTGATTGTCCCCAAACCAGCCTGGCTGTCCCCAGACCTGTCTGACTGTCCCCAAATCTGCCCGGCCTGTCTCCCAAACCAGCCTGGCTGTCCCCACACCTGCCCAGCTGTCC
Organism: Luscinia megarhynchos; assembly: GCA_034336665.1. Taxonomy (NCBI): domain Eukaryota; kingdom Metazoa; phylum Chordata; class Aves; order Passeriformes; family Muscicapidae; genus Luscinia; species Luscinia megarhynchos. Next base: position 2,044,648 of record CM067584.1, read on the forward strand.
CCAAACCAGCCTGGCTGTCCCCAAATCAGCCTGGCTGACCCCAGATCAGCCCGGCTGTCCCCAACGAGCCTGGCTGTCCCCACACCCGCCCAGCTGTCCCTAAATCAGTCTGGCTGTACCCAAACCAGTCTGGCTGTCCCCAAACCAGCCTGGCTGACCCCAGGACCCTCCCACACCTTCGGCAGCCGCGGCTGCAGCGAGGGGAGCCAGAGCACTTTCCCCTCCCTCATCCCCCGCAGCATCCTCCTGCTTTTGGGTCACGTCGGGAGCGCTGGGGCTCCCGCAGTCGCTCCCAGCAGCGGCCTCGGTTCTGCTCTAATTTAGCCGGGTAATTAGCAGCGAGCTGAGCGCTTTCTGGGGCAGCAGAAGCTGCCTGGCTCTCCTGGCCATGCCGGGTGGGGGAGCAGGGAGCGGATCCAGAAGCCCCCAGAACCCCCAGAAAACCCCCAGACCCCCAGAACCCCAGAACCCACAGAACCCCAGAACCTCCAGAACCCCAAAACCCCCAGAACTCCCAGAACCTCCAGAACCCCAGAACCCCCAGAACCCCCAGAACCTTCAGAACTCCAGAACCCCAGAATCCCCAGAACTCCAGAACCCCCAGACCCCCAGAACCCCCAGAACGCCCAGAACTCCCAGAACCCCCCGAACCCCCAGAACCCCAGAACCTCCAGAACCTCCAGAACCCCCAGAACCCCCAGAACGCCCCAGAACCCCCAGAACCCCCAGAACCTCCAGAACCCCCAGAACCCCCAGAACCCCCAGAACGCCCCAGAACCCCAGAACCTCTAGAACCCCCAGAACCCCGGGCTGTGCACAGTGACAAACACATTTCTGTTCCCATGCTCCCATCCACGCGGCCGCCCTGGAAATGTCAGGAGATCAGAGCCCTTCCAGCTCGCAAATGACACAGGACAGTCACAGATGTTGCTGCAGCCCCGGGGTCAGACGCAGTTGCTCAGGCTTAACTTGTTGGATTGCTTTTAAAAAACACCCAAAAAAACAAGGAAAAGAGGGAAATGCTGAAAGGCTCCGAGCAGCTGTGGCTCTGCTCAGGTTTTATCCCAGTTAAATAAATCTCCTTTCCCCCATAACAACCAGTAGTCCTTGTAAACCTTGGAGAGATGATTTTAAAAAACAAAATTACCGAGCCAAACTATGCTTAATATTTCCATCCTTGCTGCGTGTGGGGCAGTGGAAGAGTTAAGAGCTGCTGTGCAGGGCTCAGAGGGGTGGCTGTGAGCTCGGAGAACTCGGCTCCAGCAGCACTGACAACATTTCCCGAGCAGACTCCCCCCGTGGGATGCTGCCACTTTTATGTCCCTCATTTGAGAGCTGCTGATTTGCAGGCACTGAGAGCTGAGCAGCTTTTACATTTTCACAGAACCAGGTGCTTTCGAGACGTACCTTTAAAATCAAAACCCGTTTTAAATCACTGCTGAGCGTCTTGGCTGGTGCCTAATTGTGCTTCTGGGCACTGGCTCTGCAGAGCAGCCCCAGCCCTGGCCTAGATCAGCAGGCAGGGACATGCATCCCTCACAATAATGGGCTGCTCCTGCCTGTGCTGGGGAGAGGCTCAGGGAAGGGCTGGGCAAAAGAGCCGAGGAAAAAAACCCAAAATAAAAATCAGGTGTGACGGCGGCTCCAGCCTGAATGCTCGGAGTTAAACATTCCCTCCCTTTCTGGGCTCTGTACCTCTGAGCAGTTCTGCAGAAAGCAAAGTGCAGACAAGCTGGAATCTGTGAGCAGCCCTGAATTTGTGGGGTTTGAGTGAATCCTGCCAGTTTTGGGTGGATTCCCCAGGGGGAACCTGCTGGGCAGGCCTGAGGACAGCCAGGCACAGGGAGAGACACAGATCACCTGGATGTGGGAATTTTTGTGAGCAAAAGCTCCATTCAAGCTCTGCTCTACCAGGACAAGTCCAGACCTCGGGCTGGGCCCTGGTGGTGCTTTCATCCTGCCCTGGCTTGGCTTCCAGGGATGGCTTTGTTCTGTCAGATGTGGCTGCTCATTACGAGCCCTCCAAGTGCCATTAGTGGTTTAACTGGGGGGAAGTGGAGCCATGTAAACAGCACCATCCTCGGTTTGTGTTCAGCTGGGTTTCCCTTTTGATATTTATTGGGGGAGAAGTGGGTTTGTTTGAAGATTCAGCTCCACTTGTTAAGGTTTTACTGGAGGAAGGAATTCAGCCACTGGAATTGCCACGGGCAGCACGGGAAGAGCAGGAGCAGGGCTGGGGCAGAGCTGCCACCACCCAGGCACGGCAGGAAGGGTCACCTCAGGAAAATCTGGCTGTGAGAGCCGTGAGGGAATGGCAATAACTCCCCATTGTTCCAGGTTCCAGGCTGGAGAGCTCAGCACTGGTCTTGGGTTTTGTCTTGCAGGGCTGAAATATCATTTAAGTATAAAAATTTCAGCAGAAATATCAATTTAAGCTGGTTAAGAAATGATAGTTTGGAGAATAGGGCCAAATAAAAAACTCACTGAAAAAACTGCATGAAAAAGATTTGTAACAGTCACTTTTTAGATATTCTTAGAAGGAAAGTGTTTTTGCTTTAGGTTTTGCTTTTTTCTTCCATGGAGAAGAAGTTATATATTAATTTGAAAATAAAAGCAAGTAGTTAGGTCAAAGGTGAGAGACACTTTTAATGAAATGATGAGAAACATGAATTCTCCCCATCCATCCATCCATCCATCCATCCATCCATCCATCATCCATCCATCCATCCATCCATCCATCCATCCATCCATCCATCCATCCATCCATCCATCCATCCATCCATCATCCATCCATCATCCATCCATCCATCCATCCATCATCCATCCATCCATCCATCCATCCATCCATCCATCCATCCATCCATCCATCCATCCATCCATCCATCATCCATCCATCCATCATCCATCCATCATCCATCCATCCATCCATCCATCATCCATCCATCATCCATCCATCCATCATCCATCCATCATCCATCCATCATCCATCCATCCATCCATCCATCATCCATCCATCCATCCATCCATCCATGGATCCATATATCCATCCATGGATCCATCTATCCATCCATCCATCCATCCATCCATCCATCCATCCATCCATCCATCCATCCATCATCCATCATCCATCCATCATCCATCCATCCATCCATCCATCCATCCATCCATCCATCCATCCATCCATCCATCCATCCATCCATCCCATCCTAGGATTCCTGTTGAGCTCCAGCCCAGCCCAGCCCAGCCCAGCCCAGCCCCGGGGCTCTGCAGCTCCCTGCCCTGCTCACATCACACCAAGAGCTGCAATTACTCACATCCCAGCTCAGCCCTGGGCAGTTCAAAGCTCTCCCCACCTGCCTTTCTCTTTTACAAGCTCGCAGCTCCCGAGTGCGACTTTGGGAATGTCTGCACCTTCCTTTCCCACAGCACTGCTGTGCTCGGGCTTCATTTCACAGCTGAGATAACTCAGATATGGGCTGAGACAGGACAGAGCTGCTCAGGACTGCTGCTCCCTCCAGTTTAAAAGAATAAATTGGATCTCTGGGAGATTTTCAGCACCCAGAACTCCCCAGAGAGCCCAAGGTTCTGCTGGACAGGCACTGGCAGCAGCCCAAGGTGCTGTGCAGAGCTTCTGGAGGTTCCAGAGCCTGGAGAAGGCACAGCACGAGCCAGGGAGGTTTGTTCTGCTGTAGTGCTGCATTTCACATCTCTCCCAGGGAACAAATGGAGGCCTCCACTCTCCCTGCTCACTGTGTGTACCCCCCATCAGATTCCTGCACAAAAACTGCTGTCAGGCTATTCATAATCTGCACAAACACCTTGAGACTTGACTCAATGAGGGCACCTTGCAAATGGGCTCTAATGGCTTTTATTCCTCATCTTTGTCACCGCAGATCTAATCTGCCATGTTCTCATTTTTTATCCTCTCTGCTCCCCCCAGGAATCACCCAGCAGCTGTTCCTGGGCTCAGGGAGGCTCTGAGGGCTCAGCAGGGCTCTGTGGGCAGGGAAGGGTCAGGGCTGTGAGGCTGGACACTGCATCCTGATTTTTTTCCCTTGTTTTGGGGCCACCTCTGTGTTTTTAGTGGGAACAACCAAACCCGTGCAGCCTCTGTCCCCGTGCTGGAGTTCCCAGCCCTTGTGCTGAGTTTGGTTGGGACATTTCCCTGAAGAGAGCCCAGGGATCTGAGTCTGCTCTGATCCTGCTCTGGAAAAACAAGAGGAGAGAAGGGAGAGACACTGCAGAGCCTCACACAGCACCTGTGACCTGGTCAGACTTTAAACCTTCACAGATCCAGGGCTCTTTATTAGATATCACTGCATTTTTTGATCAGATGGCATTCCTAGGCCTCTCGTCACCTTTAGAGCAATGGTCCCAGAAGCTCAGGGGGAAAGACAGAAGTTGTTCAGGGTGGGATTCTCAGAGAAGCCACGAGTCCCTTTTCCACCTCAGCACCACAACCTGCTCAGGAGTTCCTTCTCTTCTGTTTTATTTGGTTATGCAAACATTAATTTAAGGAATATTTCTCAAGCCTCCTGTGGGAATCCAACCCAATTTCCAGAGACAAAGCACGTGCAGGAATGACTAACATTTCTCTTTGAGGAGGGGAGGAGATTTAAGGCTTTTGACTCAAGGTTTTTTCTCCCCCTCTTTCTTCTCTTTTCTTCTAAGTATCTCTTTATTCATCACTTTAATTACCTAATCGTAAATTTCTTTAGGGGGTTACTTAGAAGGAAAATTAGCATCAAAGCCTGGCAGTAAATTCAGGGGCTTTTGGAGCAGGTCCAAGCTGTTTCACCTGTGATTAATTAGATGATTTTTTTTTTTCTTTAAGTGCCAGAGGGCTGCTGAGGTCTTTAAGCAGTTACATGACTGCTGGCAGCTCAGCAATTATGACTGATGCTCCAGGCTGGCATTTAGGACTTTTTGGTGCTTGCCTGGAGAAGGGAGGACACCAGGGCTGGAACAAAGGCTGCCCAGAGCTCTCCCACAGGAGGGGAGGCACTGGGACCAGTTCAGAGCTGGTGATCCACAGGACTCAGAGAGAGAAAGGAGCTCATCCTACTCAGATTATGTCCTACAGAGTCACAATATCCATTAGAGCAGCCTCCTCCTCTTTAAAGCTTTCCAAGGGTGAAAGTGAAAGGAAAACAGGACTAAAGCTTTGGCCCCGACCCTGAAACCTGTAAAAAAAAACCTTTAAAATCCATTTCCCTTTCACAAAACCCCAGTGTTCCTTTCTCCTGCCCCCAAAAGGCCAAGAATGAATCTCACTGTTGTTTTGTTTTGTTTTAGCAGGAAACGAGAGAGCCAAATTCCAGACTGATCTGGCTCCTCCTTCTGGCTGGAAACAAAAATCCTGTTGTGCCACCGAAGGGAGAAAAAAAAATAAACCACAAACCAAATGGACCCCCAGGTTCTGCATGGAAGCTTTAGCAGCAGTGGGGAGCATCAGGCAGCTCTGACCCCATCCCCACACCCGTCCCACCCTGCTGGCACAGGTGAGCTTGGCCCAGAGCTCTGCTGCTTTCTGCCCAAAAATTCCTGTGCCCAGCCATGCCCAGGATGCTGCAGATCCCCAGAGCAGCTCCACACAGCCTCTCTCCCACACCTTTGCTTTTCACAGCTTGTGACAACAGAGATTATTCCTTGCTGGAAGAATGTGGCATTGTTGACATTAAAAAAAAAGGCAAAACAGGCCTTTGCTTTGCTTGAACAGCACAGGCTCTCTTGATCAGCTGTCGGAGGTGCCTCAGCTGTACAAAGCATTTAAACCTGTCTAACATCAAAAAGTAAGGTAAGACAAGTCACTTTGATGCTCCAGAGCACATGCCTAACATGATTATTGCAGCACCTTCCTGGTGATAATAGAATTATGCAAAGGAGGCCTTGACCCATTAATGCTTTTACCTTTCTTAGGATTTCTCTGGCTGTTCCCTCCTCCCCAGCAGCAGAACTGCTGGCTCAGGCACAGCAGCTGAACAAAGGCTGGGAGGGACAGGAGTCACCTGTGAACAGGTTTTGATGCTTCTTGCAGTTTTCTTAGTGCAAAATGTCCTGGCACTGCACAAAATCTGCTTAATATCAGAACACAGAGGCCCAGGCACGTGTGGCTATTTAAAGCAGGTGAACAACAAGGAAGAAAAAGGGATGTGACCCCCTGTGTGCCCTGCTGGGACAGAATTGCAGCAGGAAACGAGGGGAGGTGGAAATGCAGAGACCCTGCAGCATGTCAGGGGGAGGATCCTGGGTGTGCAAATTTCCAGTGGGTGCTTTTAGACCCAAAACTGCTCCCAGGAGCTGGGCTGGCTGCAGCTCAGGCCTGCAAAGGGCTGCCAGGGTGTGGGAGTCCAGACCATTCCTCTGGCTTCCCTGGAAGGTTCAAGACCCCCCTGGCAGGGTCCCCAAAGACCCTCAAATGAGACCCAGGTGTCTCAGGGGCTGGATTCAGCTCCTTGGAACAATTTACCAACATTGAGAGAGGAAATGCAAGCTGCAAAAATAAATAGAGTGTAAATTAGACTGTTAGAATGTAGAATTAGCAGATTTATGGCATGTTTGTGATAAGGGACACGTGGCCAAGATGGGGAATTTGGGGTGTGGATACCTCTTCCTCCTTCTGCTCCGTGCCATCCATGCTGGGTGACATGCTGGCACTTTAGATTGGATGGGGACAGAGCTGGACCATGTAACAAGATTGTATTGTATTTGGGGGTCATTTGTAAATCCCTAGTAGGTAATTTAGACTATAAAAGATCAGTCCTGCCCCTCCAGGCAGATTCTGCCCTGGACGTCTGGCGAGCAGAGCTGTGAGCTGGGCAGAGCAACCCTGAGATAAGGGAGTATAAACAGCCATGAAAACCTCTAAGAACAGCTCCCTGCAGTCTCTCATGGAAAGAGCTGGGCTCAAACCACCTGCATGTCCCCCAGAGGTGAGCTCAGGGCTGAGGGACACCTGGGCTGTGACACCAGGGGAGGCTGAGCCTTCCTCTGTGCTCAGCACATTTCACTGAGCCCCCCTTGCAATCTGTCCTGAGTCAGTTCCAGGGAGGGCGAGTCCAACACTTCACTGCCCAGAGCTGGATCTCAACCCCAAACCTGCCCAGCACAGACTGGTTTCCATCTGGAGCTTTGTGCTGAAGTTCTTCTCTCGTTTCTGGCTCGTGTTGGGCTCCTGAGGGCCCTGTGCTGACCCAGTCCCTGCTGCTCCAGCTGCCAGGAAACAACAGCTCCTGTCCTGTGTGCAGGGCTGGGATGGAGCGGGGCACCTCGCCCAGATGTGCTGGGATGGGATGGAGGTGAACACCTCACCCAGATGTGCTGGGATGGGATGGAGATGAACACCCCACCCAGATGTGCTGGGATGGAGAATCCTCACCCAGATGTGCTGGGATGGAGAAACCTCACCCAGATGTGCTGGGATGGAGATGAACACTTCATCCAGATGTGCTGGGATGGAGAAACCTCCCAGATGTGCAGAGCTGGAGGTGAACACCTCACCCAGATGTGCAGAGCTGGAGGTGAACACCTCTGCACCAGAGCAGGGCTCGGCCCCCTCCTGCTCTTTCCTTTCCCTGCCCAGCCCTGCCCGTTCCCCTGGAGCATCCCCTCCCAGCAAAGCCTCCCCTCCCCCATTTTCCCGTCTAAGGCAGAAAAAAGGACCAAGACCTCATCCCCGAGCTTCAGGAATCTGTTAATTGGCTCCCCAGCAAAATTACAGCGCCTCTGCCGCCTGATAATGATTGTAAATGACAGGGACTATCAGGTTTACCTTGTGATGTCCCTGGGGAGCTTGCAGTTAGTTTAGTCTGAACTCTGCGTCAGCTGTTTGGGTTCCTTTCTTCTCAGCATGTGGTATCTGGACTCAAGCTGCAGCCTTTCAAACCTAATTAGTGTTAGGGGGAAAGAGAGGGAGAAAAACACCAAACACCATCACTCTCCTCCCTCAGCTGACTCGGTAATACACAGGCAGGGCCTGATTTATGAAGAATTTTTATTTGGGTTTTTTTCACGCTTATCAATCCAATGTCTTTGGCTCAAGCTGCAAACCTCTGAATTTTGGTTTCAACAACTGATTGCACGCACAGAATTCTCTGGAACGGTTTAATTTTGCTCAGGAATGGGATACACACATTTCAAGTAGAGCTAATTAGGCTCTGGAGCAGTTGCTGAAGGATGGGATGGATTTTTGGATTGCTCAGAATCTTTAAACCAACACTAAATGTCTCTCTAGGAGAGCTGGAGCTGCACCATCACTGAATTTTGACATGGCTAGAGCAGGTGAGAGGAGAAGGCTCCCTCTCCTTGGGAGCTCTGAAATCCCACCAGCACTCTTCCATCTGTCCCTGGAGCTGCCATATTCTGAAAACATCTCTGTGCCCATATCTCAGTATTTTGGGGGGAAAAACCTACAATGGTTCAGACTCAGACCGAAGGTGGAAAAGTCCTGGACTGCCTCTCTCAATCTCTCTCTCAATCTCTCTTTTTTTTTTACTCGAAAGTTGGTTCCTCTGCCTGCAGAGCATCCCATAACTTCTTCCCCAGCCCTGCTCCAGCAGCTCCCTCCCTGCAGGGAGCCGCTCTGGGATCTGCCACCTGCATTTCCCCGAGCACAGCCGGGAGGAACGGGCGAGGAAATCCACGCTGATCCCAAATCCTCTTAGCAGCACCTGCCCACATTGTTGGGCACCGGCCTGTAATGCTGTTAGAGTAATTCCCATTTTTTTGGGGTGGGGAGCTGCAGTGCAGGGCGATGCAGGAGCGATAGAGCTGCGGGGGAATCTGCACTTTACATATTTAACAGCAGCGTGCTGAGCTCTTTAACATATCACTGCTGTACTTTTTGACATCAAAAGGATTGCATTTCCATACTTGGATGAATTAATAGGATTTGCATGTCACCCTCATTCTGTATTTCTTTGCTGAGTTACACTGCAGGAATTTGAAAGGTGGGGAGGTGTGCTCGTGTGCCTGTGAGTCCTGGGGAGTGACACACGCCTTTGAAGCCGACTTTGAAGCAGCAGCATCTCTGTGACGTGCCCAGCAGATGTTTCCTCCTCCCCCAGCTGATGTTTGGTGGCAGCTGCTGCTGGGAACCCCTCTGCACACACAGGCCAGCCCAAAATCTGCTCCCATCACGAGCCCCACTGAGCCTGGGCTGCTCCTGAGCTCCTAGGGCTGGTCCTGCAGGGCTCAGGAGGGAATTCAGGGCTCACCGGGGCACCTGGGCCGTGGGATTGTGCTCACTGAAATGTTCTCTGCCTCTGGAGACCCCAGGAGCTGCTGGGATTCTGCTCCAGCCTCCGAGGGGGAACATTTCACTCCCAGCTCACCTTGTGCCACCCAAACTCCTCTGCTGCTCCAAATGTCCTGAGAAATTCCCAACGACAGCCAGAGGGGATTCTGGGCTGCTGGAGGCTCCCTGACCCTGCTGGATCCAATTTTGGATTTCTTCCCTGGCTTTTGGGGCTGGCTGAGTCCCTGCTCTGCAGCAGGGCTGGGTGCTGACCATTCCTGGCCAGGCTCCCGTGGGATCCTGTGCCTGAGGGAAATGTTATCCTTTCAGGCAGGCCCTGCTCTGTCTGGGGTTATTCCTGCCCTGACAGCAGCAGTCATTAATTACCCCCTGGCTGATTGACATATCAGTGAGCAGCAGCAATGCCATCCTTTCCCAGCCCTGCAGCCTTCCCAGAAAAGCCTGGCTGGACCTGGCACAGATCATACCCAGGTTTGTGCTTGTCCAGCTGCTCTGGAAATGTCACCCTGTTGGGGAAGATGAAACAGGAAAGCCTTAGTTACTGAATTACCATGAAACAATGGGATAGCCAGCTAAGGGTAATCCCCTCTTGATAGTACAATGCCTTCTGCTGGAGAGCAAGTCCAAAGGTCAGAGAAGACCTTGCTAGGGTCCAAAGAGCAGTTTTTAGAGATTAAAGTATAACACACTATGGTAATGTAAGGATTCCTACAGGCTGTATGTAAATACTACAGAATTTGTATCTTGTATTACATTGGTTAGTGGAAATTAGAATATTCATCATAGAAGAAGATTTATTGTACTGTAAACAGGAAATCGCTCTCTTACTCTTGCTCCTTTCTCTCACCCCTCTTACTCTCCCTCTTCCTCCTCTCTCTCTCTCTTGCTTGTACTATTTCCTACCCCTCTTGCTTACTCTCTCTCTTACCCCTCTCTCCCTCCTGCTCTCTTTCTCTTCCCCCTTTTATCTCTTTGTCCTACTCTGGGCTGGGCCTGGCAGCTCTTAGCAGGACTCTGTACACTCACGTCCTTACAATAAACTGCAGCTGTAACTCCAGCCTATACAGAGCACATGAGTTTTGTCCCATTGTTTATCGCGACACTGAGACTCGCGCGTCACCCCAGCACTGTCCCCTCCTCCCGGGCTGGGGAAGGGGAGGAACGGGGCTGTCCCAAAGGTGAGGAATGACCTGAGGGGCTGAGCTGCTGCTGCACTGCCAGCAGGGTGTGACACTGTCACTCGGGGTGGTGGCACCAGGGGGACACTGCCACCTGCCCCCTGTTCTGCAGTTTGGGTTCAGGATCTGTGATCAGAACTCCTGCACCCAAAAGAGAAGAATCTCATGCCTGCCCCTCATTTTCAGAAATGCAATTTCTGCTTCTGTTGCTCAGACTGGGCTCTCTGACACAGCTGCTCTGCTGTGACAGGGACCTTCCCTGGCTGAGCCTTGCAGGATTCCTCCCCATCTCCCTCTCCCATGCAGGGAGCCAGGGCAGTTCCTGCTGCTGCAGTACTGGCTGAGTCCTGCCCAGCAGCGAGAGCTGCTGAGGGCAGCAGAGTGAGAGGGATGGAGAGCAGAGCCCATAACTCCCCATCAAAAACCAGAGCTCAAGTAACTCCCTGAGTGATGACTGATTCCTGCTCTGTCCCCCTGGGTCAGGAAGTGTTTGAGTGCATCGTTTTTAAGGATGACTAAAAGGAGCCAGGATCAGTGCATCATTTTTAAGGATGGCTCAAAGTAGGCAGGATCACAGGGCCATTAACGTGCTGCTGTCTCACAGGGCTGGTGCCATCCCTCAGCCCTGCACTCCCAGCTCTGATATTTCACCCACCCGGGTCCCAGCCCCTGGAATCCATCACTGGGGCTCTGAGGAGCCTGCAGGGAAATTCCTGGGCTGCAGCCACAGCACAACAATCATCCTTCTGCTCCCCACTGTTCTCTCCACAATATCTGCAGGAATACAGGGAATATTCTCATTTCCTCATAGAGCATGTTGCTGCTTCTCCCCTGGCTCCTCGTGGCAAGGCTTTCCTGGATCCCAACCCATTGTTTCTGAGAAATTCCTCATTTCTGAGCTACCTCTGGGCCCAGAGATCTTCTCACCAGCTCAGAAAACGCCTGACACGTGGAGCTATGCTGAGCTCAGCTTGGCAATTAATGGTCCTGATTAATTGTGAAACTCCTCCCAGCCTCCGTGGGGAGGGACTGCAGTGAGGGTATAAAGGGTCTGAGGGTCTCCTCTGGCTAGGTGGGAGCAGCAGCAGAGCCAGCAGGGCCCTGTCCCCCTGTCCTGTCCCCCCTGTCCTGTCCCCCTGTCCTGTCCCCCTGTCCTGTCCCCCTGTCCTGTCCCCCTGTCAGACCCTGTCCTTCCCCCTGGGAATGGGACCTTGCCTGGCACCAGCAAAGCTTTGTCCCCTGTCCCAAGCAGTGGGCAAAGCACCCAGCGTTTGCCTCCAGAAAGTTCCACCAGAGGGATTTTTGGAAACCTTCTTCAATCACAGCAAAGCTCCAGCTGGTTTCGTTCAGCCCTTTGCCGCTCCCAGGTTCGAAATTCCTGGGGTTACTTTGCTTCCCAGCCCGCCCCTGCAAATCTGAACATATTTCTGTGCTGCTCAGGGCTCCATGTGCTCGGGGCTGGGCTCCATTTGCTGTTCTGTCAGAGATCTGACACGGCTGGAGCCCAGGCCGTGTCAGCAGGCTGCAGATGTTTTCCCCCTGCTGACACGCCACATCCTGGAGGGAGCTCCCAGGGCTGCAATCCCAACTGGAGGTGCCAGGACCTGCTCAGAGGGGCTGGGATCTCCTGTTTGATGCCAGCTGGGCACTCAGCCTCTCTCTGTGCTCCCAAAAATCCTCCGAGGGAGCAGAGCAGCTGGGATCTCCCCTGAGCTGCCTCTGCTGCTCCTCTGGGCTTGGGACAGGGTGGAAGCTGCAGCCAGGCACCAAACCCAGCTCTCCTGGGATCCAGTGGAAAACCCCAAAGATTTCAGGGTTCTAAAGTGGCTCTGGAGTTGTGCTGCACACCTTTGTACCACTCTGTTACCTTTACTCTCCTGATAAACCATCCTGACTCCTTCAAACCACTGAATTTACACCTGAGCCAAACCTCTGGGTGTCCCTGCACAGCAGTGCTGTGTCCTGTCACATCCCGAGGATGTTAACCGAAAGGTTGGTGGTTCGAGCCCACCCAGGGACGCCAAATGTCACAGCCCGAGGTGTCTCCTTAGAGCTGAGATCATCTCTGGAGCACATGCAGGGGGTTTGAACCCAGCTCTTTCCTTTGCCCACCCATGAGAGACTGCAGGAGCTGTTCTTAGAGGTTTTCATGGCTGTTTATTCTCCCTCATCTCAGGATTGCTCTGCCCAGCTCACAGCTCTGCTCGCCAGACATCCAAGGCAGAATCTGCCTGGCAGAGGCAGGACTGATCTTTTATGGTCTAAATTACCTGCTAGGGATTTACAATTATTTTCCAATACAATACAACATTGTTAAACGGTCCAGCTCTGACCCCATCCAGTCTGACAGTGCCAGCATGTCACCCAGCATGGATGGCACGGAGAAGGAGGAGGAAGAGGTATCCACACCCCAAATTCTCCATCTTGGCCACGTGTCCCTTATCACAAACATTCCCAAAAGTCTATTTATCTATGTTCTAACAACCTAATTTACACTTTGACTAATTTTGGTGGCTTGTTTCCATTCCCTCTGTGTTGGTAATTTCTCCCAAGGGTTGGAGTTCAGCGCCTGAGACACCAGGGTCTCACTCAGGGGTCTTTGGGACCCTCGCCAGGGGGGTTTTGAGACCCCCAAGGAGGCCAAGGGTACACCCTGGGCTCCCACAGTGTCCTGGCTGCCTGTGCACTCTGAATCAATAATGCAGCAGCTGCTGCTCCCTGGGCTTTTTGGGGACCCTTCTGTGCCCACCTGGGCTGGGCTCCCCAAAGCTCTGCCCCTGGAAATCTGCACAAACAGCAGCAGCAGCACCAGGGAAGAGAAGGCACAGCCCAATGGTTCAACCTGACAAGGAAAATCTCTTACCTTGGCCCAGGAATGTCACTGTCATGCAAAAACCACAAAGCCCTGCCTATATTTAGAAAGTCTCTTGCCTTGGTTTGCTTCCCCAAGGCTTGCTTTGTTCACCCAGAGCTGCAGGGGATTAAAAAAGAAAAGCTCTCCTGGGAGCTGCTGATGGACATCACCAGGAAAATGTAATTCCCTGGATCCAGGGGGGTGGGCACAGCCCAGGAGTTAAAATCCATAATATTTCTTAAAAGCTGGCAACCAAAAAGACTTAAAGGAGAAATCCAGAAGTTCCTGGGAGCACTTGTGCTATTCCCTCCTGCTTCCCACCAGCAAGCTGGTTCAGCAGGAGTTGTTTTTTTGGGATCTGATCACTTCCAATCCTGTCTCTTTTACCATTAAATCTAATTTTTTGCCTTTTCTACCTGGCACAGCCTCTGAGGGCCTGAGTGTCAATGCTCTACATTGCACAGGGTGGAATAAAGGACAGGATGGGATCTGAGCTCCACTCCAGATTTTTTGGAATGGAATTTTTTCCGGTTCAGACAGTGCAGAATGGATCCTCTGTGCTCAGAGAGAGGATCCTGGCAGGTCCTGCAGCACATCTGAGAGCAGACACTGCCCCAGGAGCAGCTGGGAGGGATCAGGGCTGTGCTGAGCCTTCCCTGGGCAGCACTGCTGCATTTTGGTGCTGATCATGCCTGGATTCCTTCTCCCTGTGTCAATATTTTTGCTGTGGAACAGTACACAGCCTTCTACCTGAAATTTCACAAACTGGCAGGGTGCTATTACAAAAGATTACTTAATTGCAGATTACTACTGTACATTTGAAGCTCAGTATCTCATTAAGCTGTCAGCTTTAATTACCATTATGTGTTTAGATTATGCCACAGATTATTTAGTTGGGTACCTAGGTTTGCCAACCTGTTTGCTTTGTGACATGACAGGGGGGTAATTACAGCATTACTGGAAAACCTAAATTTTTCCGTGGGAAAGATGAGAAGTCCTTGGCAGCAGCAGTGACCCCACAAGGGTGGCTCCTGCAGGGTGAGCAGTGTCTGCCCTGTGAGGGTCTGGCTCTCTCAGGGCAGGGTCTGTGGGTGTGAAACCCTCACAGAAAACCCAAACTGTGCTGGGTTTGGGCTCTGGTGCAGCTCCCAAACCCAAAAACTATTGTCCAGCATGGCCAGACTGCCCTGGGTTTGTTTTTGTCTCCCCAGGCTGCACAGGGAGGAATTTGGATGGGCACTGGACATCCAGCTGAGATTTTCTCTGGAGATTTTCACTGCCACGCTTCAGAGCTGACGTGAGGAAGTGAAAGCTCATCTCAGCCTCGCTTTGCAAATCCCTTTTATTCCCTGATGATGACATCCCTGCCTCTCTGTCTGCAGGAAAATGTGAGTGTGAGCCTGGTCTGTGCAGCCAGGGATTGATCAGCTGCTCCCAGCTCAGGGAGGGACAGTCCCTGTCACTGAGCCCGGGCTGCAGAGTGAAGCACTCAGTGGATAAACCAGCCTTGGAAAAGCAGCATTTCATCCCCTGCCGTGGGACAGGGCTGTGGGAGAGAATCCCGTGCTCTGGTGTGACCCCAAATGTCAGGAATCAGCGAGATCACAGTCCCAGGCAAGGACAGGGACGATTTGTGTTCGTGTGCTGCAGATTTACACCCTGAGATCCCTGCTCTGGTGCCATCCCTGCACCTCCCCGAGGGCAGTGAGGGGAAGGATCTGTGTGGGAGCTGAAGCCAAGGCCTGAGCGTGCAGCTGCAGGGGATGTGACAATGACAAGGTGAGGTGCCCAAGCAGCCGTGCCTCAGTTTCCCCAGCTGGGCCATGAGGGAGCTGCTGGAAGAACCCAGAGTTGCCCACCCCCAAAAAACCAGCTGGGGGACAGAGCCTTGTGCAGCTCTGATAAAACAAAACCCCCTGGAAGGGCTGGAATCTTCCTGCCCTGAGCCTTTTCCACACCCAGCCAGAAAGATGCAGGGGAGGTGCAAGGTACAGCATCTATATCTGTCACTGCAGATGGAGAGACATCCATTACAGGTATAAAAATCCATACTATTTACTTCCTCTCTGGATGCAATCAGAAGAGCTCTATACATCTTTATATTTATGTAGCAATAAATACATTAGATAAAAGTAATCTATTCAAGTCACAATTACCCCTTCCTCCAATACACCTTGTAACGAATTTGTCTCCTGTTCTGATGGTATATGCTGTGTATTGATATTATTTTGACTGGTTGTTATTTAAAAAACCCTGTCTCTGCCTCACTCTAATCTTTTCCTTGGCACAGCCATTGTTTTAAAAGCCTAGAATGATAATAAAGTATAGGGAAAACACTTAGGAGAGCCATCCATTTCTCAGCCCGTCCTCAGTTAATTAATACTCCACGTTCTCCAGAGGAGAAATCTCAGCTCCTTCGCCAAATTAAGGAAGGAAGAGATGCCATAAATATTCTGCTGGGCTGGAGTCGGTTTTGCTTCCATTGCAGTTCTGAGCTCCAGCTCTGTTTGCCTGGAGCCCAGCTCCCAGCATGCAGGAGAAGGGATGATTTGGATGATTTGGAGGATTTTTCTCTTTGTGAGAGGTGGAGGGGCCTCCCCTGAGTGCTGCTTGGACAAACAAGTGCCTGCTGTGGGACCACTGAGCCTCCATCCATCCATCCATCCATCCATCCATCCATCCATCCATCCATCCATCCATCCATCCATCCATCCATCCATCCATCCATCCATCCATCCATCCATCCATCCATCCATCCATCCATCCATCCATCCATCCATCCATCCATCCATCCATCCATCATCATCCATCCATCCATCCATCCATCCATCCATCCATCCATCCATCCATCCATCCATCCATCCATCCATCCATCCATCCATCCATCCATCCATCCTTTATCCATCCATCCATCCATCCATCCATCCATCCATCATCCATCCATCCATCCATCCATCCATCCTTTATCCATCCATCATGTTCACCTGGAGCCACAACTCTGCTGACCCAGCCCCTGGGCTACTGGAGACTTTTCATTCAGAAATGTTCAAACCCCTCCTTATCTGTGTAACTTGGGGAGGGTGAGATTTTCCCCAAAAGGAGTGTCTCCTTTTGAGTATTTGTATTTGAGCGTGCCCTAGAGCAGAGAGAATTTCATCCCTGCTGGCTTCAAACATCAGAACCAGGCAGCAGCTCCAGGTCAATGCCAGCAGCTCAGTAAGGACTTTGGCCTGGCGTTTTTTTCTTAGCTAATTCCCTACAACTTTCTCTCCCTGGCAGTTTTATTTCCCAAAGAGAAAGCAGGGACTTTGTCAGGGAGAAGTTTCCTGATGAGAGATTAGAATCATAACCAAATTAAATGATTGTCTCTGACTAATTAGATTAGTTTCAATTGAATAATGAAACCTTTAGCTGTATTTAATGTAACATGCCTGAAGTCCAACGATTAGTCTGCTGAATGAAGCTAAACAATTAAAAACACAATCTATTTTATAGCTTATTTTATAGGAACAATTGGAAAAACTATTACTGCTGAAATCTGCACAGGAAATGCACAATTACAAAGCCCAAGAGGAGCAGCCAGAGCAGGGAATGTGCAGCAGGGCCAGGTGAGGCACCAGGAAGGACTTGGGTCTTCCTCCCAAACAAACCTGCCCAGCTCTGGCATGTATCCATTCATCACTGAGGTCAAGGGGGAAAAACACCTTAATTCCCAAATACCTTGGTCAACGGCAAAATAAAAAACCATAAATATTTAACACATAGTGTAAAAATCAGAGAATCATTTTGTGACATGTGTTTACATGGTCTGTGCTTTGCATGACCATCAAGGAGGAGCTCTGTAATGTCCAGTCATCACCCATCCATCACCCATCCATCATCCATCCATCCATCCATCCATCATCCATCCATCCATCATCATCCATCCATCATCCATCCATCCACCCATCCATCCATCCATCCATCCATCCATCCATCCATCCATCCATCCATCCATCCATCCATCCATCCATCCATCCATCCATCCATCCATCCATCCATCCATCCATCCATCCATCCATCCATCCATCCATCCATCCATCCATCCATCCATCCAACCATCCATCCATCCACACAAGCCCCAGCACAGAACACCAGTGGCAGCTGGGACACACTCAGGATCTCTTCCCTCATTTAATCTGCCCATAAGATCCCCTCCAAACACCCCCTCAACTCCCAGAGCCGAGCTGCCAGTCCCGTTGGGATCTCTGCCCGTTTCTGGTGATTAATCCTGTTTTGGAGGTTGCTGGGCAATAGGACCCCTTCTATTTGCTCGGGAGGAAGCTGCAGCATTTCAAGCAGCATGAATTCCAGCCTGCTACAAGTCTCCCAGCTGGCAGAACAGCTTGAACATTCTGTATTTTTGATGAAATCTTTGATCACCTCATTGCAAGATCTGGTTGCCTACTCTCAGCTCTCTGGCAGCTCTGAGCACAACCTGCCATTTCGAGATGGGGTTTGTTCTTTTACGGATTCGGCACATTCAATAAATAAACCAAACTGTCTCAGAGATCTCCTGATCGATAATGGCACCGGCCCAGGGGTCTGGGAGCACAGCACAGAAATTCAGAGTGGAGCTGGTGCCCATCTCTGGGGGAAGGACCTGCCCTGCTCTGGCTGAGCACAGAAGGCATCGCTGATCCCTCGTTACCTTGGAGATCTTTCTGTTCCCAGGTTACCACCGAAATCGCAGGGAAATGTGGAGTGGTGGCAGCTCCAGCTTGTTCCAGAGAGCTCGGAGGAAGGATTTGGACGGGCAGGAAGACCCCAGGAACAACCCCAGCAGAGCCTGGTGCAGGAGAGGGAGCTGGGAACATCCACAGGAACATCACGGCAGGGTCCATGGAGACTCTGCTTGTCCCTCCAGAACCAGCCCTGAGCAGCCCCCAGCAGCTCAGATCCCATCTCAGTGTGCTGAGGTGCCCTCCTTGTCAGCATCACAGCTTTGGAGTGTGTAGCAGTGAGGAGAAATGGGGCTGTGTGAGTCACACGTTCCCCGCGCCAGCGTGGGGAAAGGGCTGTGTGCTGCAGGAATCCCTTTGTCAATGTCAGCTGAGACAAACGCAAGGAAAAATACACTGCAGAGTGTTTCCTTGAGTTATTGTATCAGCTGGGATGTTTATTGCTGCTTGGACCGAGTCCCGAGGATTATTTTAAATAATGAGTTCTTCGGTGGGGACCTTCATTGAAGCAATATTTATATAAACACGGGCTTGATTAAGAGCAAAGAGAAGCCAGCAGGAATTTTCCCCTTGTCTTCAGAGACGTTAAATTACATCCAGGACGTTCTGAGAGGCCCATTTCAGATTCCAGCTTTGTGCTGTGAGCACTGGGGAAGCTCAGCAGCACCAAGAGACAAAAACCTCAATCAGGGGCTGCTCTGACCACTGAAGGCGCTGAGCTGAACTCTTGGGGAAGTCATGATTTGGCCAGCGGCAGCACAACTCCTGTCTCTGCTGTTCCCTTCTGCCCCTTGCAGGCTTCTCTGAAGGTTTCACAGCCCCTCTGGAGCAGAGCTGTGAATCAGCCACCCTTCAGCACCAGGGAAGGTGAATTTGCATCTCTGAAAAGGAGCAGGGAGAGGTTTCCAAGCGGTTCAGCCGAATTCAGCAAACTGGAGGGCAGGGGCACCGTGCACCCATCAAACCCCTGCCATGCCTCCCCCTGTGTGTTGGATTGATGTGGCCAGAAATGTGAATTCTGTCCCCATCTGCTGCAGCCGGGTGGGGCAGTGACCCTTATCTCCTGGCACATATTCTCTGCTAATGGGCCATCTTTAAACCAGCTGGGGCAATCATCTTTATATTTCCCACAGCCCACCCTCCCTCCAGAAGATATCTTCTGTTAATGGGCCATTGTTAAAAACCAGGGTGTGGCAGTGATCCTTCTCTCTGTGGGAATATCTCCTGTTAATGGGCCATTGTTAAAAACCAGCTGGGGCGATCATCTTTATATTTCCCACAGCCCATCCCTCCCTCCAGGAGATATCTCTTGTTAATGGCCATTGAGTCCCAGGGCATGACTGATAAAATTCCATCATCCCACTGGGAGATGCTCCAGCCAGGGGGAGGAGCCAAGCCTTTCCTACCCAGATAAAAAACTGAGATTTTGGACAGCAAGGAACCTTCTTTCCACTGGATTCCAGAGGAAAACCAGACCTTTCCACATCATCCCTGGACCTTCAGAGGAAAACTGCACCTTCTACAGGAGCACTGCTCCAGCTGAAAAACATCTGCCACTGCAGGAGGATGCAGCCACCATTGAATGGGACTGCTGCCAACACCCTGACTGACTGACGGGTGTCAGCTTGGATTCTGACTATGTCAGTGCTTTGGGGTTGTTCTTTGTAGTACTGTGTTTCTATTTTAATTTTCCTGGTAAAGAACTGTTATTCCTAATTCCCCTATCTTTTCCTGAGAGCCCCTAAATTTCAAAATAATAATAATTTGGAGGGAAGGGAAGCTTCTGCCTTTATTGGTAGACACCTGTCCTTCAAACAAGGACACCCAGCCACACGAGAAAAACACCTCACCCAGAATTCCCATGCCACACATCCCCTGGAGTTTTGGCAAGTCAGAGCCTCTCCTCAGAGCTCCTTCCCCGACTCAGATTTGCCAATCAATCAGTGGATGCCTCCCGATCACAATAAAGCCATCAGCTCTGCACACAGCCTGTCAGAAGTGACAGCTCCTCCTTCTAATATTGTGGGAAACACAAATGTGGCTGGGGAGGAGGCACCTGTTGGATCCCTGCAGTGGGAGAGGGAGGGAAGGGACTGCAGGAAACTCTTGGTGATGGCCCCACCCCTGAACTGCCTCTCTTTAATTATGGTTTCCTTCTGCCACAGTCTGCAAATTCTATTTCTTTTGTGCCTCTTCCCTCAGCCATGACCTAGTACAAAGCAGTTGCTCCCATTTCCATGAATCAAAGGAGATAACGTCGCTTTCAGCTACGCTAAAGGATGGCCAGACACATCCAAGATGTTTCAAACTTCATTTGAGGACTAACATAAGTGATTAACAGTTGTCTGTAGCATTAGGAGGCAGGGAGTGGAAGTCCTTTTATCAAATTGTGAGCTGCCAACAAATTCCCGCTGACAAGTTATCTTTAAATTCTTCATAATGCCTCTGCAAAGCCCCAAAGCTTCGCTGAATCCCTCGCCTGCAGTCTCTGACTCTGCTCTCCCCCCTTGCCATGGAAAACGTGGCCACAGCGAGCCTGGGTGCCAGGGAGCACACCCAGGGCTGGGGCTGGGTCCCTGCTGAGCTCCAGCTGTGGAACAGCAGCAAATTCTGCAGAACTGGGGATGATCTGTTGTTCTGAGCCTTGCCCAGGGAGATGATGGGGTCAGAGCTGACTCACAAAGCCCCTCAGAGCAAGCAAGGCCTTGGGGGTTGCACCAGTGGCCCCAGTAAGGCAGCCAGGTGAGGGGCAGGTGAGGGCAAACCCCTGTGAGAGTCTGTCCCCAAAATCCCAGCCAGGTGAGGGCAAACCCCTGTGAGGATCTGTCCCCAAAATCCCAGCCAGGTGAGGGCAAACCCCTGTGAGAGTCTGTCCCCAAAATCCCAGCCAGGTGAGGGCAAAACTCTGTGAGAAATTGTCCCCAAAATCCCAGCCAGGTGAGGGCAAACCCCTGTGAGAAATTGTCCCCAAAATCCCATCCAGGTGAGGGCAAAGCCTTGTGAGGATCTGTCCCCAAAACCACAACCAGGTGAGGACAAACCCCCCTGAGGATCTGTCCCCAAAATCTCAGCCAGGTGAGGACAACCCCCCTTTTTTTTTGTAATGCTGGGGCTTCCACCACCCAAACCCCGCCATCCTGGGGGTGGTTGAACACCTGCCCTGCTCCGCTCTCATCCCAGTTTGGGAATCCTCTCAGTTTCTGGCTGGCTCCAGAGCATGTCCTGGGGGGGAGAGGGTTTCACACACACCCAGGAGGCACCACAGGGCCCCTGCCCTCACCCCAGCCCAAACCCCCGGGAGCTGGGGCTTGCCTGGGCTTGGCTGATCCATCCTCTTGCTTTAAATCACTCCAAATCATCCCAGAGCCTCCCCTGCCCCACGAGGATCTGCGAGGTTTAATTACTCGGCACGGAGGTATCACGTGTTGCTGCAAAATATTATAATTTAGAGTATTCCATCCCATAATTAACAAATGCATCAGGCAACAAAGTAAAACCAATCTTAAAAATGAGTAGTTAAATTTTTCTTAATTACATCCACTGAACCGAATCTGCCCCTGAGCAATGCACATGTAATCCCAGAGAAGTCAGTGCAGTTGCACAGAAAACACTAAAACAAAAATAGTCTGGAGTTATCATCTCTGCTGCAGCAATCCTTCCAGCCCCCCACCAAGGGCAGGGACTGCAGCTTTATTTAGAGTTTGGAACAGGAACAATAGAGGGAAGCTAAGCTGAGCTGTGAGACATTGGGGTTTACACAGAGCTCAAAGCTGAGCCCTTGTGTGAAATGGGTAAAACAGAGCCCAGGTTCTCAGTGTTCAGGCTCCAGGTGATGAAATAGGAACAATTCCTGTGGCAGAGCCTGAAGAGTTCATGGAGAAACTCCAAACTGCCTGAACATGGAGCATCAGGAACCCCAGAGTGGCACAGGGGGAGGCCACTGTCACCTGCTCTGCACTTCTGCAAGTGAGCCTCACCTGAAGCACTCCCAGAAAACACTGCATCCCTCCCTCCCTCCAGCTCTCCATCCCTCCCTCCTACTCTCCATCCCTCCTGCTCCCTATCCTTCTCTCCTGCTCTCCTTCCCTCCTGCTCTCCATCCCATCCCTCCTTTTCTCCATCCCTCCTGCTCTCCTTCTCTTCATCCCTCCTGCTCTCCATCCCTTCCATCCTACTTTCCTGATCTCCTTCCTTCTCTCGTCTCTCTCATCCATCCTGCTCTCCATCCTTCTCTCCTGCTCTCCATCCCTCCTTCTCTCCATCCCTCCTTCTCTCCATTCCTCCTGCTCTCCATCCCTCCCTCCTGCTCTCCATTCCTTCTCTCCTGCTCTCCCTCCCTCCTGCCCTCCCTCCCTCCCCCCTGCCATCCCCCTGCTCAGGTTTCCCAAACCCATTTGCTTGTTCCAGAACACGAGTCCTGGTCCTGCTGCCCACACAGGGAGCAGAGCTTTGCTTGCTTTGTTTGAGAGGCAGACAGCAGACAGCTTGAGGAAGGGTGGCAAAATTCAGCTCCTAATTATTAGATTAAAACCTCAAAACAGTTGTCATGTACGAAGGGACAAAGTAGAATTTGGCAAACAGGAAGGAGAAAAAAA
This sequence comes from Luscinia megarhynchos, assembly GCA_034336665.1. Lineage (NCBI taxonomy): Eukaryota > Metazoa > Chordata > Aves > Passeriformes > Muscicapidae > Luscinia > Luscinia megarhynchos. The sequence goes on from CM067584.1 coordinate 2,067,252, forward strand.
ACAAATCTTCTCATAATGACAAAAAACTCCCTGAAGACAACCTTGTCATTTTTTGAGAGCGTCTCAACAACTCTCTGCTTTTATTTTTTTGGTCACCGCTTATCAAAATTTGCATGGCTAGTTAGTGGGTTAATTTAATTATGAGCAGCATTTATGAACAGCCTGATGGGGGATCTGCAGAGGGCAATGGAGGCTGTTCCTGAATTATGAAATTGCACTCACTCGCACATCTGGAAGCCGTCATGGGACGGATCTCTGTCTTGTAAATGCGTGTTGAGTGTTACAATATTTTACTAAGCACTCCCAATCTGTCAAGGTTTACAGGAGAGCAGAGACTGGGAACATTTGGGATCATTTGTGGCTTAGAGCCATTAGCTACTTCCACCCACTTATTGTGACGTTATTAATAGGAAAATAATCCGAGGAGCAGGAGTTGGCTTGCTGGGGACCTGAGATAATGGGAGAGATTTTCATCCAGGGCCTCACTGGATCCTGTGCTGGGGGGCACAGCCTGGTTTGGGGTGCTCTGGTGGCACCTTTGTGGGGACTCTGCTGCTCAGGGAGTCACCCCTGCCCAGCCCAGCCCTGCTCCAGGTCTGAGAGGCAGCACAAGAAATCAGCAGAGAGATGCTGAGCATCCCTCACCTGGACAGGAGACCCTGGTGAGCAGGAACCACACTCAGAGATCAGTTCAGATTAATTAAATCTGAATTTAACCCCAGACAGGGCAGCAAAAGCTCCCTGCCAGCACATTGAGCTCCGTGCTAGCCCTGCTAAAACTCAAATTTCCTGGCTAAAATCCAATGTCACTGAGCTCCAGTGACATCCAGGGGTGTTGGTGGCCGTGGGATTGGCACTGGCACCAGCAAGGGCCATCCTAAATCCTCCTGGATTTCAAAACACAGCCCAGAACGGCCAAGGAAGGCTCTGACCACGAGCCCAGTCCCAGCCTGGGACACAGGAATGGATTTCATCCCAGGGAAAGGAAATTAGGAGTTGGCCTGTGAAAGGAACTTTGCACAAAGTTTCTTCATCTTCTGGAGCCGTGGCTCAGTGAAAAGATTTGGAACTCTCTGAGACTCTGTGGAGCTTTTGGCTTCTTGTTAAACTATTCGTGTCTGTTTAATCTAAATCCTCGCCCAATCACTGAACAGGGGTGTTTTTTTAATGGGTCATTGTGATGTGATTTATGACATTGGTGTAATTGTCAGAATTACTGTGGGTAATTAAAATATGAAACGATGCTGCCAGAGGCTTCGGTCCCTCTCAGCACCCTCATTAAAAACCAGGAGCTGACCAAATTATAAATAGGCTGGTTTGCACAAGTTCACAGGGAAAGCTAATTATGGAACTTATCCTTATGCACTCAGAACTCACACCATCAGTCATGGAAATTCCTCAGGTGATTATGGCACTGTATAACCTGGGATGGGATTAGTGGGGCCAGGCACAAGGAGCAGAGCAGCTGTGCCCTGCAGGGTGAGTGGGGATCCCTAAAACTGGTGAGGGATCAGTGGGCATCCCTAAAACTGCTGATGGATGTGGGATGAGGAATGAGGGATGAGTGGGGATCCCTAAAACTCTGCTGATGGATGAGTGGGGATCCCTAAAACTCTGCTGATGGATAAGTGGGGTGAGTGGGGATCCCTAAAGTTGTTGGTGGATGTGGGATCAGAGCCCGGAGCAGGGACAGGCTGCATTTTCACCCAGAAGAGGCTGAGGAGCACGGGCAGAGGGTTCCTGCTCTGTGCTGGCAGGAGCAGCAGAGCCCTGTGAGCGTGGGGAAGGGAGAGCAGCTGCAATAAACTCGGGATTAGCTGATGGAACTGGCCAGGAATGGCTGCTGAGCTCAAAGGCAGCCCCTGGGACAAAAACTGAAAAATTCTGAGCATGAGGGCAGGCAAGGGCTGAGAGGTTTTCTCTCAGCATTCCAAATGTTTTGCTCTCCAGAAGGAAAGGGAAGGAAAAAAGGGAGGCCTGGAGGCTTTTTTACAAAATCCAGCCCAAAGTGAATGGAGAAGTGGATCCCTGCTGGACCATATCTCCCACCTGAGTGTTTGTAACTCAAATAAATCTGATTAACTGCCTGTGAATTGCCAGCCTAAACCACCACTCCATCCCCGACTCTGAGCAGGAGCCCTCAAAAATACAGAGCAGGAGCAATGGCCCTTCCCAACCCAGCAAAAGTGGGATGCAAAATATTATCACCTCCTCCTAGAGCAGCTTCCCAACTCACATCAGTTCTGAGCACTCCAGTGCCCAAAATACCTGCCCAGCTGTGCACTTCCCAGGCTCCAGAAGTGCCATTTGTGTGGTTCAGGAGGGGTTGGTTTCTGAATTTAGAATGCCCAGAAGTGTGTGAGGCACCTGCAGGACCCTGTGCCACCCAGCCCTGGGGGTTTGGGCATCACTGAGCAGAGCTGGGGGGACGTGGGGCTGAGTGACCCCGGGTTTGCCCCAAAAAAGCCCCAAAAAAGCACAAAGCGAGGCTGAGTGACCCTGGGTTTGCTGTGCCAAACTCTGCCCTGGAACCCCAAAAAGCACGATGTGGAGCTGAATGACCCCGGGTGTGCCAGACCCCAAAAAACACAAAGAGAGGCTGAGTGACCCCAGGTTTGCCCCCCAAAAAAGCCCCAAAAAGCCCCAAAAAACCACAAAGTGGGGCTGAGTGACCCCAGCTTTGCCCCAAAAAAAGCCCCAAAAAGCACAAACTGGGGCTGAGTGACCCCGTGTTTGCTCTGCCCTGCCCTGCAGCCCCAAAAAGCACACGGTGCTGCTCCAAAGGAGCTGCCCCCTGGAGCAGCAGCTCCTGCACCTCCATCCCTCTGCCTTCCTGGAGAACACAGCTTTACACTTGTCCTTCATACAAATAACCCGAGGGTGGGAATTATTCAGAAGGCTCGTGTTTGACACCCCATCTGTTCATTTCTGACAGCAATATATAATGTAAGGCTATAAAAACTTGAAAAATAATGCAACATAAAAAGGGATTGACTCGGCTCCAAGAGGCCATAAACGGTAACAAATACCATTGTATGATTTATTTCATGCTGTAATCTTTACAGTAAGTCATCTTTCAGACATTTCCTTGTGACAGGTTTTAATAATATTAATGCCCAGAGCAATCCAAATCATCGCCAATAGACATATTTATCAAGCTGCCAATCCAAGTAAATGAAATTCTATAAGCAATAATGTAACATGTTTAAAGGAAGCTAATAAAACAAGTCAGGAGAGAAATATTACTGCAAAGTATGCTCTCTCTAATCCAGCCCTGGATTTTATACAGCTGAAATGCAAATCTTTCCCTCCATGATTTATTGCTCCAAAAATACCGATGACCTTTCCAGGAGCTCTTGCAGAGCCCTTCTCACACGTCCCTGGGAGGAATCCTGGCTCTGCCCTGCCTTGCACTGGGGAGTGATGGGCACCAGCAAGGAGCAGCATCTTCCATCTCCAAGATTTATTAAAGACTGACAAGCCTTAACACGGGCTTGGCAACTCAGCAGGTATTTATGAGCAATTATCCAGGCCCCAGATAAGTTGCAATTACCAGGGAGCTCAAACCTGGATCTTTAACCTGCTTTTCCTCTCAGTGGAGCTCAGTTCTGACCGAGCTCAGCTGAGGGGGCTCTTGTCCTGGTTTGAAGGACAGGTGTCTGCAATAAAGGCAGATTTTTTTTTAAATGGAGAATGTAAACTTCTTTTTTCTCAAATTACTATTATCATTTTGAAATTTAGGGGCTCTCAGGAAAAGATAGGGGAATTAGGAATAACAGTTCTTTACTAGGAAAATTAAAATAGAAATGCAGTATTACAAAGAACAATCTTAACTCTGCCAGAGTCAGAATCCAAGCTGACCCCCGTCAGTCAGTCAGGCTGTTGGCACAGTCCCATTCAATGGTGGCTGCATCCTCCTGCAGTGGCAGATGTGGTTCAGCTGGAGCAGTGCTCCTTTAGGAGGGGCAGTTTTCCTCTTAAGGTCCAGGGATTATGTGGAAAAAGTTTTGGTTTTATTTTGGAATCAAAGTGGAAAGAAGGTAACTTGCTGTCTAAAATCTCAGTTTTTATCTGGGTAGGAAAGGCTTGGCTCCTCCCCTGGCTGGAGCATCTCCCAGTGGGATGATGGAATTTTATCAGTCATGCCCTGGGACTCAATGGCCATGAACAGGAGATATCTCCTGGAGGGAGGATGGGCTGTGGGAAAGATAAAGATGATTGCCCCACCTGGTTTTTTAACAATGGCCCATTAACAGAAGATATTCCCACAGAGAGAAGGATCACTGCCACACCCTGTTTTTAACAATGGCCCATTAAGAGGAGATATTCACACAGAGAGAAGGATCACTGCCACACCCTGGTTTTTAACAATGGCCCATTGACAGGAGATATTCACACAGAGAGAAGGGTCACTGCCACACCCGGTTTTTAACAATGGCCCATTGACAGGCGATATTCACACAGGGAGAAGGATCACTGCCACACCCTGGTTTTTGACAATGGCCCATTAACAGGAGATATCTTCTGGAGGGAGTATGGGCTGTGGGAAAGATAAAGATGATTGCCCCAGCTGGTTTAAAGATGGCCCATTAGCAGAGAATATGTGCCAGGAGATAAGGATCACTTCCCCACCCGGCTGCAGCAGATGGGGACAGAATTCACATTTCTGGCCACATCCTGTATTGCAGCCCAAGACAGCTCTGCAGAAGGGAACAAGGAGCCACCAACACGATTTTGCTCCTCGCTGGAAACTCAGCAGGGATGAAAAACAAGAGTCACCAACTCAGCAAAACACCCAGCAGCACATTTGTCACACCTTGGGCGAGTATGTGGGGAAAAGCCAGGGCTGGTGAGAACTCCAGAAATCCAGACCTGGAGTGGTTTTGTGGGATTTTTGTGCTGGTTTGTGATGAGTTTGTTTTCATGGCACGAATTAAGTTCTCCTGGGTGTAAAATCTGCTGTTGACAGTGGGGGAAAGGCAGGGATGCACGAGAAGTGCAGGGGGGTGGAGGGATCCTTGCTGAGCCAGGGCAGCACCCCAGCAGCGCTGGAGGCTCTGAACCTCCGTGGTTTGGGTCTCACAACTGGCCCAGCCTCGTTCCTCCCCCCTGCAAGTCACTGGGGTCCCCCAAATTATGGTTTGATCTCATTTTTCATGGATTGGCCAACATCCCAAACTTATCTCGATCTCAGATGCAAATTTCTGCTCAAAGAATGACTGGAATTTGAATATTTCAGTGGTTTGATGTCCCAATAAACACAGGTGTTGTCACAGAGCCCTGGAAATTCTGGTAATTGCAGAAGTGGCCAGCTGGACAAATCCCTGCTGGATCCCTGGAGATGGGACCAGCTCTAATCCCTGCCTGCCCAGTTTAGGGTGTTTAGGACCAGCTCAGAGCGAGCTCCTGTGTCTGCAGGGCCCCAGAGGGGCAGCCTGGACTTAACCTGGGAACAGGCAACAGGACACAGCTCCTTGGGATTGCAGCTCTTTGGGATTCCATCTTCTTGGGACTCCAGCTCTTTGGGATTCCAATTCTTTGGGATTCCAGCTTTTAGGGACTCCATCTCTTTGGGACTCCATCTCTTTGAGATCCCAGCTCTTTGGGATTCCATCTCTTTGGGACTCCATCTCTTTGGAGTCCCAGTTTTTTGGGACTCCATCTCTTTGGGACTCCATCTCTTTGGGATTGCAGCTCTTTGGGGTCAGCCTGGAGCTCTGCTGTCAGGGTCAGCCCCAAGGAGCTGCACTTCACAGGGAGGTTTCCTCTGCCACTTCCAACCTCTCACTTCACCCTTCCCACTCCCTCCCACCTCTGCCTGCTCCTTCTGCTTTCCCTGAGAGCTCTTTGAGGCAGGGATTGCCTTTCCCTGCTCAGCAGCCACCCCTAATGGGATCCCAGTCCCAGCAGAAGCCCCAAGGCGCTGCTGTAATACAAATAATAAATACTGCAACTAATAATAACAGCACTTTCAAATGTCCTCCCCAGGGAAGGGCTGCAGACCAGTCCCTGGTGCCATTTAAAACTAAACACCACAAACCAGACCTGTGTGACTGCCTGGAACTCAGAGTCTTTATGAGTGGTGGTGGGGGAGAATATTGATGGGGAGAGGAACAATTCTTCATCTGCATATTTGGCTATTTCTTTAAGGGAATTAAAAATATCTCCTCGTACCTCTTTTTGTTCCTCACTGCTAAGCAGCAGCAGAGATCTGAGGGAAAACAAATAAATAAATAAGAAATACATAATCCCCAAGGTGTAATCCCAGAGTATGGAAACTCACTTCACTTAAATACCTCCCTCTGGCATAATTGACTTTTCATGTGCATGTTAATAATGATATTTCAGCAGGTTGTGAGGGCTTGTTCTTCTCCCCCCACCTGCTTTGGTAAATTATGTGATTGGGCATGAGGAGAGACACATTATAAATCTAATTATGTTTTCGTTTATATTTAACAAGTCAGCACAATCTGGTGCCTTGTGTGTGTGTGTGTTTACTGATATTTCCAGCTGACCCTGGGAGCTGCAGGACAGCAGCCCTGGGCAGAATTTCCTTGTCCTGCTTCTGAGCTTGTGCCATCCTCATCCTCTGTGCCCTCTCATCCTCTGTCCCTGTGCCCTCTTCATCCTTATCCTCATCCTCTGTCCCTGTGCCATCCTCATCCTCTGTCCCTCAGTGATGTGAAAAATTTGGTTGCTCTCAAACCATTTTTAACTTCCTTCATTTTCCCATTGGGAAATCAGAATTTAGCAAGGCCAAGTGGCCCTGAGCTCTCAGCTCAGTCTGGGGAAGAAGATGAAGAAAATGAGCTCAGGTTTCCCAAATCCTCGAGCAGCCATTTAGCAGCTGGAGCATCTTCCCTCTGACACCTGGCCTGGTCCTTGCTGGGCCATAATCCAAGAGCATGGGCTGTTAATCCAGGAGTGGAACTCCAGGAGTGGTTTGGGGATGTTCTGCAGCACCTCCTGAGGGTTTCTGAGAGCAGGGCCCAGCTCCCTGTGCTGCCTTCCCGGGGGGCAGCTTTGGGGTGAGAGGAGCATCCTCACCCTGCCCTGCCCTCATCCGTGCTGCTGCTCCGGATTCCTGTCCCTGTGTCCTGGGTGTCCAAAACATCCCAGGTGTCCAAAACTCATCCCAGGAGTCCAAAAACATCCCAGGTGTCCAAACTCATCCCAGGTGTCCAAACTCATCCCAGGAGTCCAAAAACATCCCAGGTGTCCAAACTCATCCCAGGTGGCCAAACTCATATCAGGTGTCCAAACGTGTCCCAGGTGTCCGAGTGTGTTCCAGGTATCCCAACAGGTCCCAGGTGTCCAAACTCATCCCAGGTGTCCAGACAAATCCCAGGTGTCCAAAGGTGTCCCAGGTGTCTAAATGTGTCCCAAGTGTCCAAGCATCCCCGCTGCCAGGGGATTTTCCTGCCTGGATCCCCGCTGGATCCCTGCTCACATCCCCACAGGTTTCAGCACTGCCCGGTCCTGTTCCCGGTCCCTGGTCCCGGTCCCTGTTCTTGTTCCCAGTCCTGGTCCTGGTCCTGTTCCTATTCTTGTTCCCGGTCCTGTTCCCGGTCCCGGTCCTGTTCCCGGTCCTGTTCCCGGTCCTGTTCCCGTTCCCGGTCCTGTTCCCGGTCCTGGTCCTGTTCCCGGTCCTGGTCCCAGTCCCGGTCCCATTCCCTGTCCTGTTCCCGGTCTCGGTCCTGTTCCCGGTCCCTGTCCCGGTCCCGCTCCCGTTCCCGGTCTTGTTCCTGCTCCTGGTCCTGGTCCCATTCCCGGTCCTGTTCCCCGTTCCCGGTCCTGTTCCCAGTCCCGGTCCTGTTCCCGGTCCTGTTCCCGGTCCCTGTCCCGTTCCCGGTCCTGTTCCCCGTTCCCAGTCCTGCTCCCGGTCCTGCTCCTGTTCCCGGTGCCGTTCCCGTTCCCGGTCCTATTCCCGGTCCTATTCCCGTTCCCGGTCCCGGTCCCGCTCCCCGCTCAGCCGCGGGGCTCGGCTGCCATCTGCTGCCGAGCGCATCCCTGCTCCTTCCTTCCCCCAGCCGAGCTCTGCCTCCCAGAGAAGAGCAGAAATTCGGAGCATTTCGAGTGTAATCATCATCAAAAAGATGAAATGCACCATCAGAAAACTCCCTACTTTAGCACGGGAGTGCAGGGCTGTGTGTTCCAACCTGTCCTAGGAGAGAAATAGGCAACAAAAATATAATTAACAGAGATTTGCTCAGTATCTGGGATTTTTTTTGTGTGTTTTTTTTTCCCCTGTTTATATTTGTGAATGTTTGTTTGGATGTTTTTAATGGGAAACAGATTTTGAAGTTTTATCTGGGAAAGGTTTTGAGATTCTGCAGTTTATTCAACTCTGAGGCTCTCGAGGATTTGGCAGCTTTTTAAAAAAATTAATTTGCTAAACTGTAAACTCCATAGCAAAGAGGTGCTTTCACTCCCAGCACATTATTTTTGAATGCTTTTACTGTAATAAAATCATGAATTTAATAAACCCAAGAAGTTTTACTGCAGCCTGGATGGGCCTTTTCTCCACGGGGCCACTGGAATTCTGAATACCCACACTAAAAATACAAAGTTTGAAGTATCTGCTCTAAAGCTGAACCCGCCAGGTGGAGCAAGGGGGGGAAGCATCAGTGACTCCAATTATTGCCACAGGTACTGACTCCAGTGATTATCACAGATATTGAATCCAGTGATTACCACAGACACTGACTCCAATTATTACCACAGATATTGAATCCAATTATTACCACAGGTACTGACTCCAGTGATTACCACAGATACTGAGTCCAATTATTACTCCAGATATTGAATCCAATGATTACCACAGACACTGACTCGAATTTTTACTGCAGGTACTGACTCCAATAATTATTACAGATACTGACTCCAGTTATTATCACAGATATTGACTCCAATTATTATTACAGATATTGACTCGAATTATTACCACAGGTACTGACTTGAATTTTTACTGCAGGTACTAACTCAAATTATTACTCCAGATATGGACTCAAATAATTACCACAGGTACTGATTCCAGTTATTATCACAGACACTGATTCCAATTATTATCACAGGTATTGATTCCAATTTTTACTCAGATATTGAATCCAGTGATTACCACAGGTCCTGACTCCAGTTTTTACTGCAGGTACAGGTTCGAGTTATCACTGCAGGTGCTGACTCTGGTTTTTGCCACAATTCCTGACTCTGGTTTTCACCACAATCCCTGACTCTGGTTTTCACCACTGTGCTGTAGCAGCACTGTGAGGTTCTCCCTGGAGCAGAGCAGCTCCTCAGAGCTCCTCAGCTGCTGTGCAAGGGAAGCAGAAATGGGGATTTTGCCTCTGAATGGGCACCGTGCTGCCTCTGCCCTCCTGCTCCTCTCTGCCCTGTTCCATTCCCAGGGGAGATGGATGCACCTGGAGCTGCTTTTCCCTGAGTTCTGAGCAGCCCCAGGCTGCTCCTTTCAGCACAGAGATCATTCCCCAGCTCTGGAGAACACCCCGGGTGTTTTCCACAGCATTTCCCCCCTGAGCTCTTATTCCCCAGCTGAAATCCATCTCCTCCTCAGGAGTGGGGAAAGCAATAATTGCACTCCATTTTCTGGGTGAATCCTCCAGCTTTTACAGATCTATGGCGCTTAATTTATCCCCCTTGCTGAACCAGTTCCAGCTCCCCCATTAGGGTGTCTGGTGTTCCATCACTGCAGAGTTCCCTGGCTCAGGACCAGAGAGCAAAAGCTCTGCTGCCAGCACTGACAAACGATCCCTTCCTGCTTTAGAGCATTTAGGAGCCTCTGCAAACTCGTGTGGGCAAAAAGAATGGAGGTGTTTCCTTTCCCAATGAAAATAAATATTCCTGAGTCACCCCCAGCGAAGGGAGCAGCAGCTCTGCCAGCTCGGCCGTGCTGTGAAATATTTGGATTTGAATGAGAGAGAACAAGTCCATGAAACAAAAACTCTAAAAGGCAGCTCAATTTTATACACAACTTCTGCATAACAAGCTCTGGATTTATTTCACCAGAGAACCATGGAATGCTTTGGGCTGGAGGGGACCTCAAAGATTTTTTTTTCCAACCCCCTGCATCTACCACTGGAATATCACCTGGAATTTCTAATTTCTCCAAATAAACCCTGTGAATGAGGAGAGGATTCCTGGTGCAGGAGCTGCCTGTGAAGCCTCCCACAGCCACTAGAGGAGAGCAAAACCCTTTCTGCTGCACGGCACAAACCTGCACTGCCCAGGAAATCCTGGCTTCAGTTAAACCCTCTGGCATCAACCTGGAAATGCCTGGGCGACCTGTGGACTGTCAAGCCAAAATTCAGTTTATCAATCTTGTAGTGATGAGGAAAGAGAGGAAAGGATGAATCTGGAGCCTTCCTTGCAGGGGTGCCAGGATTTCTGCTTGTCCCTGTTTGGGTGTGAATTGTCCCCTGAGACCCACCCAAAGACAGAAACGAGCCTCAAAGGATGCTGAGGGGGAAAAGCAGGGTGTGAGCTGCAAAGGGCACCTTGGACACATTTCCAGCCCATTTTTTGGAGTCCTGCTGCCCCGCCTGAAGCACAGATTCAAATCCTTTAAATCTGTCAAATGCCAGACAGACAAATCCCCCCTGATCATCCCCACACGAGCCAAAGGAAGCCACAAGGGGATTCTCATTTGCTTTGCCAGTTCCACCCATAAATCCCATCCATAAACCAACACCTTCACTTCCACAGGTGTCCCACTAACAGAAAACAAAGATAATCCAGTTTTGAACTTGGATTTTGGGGCTGTTTTGGGGAGATGCTGGTTATTCCCAAACCCAGCAGCACCAGGGGGGTTCCCAGTGCCCAGCCCAGGATGGAGGGAATGATCAGAGCTGACAGATCCCAGGAGTGAAGGACTCAGTCTCCTCAGCTGTGGTGCTCAGGATGCTGAGGAAGGTAATTACAGCAGATTTAGGAACATCATTTTCAGCACACCTGCTACCTGTCTGAATCCTTCCAGCAGCTGATAAAACCACAGGAGGAAGCAGTCACTTGGCTTTCTGAGTTATCCAGGCAGGGAAAAAAAAAGAAAAAGTGACAGGACAAATCTGTTCCCCTGGCAGCAGCACTCTCTGTGTCACAGCTAATATCAGTCAGGCAAGGCAGGAAAGCACTGGAGTGTCTCATCTCACCTCGTGGTGCTGGGAGTCCTCAGGAGGAGCCTGTGGGGTGTGAACTTTGCCAGGATAAGAGAATTCCCAGGTCTCAGGAGGGAGAGGTTCCATCAGGGTTTAACCCTGTAAGAAGTGAAACAATCCTGATTCTGTGGTGCTGCCTGTGGGGTGCAGCTCCAGCCACACAATTCCTATTTTCACCAGCCAGAAACCACCCCAAATTCAGGATGGTTGGTTTGTGGGCAGTGCTGGGTTGCTTTGTGGTTTATCTTTAATCCAGGCCCATTCCTTGCACTGGAATATTTCACTGAGATTTTGGAATTTCAAGGCACAAAATCTCTTCTGCATGTGAACAAGCCCCAGGTGTGATGCACACCCCAAAGATGAGCTGAGGCTGCTGCAGTTGTGGAAACAAATTTCCAGGCACGCTGCACCTCAGGATATTCCCTTTTCCAACCCAGATGATCAGAGCTTGGCTCTCCCCTTCGTTTTCTCAGGGCTTATAAAATGTCTGCAGAGCGAGTCCTGCCTCCCCCCAGTGCCCTCAGCTCCAGGTGGGATCCCTTGGGGTGCACAGGTGCTGCTGGATGCTGCTGGGAACCAGTGAAAAGCAGCCTTGAAGCTTTGCCTTTCTCAGCCTTCACAAGGATAAGAAATTAAACAATGATTGTGCACCTGCAGGAGGTGTGAGAGCCGTGAGTGTCCTGTGATGTTTTGCACAAAGCATGTTTTCAAAAAGGTGTTGCCTTCTTGGACCAACGAGTCTTTTCTATTTTGTTTTGCACGAACTACCCTATATAAGTGCGGTGTTTATTTAAATAAAGCTCTCTCTTTTGCTTCTCCCCTGCATGAGGAACTGTGCTGCATTATCCTTTTTGCTGCTCACCTATAGCCTAAAATGCAACACACAGGTGCTGGAGTTAGTGAGTTTTTTTTTGGAGTTAGTGAGTTTTTTGTTAAAGTTAGTGAGTTTTTCAGGGAGACCCCTAACTCACTAACTCCAACACACAGGTACCTCCAAAATCCCTGGAGCTGCCTGAAATGTGGATGACCTGAGGAGAGGCAGCTCAGGGATCCTTTCCCAGGGCTGGGATCCCCAAATCCCCCAGCTCAGCTCAGACCCTCAGGGCCCAGGGCGGGGCCAGCAGCATCTGAACAGCTCCAGACTCCACACAGGGTGGGGGTAACAAACCCCTCCCAAAATCCCCTCCCAAAATCCCCTCCCAAAATCCCCTCCCCTGCAGGTCTCTGCCCCCAGCACTCGCTGCTCCAAAGGAGCTGCAGAGATTTTGGCAGCTCTGCTGGAGTGCACAGCTTAGATTTTAATGAAAACAAGCTTTTGTAAAACTTAACAGTCGTGGAAATGTTTTCTGGATTTTTGCTGTCTCCTGCTATTGTCATTAATTTTTCATGAGCATCATTCCACAGCCATCCATGCAACTCTAATTTTACAGCTCACTGTTACTCCACAAGAGTCAGGAAATGACACTTCCCAGGGCTTGATGCTCCATTCTCTTTTCAAATGAAACTGCTGAACTTCAACTTTCTCTCCAACTCCAGCATTATTCTCCTATTCAATTTATGCTAAATGATTTTCATCCTGGGGCTTCTGTAACATTTTTCTGTGAGCTGTACAAGCCATTCCTGATACCCTGACAGGGATCCTGGGGATGGAGCCTGCCCTGGAGGAGTGTCCAGGCTGGAGTTCAGGGCTGTTCACTGTGAATGCAGATTTGCTGTTTGTTGTTATTTCTCAGGGTGCAGATTCCCTGGATGGTTCTGGTTCCTGTATTTTATTTATAACCATCTGCTGGCTTCTCCAGGAGGGATTGCACCTTCTCCCGGGGCCCAGGGTGTTCTGGGCTGGGCTCAGGCTGCAGAGGAGTGTCACTGTAAGGGTAGGGAGTGGTGAAAAAAATACACCAACACAAAATACAACACAGGCTTCATCCAGAGAGCAGAAGAGGAGATTTATTGCAGAAGCTGACACATTTTTATAGACTGGTTTGCAGAACCAAGGATAGAATTAAGCTTGTTGGTTTAAGGAAGGCAACGACTTTTGTAAACATGTTTTAACCAAAATATCACGTTCCTCACGCACTCCTCCTGTCCACAGCACCAGGTGCTAAACTCTGTTATTAATTATTTCCTTTCTGTTTTCCTTTGAGTAGCTTGGGAAAACTCAAACTGCTTTTTTCTCTGACTCTCACTGGCATCCACAGAGGAGACTTTTCCAGGGCTGTTCCTCACAGAACCCCTCTCACCCTGACCTTGGAGCAGGGAGCTCTGAGCAGCTCCCATCCTCTGACAGCACCAATTTCCCAATTCCAGCCTGGGCAGCCCTGCAGAGGGATGTGAGTGGTGAAACCTGGCAGGAAAAAAGTTCCAGGGCATGAAGGGATTCCTCAGCTCTGACAGCAGAGCAGGGCAGGAAGGAGCACTGGAAATCCAGGAGTCCCCAGGTGAGCACCTAGCCAAAGGTGGAATGCTGCAAAATCTGGAAATCTGTGCAAACAGGATTAACTGCCTGTTTGTTCTCCAAAACCCCACCTTTTGTGTTCTGGAGACACTCCTAGATGTTTGTCAGGTTTATAATGCCTTGGGATTAAACACAATATTGGGTTGCTCTTGATGTATAATTCTGCTCCTCTGATGATTGAATTCACTTCACTCTGCTGCACGGCTTTTATATTTTATTTATTTCATTTTATGATTCCATTTTATTTTGCCAGTGTTATGCACCAGTACAAGCAGAGAACTGAGAACAAAGCTCTGGCATATTAAATCAATCACAAGGTTTTACTTATTAATATTTTTTAGCCCGAGAACATTCTACAAAACGTGTGTGTTCAGGCACAGGCTGGCAGAGGCAGCTGTGTGCTTTCCTGCTCAGCTCCTGGTTTTATTCCCATCAAATCATTTAGGCTGGGCTTGAAGGAGAATCTCTGTGAACCTCCAGCCCTGCAAATCCCAGCATCACCAGGTGCAGAAGTGACCTGGACCTGCAGCAGGAACCATCCTGGTGACACCCCCGGAGCTGCAAACACCCCCAAAATTCCCCAAACACAGAGTGGGACACAGCTCCAAGCTCACAGATCTCCTGGGGCTGGGTTTGCTTCCAGCACAGCTCAGCCCACCCTTGTCCAGCCTGCTTGGAGCACAGAAAAGGCTGTTCTGGAGCTCTGAAAGAGGCTCTTCTAAAGCACAGAAAAGGCTGTTCTAAAGCATGAAAAAGGTTTTTTTTAAAGCACAGAAAAGGCTGTTCTAAAGCATGGAAAAGGCTGTTTTAAAGCACAGAAAAGGCTGTTTTAAAGCATGCAAAAGGTTGTTCTAGAGCACAGAAAAGATTGTTTTAAAACACAGAAAAGGCTGTTCTAAAGCTCAGAAGAATGCTATTATAGAGTACAGAAAAAGGCTGTTCTAAACATGGTAAAAGGCTGTTTTAAACCACAAAAAAGGCATAGAAAAGGCTGCTCTAAAGCACAGAAAAAGGCTGTTCTAAAGCACAGAAAAAGACCATTTTAACCACAGAAAAAGGCATAGAAAAGGCTGTTTCAAAGCACAGAAAAAGGCTGTTCTAAAGCACAGAAAAGGCTATTTTAAACTACAGAAAAAGGCCATTTTAAACCACAGAAAAAGGCCGTTTTAAACCATAGAAAAGGCTGTTTTAAGGCACAGAAAAACAGCTCTGGCCCCTTTCTGTGCCTGCGATGCCCAGGTGGCCGTCCCTGACCTTTCCCTGCTGGCTCCATCCCCCTCCCGCTGTCTCTGGGTTAATAAACTCCCCATTCCCGAGGATCTGAGCAGAGCAGCGTGTGAGGTTGGCATTCCCTGGATTTCCGTGCTTGGTACCCGCAGGTGGCACCGTTTCCCTGCATTTCTGTTCCTCTGCTCACCAGGATATAAAATCAATTTGCATCTCAGCATCGCTGCAGCCCTGGAGGAGAGCAGAGCCGGGCTCTGGTCTGTCCCAGCCACAGCAGTGCCACCAGATGCCACCAGCTCGCCCAGCATCCTCCCCCCGCCTTGCCACAGACACAAAAACATCCTGGGAAGAGAGGAGAGGAGAGCTGTGCGAGCGCCGCGGATGAATAATGCAATCAGCGGCTGCTTCAGGCAATCAGCGCAGATCAGGATGGCAGCAGCGATTTCGCCCGAATTGGGAAAAACATGTGCCCAGAAGGGGAAAAAACAACCCAGAACAAACAGAAGAATGGTGGGATAATAGCGCAGCAAATGGCTGGCAGGGAGGCACAGGATGTGTTATTGAGGGAGCTGAAGGCAGCAATTTTCGGTGTCTGCCCTCTCCTTCCCCCCTTGCTGGGCAGCGCAGGGAGTGGCCGGAGCCAGCGGGGTTTGGGATGGGCACAGGGAGCTGGCAGAGGGGTTATTTATGTTTTCGTGGAGGTAAGGATGCCAGAATTGCAGTCAGCTCATCTGAGGCTCCGGGATGCTCAAGGCAGGGACAGAGAGAGCCCCAAATCTGTCCGCAAGTGGGGAGGAGAGCAGGGTGGCTCTGACAGGTGCCATCAGAGTCCCTCTCTCTGCAGGTCCCCTCGGCAGGGGGAAGGCTCAGGCTGGAGAAGGAAACCTTTCCCCATCCCCATTCCTGGCCAGGAATCAGCTCCCTGCACTTCCAGCTGTGCCCAGAGCAGCAATGGCTCATTCCCAAATCCCTCAGCAGCAGAGCAGAGCCCCTATGCCCCCGGAGCAGGAATGGGAGGGGGCAGCAGGGACTGAACCTTGGCCTCCCTTGATTTCCCTTGGCTGAATTCTGGTCTGCACTGCCACACTCCTTTCAGTGTGGACACTGCTGAAGGATCCAGGAAAAATCCAGCTCAGATCTTTCCCAGGCTGTCGACTGTTCTCAGAGATAAACGAGAGAAGGAAGAATGAATAACACAGATTAACAGCTGCTGTTGGTCACAGAGCAGTGCCTGTGCTATGTGCTGTTTTGCACAAAGCATGCTTTCAAAGAGGTGTTGCCTCCTTGGCCCAATGAGCCTTTTCTACTTTGGCACGATCCATCCTATATAAGTGCGGTGGATTTTCAATAAACCGCTTCTTCTCCTGCTTTGGAAGAGATCATGTGTGTGTGTGTTGCTGTATTCACCATTCCTAGCCTGACAGCAACAATTTGGGATGGGGTCTGGAGCTGAAATCCACCCAGAGGCCCCACGTGCTGCCATTCCTGGGCAGAGGCAGCGCTGCTGTGTCCCCAGAGCCTGGTGGGGACACTCATGGACACCCACAGCCGTGTCCTGGTGGGGACACCCATGGACACCCACAGCCGTGTCCTGGCAGGGCAGGGCTCAGCCCTGTCCATATTTACAGGCAGAGAACTGGAATGAGAGGAATGAAGGAGTTCAGCAGGACCCCAAGGAGCTGATTCCATAAATCCCTGGTGCAGGGTGGAGCTGCTCCCCTCCTGCAGCCCCTCTGCTCGTGCTGCTCTCCCCACAGGAGCCCTGGGTGCCACAGCACCAGCCCAGCCTCTCCTCGCTGCCATAAAACCAGAGCACTGCAGAGCTCCTCAATTATCCCTGTTCAGGATTTTCCTCGTCTGTTCCATTGATGGTTCCTCCTCCCGACAGTGAATTATCCATGCCTGGGAGCAGATGTGCTTCCTGCAGCTCCTGAGCAGGCTGCACTCTGAGCAGAGGCTCAGCCCTGCCCTCACAGCCACATTTCACTGCTGCCAGAGCAGCCATCCCTCAGGGAACTCATCTCCCCTGTATTTGTGCCTGCACATGGTGATGGAGTCTCCTCTCTGTTCCCACTTTCATGGCCCCAAGCGCCTCAAGCTCACTTTCACCAGAGATGTTGCCCAGACTCTGAATCATTTTAAGGGCTTTTTTATGAACCTTTCCAGTTTTTGAGCCTCCTCTTTGATCTGCAGGCAGCAGAACCACTATCCCAGAGATGGGGCTGGAAGGAGGGGGGAGCTCATGACACCAGGTCTGTGCAAGGCAGGAGTTGATTTTAAAGTCCCAATTTCAGTGGGAAAGGAGGATAAGAGAGGCATGGAGATGGGGAGGTGTTTCCTGGAAGGATTAAACTCCTCCCTGGACAGTGAGAACATCCACACTCACATTAGCCTGGGTGATAAAGGAGGAAAGAGGAAGATAAATTCTGCTGCTTCAGAGCAGAACCAACAGCTGGGGATAAAATTCTGCTTTGGGTGGATTTCCCTGGAACTGCTCACTCTGCAGAGATGGGAGATGCTGGCTCTGGGATGGATGGGCTGGAACCCCCATCCATCCATGGTGTGAACACACAGGCAGCTGTGCACTCACAGATTACACCCAGCCCTGCCTCCAGGCCTGTCTGTGAGAAGGAAGGAGCTGAACCCCATTTTCCATGGGGCTGGGAGTGAGCACTGTGCACAAACACTGCAGCCCCTGAGCCTGGCAAACAGCCCCCACCTCCCCCGGGCTCTGAACCTTCCAGGTGCAGAGCAAAACAGATTGCTCTGGAATTTGGAAGCAAATGAGCCATGCTGCTTGCTCCAGGCTCCCAATTTAATAAACATGCATCTATATCTAATGGACAGTCTGTCACTTCCCTTTAATAGAAATCACCTGCTCCTCTAATAAACATTAAACAAATTGACAGCACGATGGCCAAGGCCTCTCATCTCAATGCCACCTGCAGCAGGACTGGAACAATCCACCCCCATCTCCATTATTCTGCTTAATTGGGAGGCACAAACACCCCCTGCATGTGACCCGGAGTCAGACATGGCCACCAGGAGAACGGGCTGCAGGAGAATCCCCTTTGTTTATTTAATGTGTGTTTTATTAGGCAGATCATTTCTCATTTCCTTCTAACGAGGATGATAATCTCTCCTGCCTCCTGCAGTGCCTCCTCTGCTCAGGGCAGAGCAGCTTTTTGGGGCAGGACTGCCAGCAGGGACATCCCAAAAGCTGCTGCAGACACTGCAGGGAGTTTTTCAGTTGCCTTTTGGAAGGGATTAGGATTCATCTCCTCCACATCCCTCCCTGGCAGGACCCACAGGGATATTGGGATTTCTGACATCACCTGTAGAGCTCTGCTGAGGCCCAGGGTGGCAAATTTCCATAAAAGCAATAAAGATACTTAAAGTTCACAATAATTGGAGGAAAAAAAACTCAGGGAGGGAGATTGTCAGCGTTCTCAGGTGTTTGCCTGTTCCTCTTAGGCCTGGCTCTGGTTCTGCCTCCCCATTCCCTAATTCCAGCCAGCCCTGCCTGCTGCTGGCCCTCAGAACCTCACCCAGCATTCATTACTGGGGGACACTCAAAATCAATGGAGAATTCTCTCAGCCACCTCCTGCAGCCTGCAGAGCAGGGCTGGGACACTCCTGGTGCCAACCGATTCCATCCTGGGATGGATTTTGTGCAGAGCAGGGGTTTGGACACTCCTGATCTCACACAGCTCCATCCTGGGATGGATTTTGTGCAGAGCAGGGGTTTGGACACTCCTGATCTCACACAGCTCCATCCTGGGATGGATTTTGGGCAGAGAAAGCTTTGGGGCACTCCTGGTGTCACCCAGCTCCATCCTGGGGTGGATTTTGTGCAGAGCAGGGGTTTGGACACTCCTGATCTCACCCAGCTCCATCCTGGGGTGGTTTTTGGCCAGGGCAGAGTTGGGACACTCCTGTTCTCTCTCCTCTGCCCCCCAGGTGCAAATTTCCAGACCAGAACCTTGGGGGAGCCGGGCTGAGCCCACCCAGGTGGCTCCAAACACAGGAGTGGCTCCTCCTGCTCCTGCCCTGATCAGGGAACCTTCCGTGGATGCAGGAGAGCTCAAAGTGCCTCAGCCAGGCAGAGATGAACAGCCCTAAATGATACATGTGCTCTAATTAGGGAGTGTAATCACCTCGGGCTGATTATTATTGCAGCCTTTGTGTTTATCCCTGCACTGCATTAAGGTCCCTGGCAGTTCTTTCATCTGACTTACACTCAAGGACATCAGGGTTTTAATCATTAAACACCTTAAACACTATTTTTCAGGAATCTTTGAAGAATAATTATTTTACCAGTATAAACTGTTCATCTCTGAAGGTTGATTTGAAACCCTCTCATCTCCAGCTGCTGCACTTATGTCAACAGAGCTCTTTGGAAATCAGGCTCGGGGAAAGGAGCAGAGAAAACGCAGGGAAAAAAAATGTTTTGTCATTCTCACTCTGCTTTTTCATCTGTTTTGTTTTGCTGGAGGATTTGCAGCTCCACTCTGGGACCTGTCAGAGTTTCAGCCCTGTCAGAGCTGAGGGGTTTTCACTGCTCACAGAGCCCTGGGGGCTGCTGGACAATTCTGAAATTCTGATTTCCTGTCGTGTTCCTGCTCACATCCAGGTGCTCCCCCCTGTTCTCCCACAAGGAAAACAAACAAACAAACAAACAAGAATTCAAATTGCCACGTGATTTCCCTTCCAAAAGCTCTTTGCAGTATTGGTGCTGTGCAAGGTGTGACTTTTACACATCCTCTGCCTCGGGTGGCTGGGATGTGGCGAAATGAAATTGGGGTGTGGTGAAATTAATTCAAGATGTGGAATTCAATTGTGATGTGGAGGAATTAATTTGGGACTTGGAATTCAATTGTGATGTGGTAAAATTGAGTTGTGACGTGGTAAAATTAATTTATGATGTGGCATTCAATTGTGACGTGGGGAAATTAATTTGGGATGTGATGAAATTAATGTAAGATGTGGAATTCAATTGTGACGTGGAGGAATTCACTTGTGATGTGGTGAAATTAATTCGGGACATGGAATTATATTGTGATGTGGTAAAATTGAGTTGTGACGTGGTGAAATTAATTTATGATATGGAATTCAATTGTGACGTGGTAGAATCAATTTGTGACATGGTAGAATAAATTTGTGACGTGGTGAAATTAATTTGGGATGTGATGAAATTCAATTGTGATGTGGTGAAATTCAGTTGTGACATGGTGAAATTAATTTGGGGTGTGGTGAAATTAATTTGGGATGTGATGAAATTAATTTGAGATGTGATGAAATTCAATTGTGATGTGGTGAAATTCAATTGTGACGTGGCAAAATCAATATGGAATGTGGTGAAATTCAGCTGTGACGTGGTGAAATCAATTTGTGGCGTGGTGGAATTTAATTTATCATGTGATGCCACCACTCTGCCCTGTCACCAGACGCTCCAGGTAAGCCCAGGCGTTCTGCCCTGTGTCCCCCCTTTGATCTCTCTGTGTTTTAGCTCGTGAACGAGCAGTGCTGGGCATCCCCAGCCTCCAGCCTCACAGGGAGCTGCTGTGAGCATCAGGAAAAACTGTAAACACCGCTGACCCGAGCTGCATTCCTGATGCAGTTCACTGGAGCCAGAGCCCTTTGAAATTCAGATTCAGCCCTTTCCAAATCTGTTTGAACACCGTGGGGCTGGGCTGGGCAGGCTCCTCTCACGCTGCCAGGGAGGATTTTCCTGCATGAATACCAACAGTTCCCAGGAAAAGCAGCTTTGCTGCACAGAAATCAGCCAGCAAAAGGCAGAGGGCTCATCTCCCACCTGCCAGCTCTGACCAGCACAGGGAACCCCTCCCAGAGCCAGGAACTGTTTGTGTTTGGGAAGATAAACCCCACAAATGCACTGCCCCAGGCGCTGGGAGCTGCAGGGATGGCAATGTGCTTTTTTAAGGAGCTCTACAACACAACACTGAGCCTGCAGCCAAGAATTCTCTCTATTATTAGAAAATCAATTACTCCTTCCAGTCTGACTGCAAATATTGGAGGTGGCTAAATAGCCTGGGATGTTTTTCACTCATAAACTCCTCTCTCTACAGTGGGAGTAGCAGAGAGGGGGTAATAAAATTTGTGTCTTGTGGCTCCTGCACGTTCCAATATTGCTCTCCTGCAGTGGAGCCTGGCGAAGGGAAAACAAATTTAAATCGAGATAAAAGCCCAGGCAGGTCTCATCCATCCATTTTTTTAACTGCTGATGGCAGAGATGGATCTTGGCTCCTTTGGGAAGGGCACTTGTCATTTTTTCTCAGTGTGGAGCTGTAACTTTTACCATCCCTGAGCAGGAGCAGTTTTCCTTGGGTGGGTCTGGGATGGGATCACTCGGGCTCCTTCCTGCTCAGGAGCACACAAATCCTCTGTCCTCTGTTTTTTTCTGTCTTCATCTCAGTTCAGGGCTGTGGCTCCAGGTCCCCCGTGGCCAGCACAGACCCTCAGGAGGGTTTGGAGAATTTCTGAGCAATGAAGAAACCACATTTCCTTTGGGAAAGGGCTGGGCTGTCCTGAGTGTTCGTCTCCAACCCCTCCAGGGACCTCCCTCCACTCAGGGACAGCTCATCCATTAATGCTCCTCAACAGCCAGAACACAACTTGTCATCAAAGCCCCAAGCAAATAAAACACACCTGGATTTCCTCCCTCACACCACTGTGGCTGAACTGCCAGAACTCCACCACAGTGATGCTTTTCCTTGATAATTATGTGAACGAGGGGGAAAAAAAAGCATTTCCTGAGAAGCCTGCACAGAGCAGCCTGAGCACTGCTGCCATGGTGTCCCTTGTCACACCCAGGGACACCCAGCCAAGAGCCTGCTTCAGCTCTGGAACCCAAACCCACACCTGCACAGGTGCAAAGCCCCAAATTCCTCAAATTCCCCACACATGGACAGGTGTAAAGCCCCAAATTTCCCAAATTCCCCACACCTGGAGAGGTTTAAAGTCCCAAATTCTCCAAATTCCCCACACCTGGACAGGTTCAAAGCCCCAAATTCTCCAAATTCCCCACACCTGGACAGGTGCAAAGGCCCAAATTCCCCACACCTGGACAGGTTCAAAGTCCCAAATTATCCAAATTCCCCACACCTGGAGAGGTGTAAAGCCCCGAAATTCCCCACACCTGGACAGGTTCAAAGCCCCAAATTATCCAAATTCCCCACACCTGGAGAGGTTCAAAGCCCCAAATTCTCCAAATTCTCCAAAATCCCCACATCTGGAGAGGTTCAAAGTCCCAAATTCTCCAAATTCCCCACACCTGGACACGTTCAAAGCCCCAAATTCCCCACACCTGGAGAGGTTCAAAGCCCCAAATTATCCAAATTCCCCACACCTGAAGAGGTTCAAAGCCCCAAATTCTCCAAATTCTCCAAAATCCCCACACCTGGAGAGGTTCAAAGTCCCCAAATTCTCCAAAATCCCCACACCTGGACAGAGGTGTAAAGCCCCAAATTTCCCAAATTCCCCACACCTGGACAGGTGCAAAGTCCCAAATTCTCCAAATTCCCACACCTGGACAGGTTCAAAGCCTCAAAGTTCTCCAAATTCCCCACACCTGGACAGGTTCAAAGCCCCAAATTATCCAAATCCCCCACACCTGAACAGGTTCAAAGCCCCAAATTCTCCAAATTCCCCACACCAGCCCAGAACCCAGAGCAGTACCAGAGCCCCTCTCCTTTCTGTGCTTGCTCAGGAAGGAATTTGGGGAGGTTTTGGGAGCTCTGCCCGTGCTGACACCTCCCGGTGAGCCAGGGCACAGGGACTCCCACTGCCTACATCGATATTTGGTATTTTTTAACCCCCTGCGATCTCAAGAGCAAAACCTCAATCACTCTGTGCTTTCCTGGAAGGAGACTCCTGCTGGGAGCAGGGATCATTGCCATCACTGATGCTCTCCCCACACCTGTTTGGGGACTGTGACAAGCCCCATTTGTCCCTGACAAGGCAGGTGGGATGTTTTTTACAGCTCCCCAGCCTGGCTGCCGTGCCCTGTGCCTGGCTGCTGCCTCCTGGCAGCTGCAGTTGCTGCTTTGCTAAAGGAGTTGTCATTTCATCAATCTTTTCAGCTGGCTCCAGAGGGGAAACCCTCCATTGCACTTGCTTTCATTTCTGCTTTTAGTTTTAAGAAAAACTGTCTTTGAAATACAAAGATCAGAGCCCCAGAAGGGGAGGAAATGGCTCAGAGGAACCCAGTTCCTCAAACAGAGTGATTTTTGATCAAGCTGTTAACAAGGCTTCAATTTCTACCTTTACACATTTTTTCTGATGGCTTCACACTACACCAGGCTCCCTCCAGCCCCTTCCCCTTGCTGCTTCTCCAAAATGGCAAATCCACACCTGCAAAGGCAGCAACAGCTCTTGATCTGGGTTCTGCCCATAAATTCCTCTGCAACAGGGGCTGCACCTCTCTGCTGAGCATCTCACCTGTCCTGGGCTGAGGAGCAGCCAGGAGTGCTCCAAACCAGCCCGATTTTTAGTTTGGGGGTTTTTTGGTGGGGTTTTTTTGGGTTTTTTGGGGGTTTTGGGGGTTTTTTTGGTGGTTTTTGGGGGGTTTTTTTGTGGATTTTTTTGTTGGTTTTTTTCTTTTTTTTTGTTTTGTTTTGTTTTTTTGGGGTTTTTTTGGGGGTTTTTTTTGGGTTTTTTTGTTTTGTTTGGTTGGTTTTTTTTTCCCCAAGAAGAAGTTGCTAACCCAGCTGAGATGCTGCTGCACAAACTCAGCTGCCTCTGTGCAAAAAGTGAAATGCAGAAGAGTCTGCTGGGGTTCTCATAAAAGCCAGAAAAGATCCAAAGCCAGGACAGAGCTTTGCTGCAGTTCCCAGCTCCTCCATCCCTCCTTTCCCCAGCAGTGCCCAGTTCCCTCTCCTGACACCCCTAATGAACCCCAGGTCATTAATTACCCAACCCTCTGTCCAGGGCCACCTGAGCCTGAGCTCCAGCAGCTCCTGCTCAGATCTTCCCTGAGCTGTCACTCCCTGACTCATCAGGAGCCTGAGAACAAAGTGTTGGCATCATTTAAAAAATAAAATACAAGCAAAGCAAAGATGCTTGCAATGACATCTTTGATGTTTTATAGATTAAGAGAGTCTCTCATGAATAACAGTCATTCCTTGTGTCATCTCTTTTCTGGCTTGGAGAGTTTTCATTAACTGAGATTAACATTAACTGGAAAATAATTAAACTGGCTTAGAGAGTCAGGCCTTCCCATCAGCACCAGCAATAATTAATCAACACAATCAATAGATTTTAATAGCATTAAAATTCTGATTTACTGCCTTATTCCTCAAGCCCACACCTCCCACTTCTATTCTTAGCCTCACTGTGGGCAGGACAGTCCTTAGGACAAAACCAAGAGGACAAATATAGAAATTAAAATCAACCTTCATTTTCACTGTCCCTGAAAGGAAAGGTCGGATTTTTTCCTCATAACTTTTTCTTCATAATTCCCCAGCATGAGTCACCCCTGGCCTGTGATTCTGAACTCATCAGGTTCCCTCTTAGCCAAAATAAGGAGAATAAAAGGGGAGCCCAGGCTGTGGCCAGGCCAAAGGGGCAGAGCCAGCTCAGCCCCCAGCTGGGAGCAGAGAATTCCTCAGCAGGGCTGGGGCACTGAGAGGTCACAGCAGCCCTGGACAGGAACAGGGATTTTCTGTGGAAGTCCAGGCAGATTTCCCTGGAATCAGTGAGGATCCATCAGGTTTTGAGGCAGGTTTGGTCCTGGTGAGCTGGTGGAGAAAAGCTCCAGCTCTGGGGTTTCTCTGCACCCTTCTCATTCCTCACCAGCACGAGCATCTCCCCTCCCCTGGGGAGCTCAGTGCTTTATCACAAGGGGACAGCTTTAATTCTCCATTTCTCCACCTCTGTGGCACTCTTTTAATTACCTTTCAGGCTGCTCATTCCACGCTCTTTTGTTCGAGCTGGATTAACCATTTCCTTATCACAGGAGCTACGTTTCATCTGCTCCCAGCACTGCCCACACCTGAGAGCAGCAGCAGCACCTCCAGCCCCCTGTGACCGAGTCCTGCAGCTGGGAAATGCAGGAAAAATGAAATCCCAGCTACTTCCTGAGCCTCTGAATGCAAGGCCTAATCCAGGTAATCCACAAGCAATCCTGTTGGCAATCTAATTGTGTTTTCTGAGGAGGAGGCTGCAGGAACAGTTTGTTTACACGTAATTGGATCCCTTTATGTGTTTGTATTGTGCTTATTTCTGAAACCTTTCAAAATTGAAAGGTCTCCTGGAATATTTGGCTTGGCTTTCCGCTGCAGCCTGAGGGATTACCCATTATTTTGCACATAATGGCCCAGACAAATATGAATTTTGTATTAGCACAGATCAGAAAGTACAGCTCTCCCTCGAGGGGCAGCAACCAGGACACACCAGGAGAAGGGAGGCGATGGGGCTGGGTTTTGAATCCCTGTTTATGTGATTTGTTTCTCTCAGGAAGCTCTTGCTGACTGCAGCAGCCTCCCTGCTGGAAATGCAGCTCTGAGGGGAGAGCAGGGCAGGAGGGGCTCCGGGTTTGGGAGTTCTTAAATCACCACGGGTTTCAGCCCAGAACTTTGTCTGGATCTGCTGGGGGAAAGGGAAGGGAAGGGAAGGGAAGGGAAGGGAAGGGAAGGGAAGGGAAGGGAAGGGAAGGGAAGGGAAGGGAAGGGAAGGGAAGGGAAGGGAAGGGAAGGGAAGGGAAGGGAAGGGAAGGGAAGGGAAGGGAAGGGAAGGGAAGGGAAGGGAAGGGAAGGGAAGGGAAGGGAAGGGAAAGGGAAAGGGAAGGGAAAGGGAAGGAAAGGAAAGGAAAGGAAAGGAAAGGAAAGGAAAGGAAAGGAAAGGAAAGGAAAGGAAAGGAAAGGAAAGGAAAGGAAAGGAAAGGAAAGGAAAGGAAAGGAAAGGAAAGGAAAGGAAAGGGAAAAGGAAAGGGAAAGGGAAAGGGTGGGATGGTTTGGACCTAGGGTTGGACTGAGAGATGGACCCAGGGTTGGACCCAGGGATGGACCGAGGGATGGGATGGGAGGGTTGGATCCAAAGTGGGATAGACCCAGAGTGGGATGGAAGGGTTTGACCTGTGTTGGAACCCAGGGATGGGATGGGATACAGGGATGGGATACAGGGATGGGATACAGGGACGGGATGATGGGATGGTCCCTCCCTCACTGGCACCAGCCCAGCTCCAGCTGGGAGCCCCTCACTCACCCCCACAGCCCAGGAGGGGTTCCCAGAGCCCTGCCCAGAGCAGCAGCAGCTCCTGGGGGCTGCAGAGGGAGCTCAGCCCTGCCCTGGGACAGAGATCCTTGTGCAGACACCCCTGGTGTCACCTCACCCCTGGGAATCGCCTCCACCCCAGGGGACCCTTCCCTGGCTGTTCCTTCCCCTTCCTGCGGGACATTTGCACCCCCAGCTCTGCCCCAGAGGCTCCATGGCCTCGGTGGGGGCTGGAATGTGAATTCCAGGATTTTGCCAGGAATTTTTTGCACCAGCTCCATGAGGAGGCCCCTGCTGGCTCCAGTGCTTCACTGTCTGGTGCTGGAGAAGAAAACACCGATGCAGGGGATCCAAACACGGGGATTTGTGTGCCCAGAACTCCCTCCCTGCCAGGGCTCGGTGCTTCCTTTGCTTTTCCCTGGAAAATCCTGGAGCAGAGCAGTCCCTGTTTGCTCCTGCCCAGCTCCCTGTGAGGGACTGAGGGTGGGAATGGGTGGGAGTGAGTGGGAATGTGGGAATGAGTGGGAAATGGTTAGGAATGAGTGGAAATGTGGGAATATGGGAATGTGGGAATGAGTGGGAATGGGTGGGAATGAGTGGGAATGAGTGGGAATGTGGGAATGTGGGAATGAGTGGGAATGAGTGGGAATGAGTGGGAATGTGGGAATGGGTGGGAATGGGTGGGAATGTGGGAATGAGTGGGAATTAGTGGGAATGTGAGAATGGGTGGGAATGGTTAGGAATGAGTGGAAATGTGGGAATGTGGGAATATGGGAATGTGGGAATGAGTGGGAATGGGTGGGAATGGGTGGAAATGTGGGAATGTGGGAATATGGGAATATGGGAATGTGGGGATGAGTGGGAATGGGTGGGAATGGGTGGGAATGAGTGGGAATGTGGGAATGAGTGGAAATGAGTGGAAATGAGTGGGAATGAGTGGGAAAGAGTGGGAAAGAGTGTAAATGTGGGAATGTGGAAATGAGTGGGAATGGGTGGAATGAGTGGGAATGAGTGGGAATGTGGGAATGGGTGGGAATGAGTGGGAATGTGGGAATGAGTGGAAATGAGTGGAAATGAGTGGAAATGAGTGGAAATGAGTGGAAATGAGTGGGAATGAGTGGGAAAGAGTGGAAATGTGGGAATGTGCTGGTCCCACACTGGGGGTGAGCAGCAAATCAAAGCAATCAGCACCAGAAGAGAGGGGCTGGGGCCAAGCAGCCAAACCACATCACCCTGATTGCAGCAGAACTCCCCCTGCTCTGCCTGCAGCCCTCCTGATGTACAACCCCAAATTTGCAGCTCCAGCTCAATCCAGTCACTCCACAAAACACAAAAAGAACCTTTCATGCTCGCTGTCGCAGGAGACAAAAGCTGCAGCCTGCCTCGCTCCTCCTGACACTTGTAAAGCTTTTCAAGCAGGCACACAAGATTTGTCAGAACAAAGTTGACGTTTTAAATGAAGAGTAATGATGAAATGTCTAAAGATGTGCTGCAGAAACGCTCTCACAGAGAGTGCTGGCAATTTGAATACAACAGCAATGTGTCACCGTGGGGAAGTCAAAGCAGGGATCCTTTCATGTGGCTAAACAGGGGGATGAATTATGGAAAAACTGCAGGAACTGTGATGCAGAAGGGGGAATTCATCACTCCTCGGTTTGGGTTTCACAGGTGTGGACACTTAGCACCTGTGCCACTCCTGACAGATTTTCAAGAGATGGGAAGCAAAGTTTAGCTCTCCAAAAACCGAAGCAAACAAAGCCTTTTCCATTCTGTTGGGCTGAATTTGGAGATACCCTTCAGCATTTCAGCTGCTCCAACAGCACCAATAATGGTGAATTTATTGGAAGCAGCTGAAATGTGTGGAAATACAGCTCAGCATTTAACACCCTGCACTGGCCAGGGGAATCCCGGGCTCTTTACAGGGATGTCTGGCCCTGGAACATCCACACTGATGAATTTCAGTGAGAATTCAAGAGATTTCACTCTGCTTCCCTCATTCCCCTTCCCAGTGGAAGCTGAGCATGCCTAATGCTGTAACATGGGGACACAATAAGAGGTTTTAATCCAATTTTCAACCGCCCTGGATGCAAAGGAAATTTGTGAAGCATATCTAAAGTAACAAATGCTCGAGCTGGAGACCATTTTCCATTTCGAAAGTGAGAATTTATTAGGCAGCCCCAAAGATAGAGCCAGTTCTCAGGACAAGAGGGGATGTGGGGAAGCCTGAGAGTTCAGCCCTGCTTTATCCTCTGCTGAATCCCAGGGCAGGTTCTCCTTCCAGGGCTGCTCAATTGCACAAACTGAGCCCTTGTTTGGTTCTGTGTTCCCTGATCCATGATCAAAATGAGATAATTAAACACAAAATCCCCAGTGAAGAGTCAGCCCATCGTGATTCCAGAAGCTCAGTGACAAAATCCTGACTTTCAGGGCTTTTCAGAAACGGGGCTCCCTCTGGAAGCCTCCAGCACGTGCAGGAAGCAGCACAGGAGCACAAGAATTGCAGTTCTGGACACACAGCGAGCTCCCAGGGCCCAGCCCTGCCCATCATTGATCTGACAACATCTCACATGTTCTAAAAACGAAAATTCCCCCAGCCCAACAGCTGTAATCACCTCCCACATCCCTCCAGCCCTCAGACTTTCTGTAAACTTTTCCACGGATTAGAAAAACCATGCCCTGAGTTATAACTCCTCTGTATTAAAGTGATCATAACAGATTAACGATAAATACAAAGTAATTGATTTTATTTTCATGTTCTCCCTCCCCCAAACAAGCTTAAACTAATAACAATAATTACATCAAAGTGTTGCCATCGGGAAGTTTGTACGTTTCTGGCAGTGAAATCAATTGTTCCGAGGATGGGTTTTATCTCAGGAATTAATCACTGGTGCCTCCAATGACTACATCCCCAATGTTCCCCAGGATGCAGAAGATGCAAGGGAACATCTTCATTAGGAAACGAGGCTGTGCACACCCCCAGAGCCTGGGAAAGGGAGATGGGACAGAAAACATGGTGGAGACACCATGTCCTGGTTTGAAGGACAGGTGTCTGCCAATAAAGGCAGAAGCTCCTCTTTGAAATTGAGAATGTAAACCCCCTCCCTCCAAATTATAATTGTGAAATTAAGGGGCTCTCAGGCAAAGATATGGGAATTAGGAATAACAGTTCTTTACTAGGAAAATTAAAATAGAAATGCAGTATTACAAAGAACAATCACCAAACACTGCCAGAGTCAGAATCCAAGCTGACACCCGTCAGTCAGTCAGGGTGTTGGCAGCAGTCCCATTCCATGGTGGCTGCATCCTCCTGCAGTGGCAGATGTGGTTCAGCTGGAGCAGTGCTCCTGTAGAAGGTGCAGTTTTCCTCTGAAGGTCCAGGGATGATGTGGAAAGGTCTGGTTTTCCTCTGGAATCCAGTGGAAAGAAGGTTCCTTGCTGTCCAAAATCTCAGTTTTTATTTGGGTAGGAAATGTTTGGCTCCTCCCCCGGATGGAGCATCTCCCAGTGAGATGATGTAATTTTATCAGTCATGCACTGGGACTCAATGGCCATTAACAGGAGATATCTCCTGGAGGGAGGATGGGCTGTGGGAAAGATAAAGATGATTGCCCCAGCTGGTTTTTAACAATGGCCCATTAACAGGAGATACCTCCCACAGCAATAGGGATCACTGCTCACCGGGTTTTTAACAATGGCCCATTAACAGGAGATATCTCCTGGAGGGAGGACGGGCTGTGGAAAGATAAAGATGATTGCCCCAGCTGGTTTAAAGATGGCCCATTAGCAGATAATATGTGCCAGGAGATCAGGGTCACTGCCCCACCCGGCTGCAGCAGATGGGGACAGAATTCACATTTCTGGCCACATCGATCCAACACACACCAGCACTGCCAGGCCAAGGCTTCCTGGGAGCTGCTGCAAGTATAAATGGGAATAAATAGAAATAAATGATGTTTATCCCTTGCTTGTGGCCGTGTCACCCCCAAAATTCGTGTCCCATGACCCTCCCTCCACTCTGGAGCATCCCTGCCAGCCCCCTTCTTCCCAGAGCCAAAATCCTTCATTTGTAACCAAGCTAAATTGCAAATTTCCACTTCTAAGTGATACAAATTTGTTTTTGTGTGCAACTGAAGGTGCTGGGCTGGGGAAAAGCTTTCCCACAGCCGTTCTTTAATAACGTTATTTAAAGAATCCTTTAGGGACCAAGGAAAACTATGTATTTTAAACATTAAAGTATTATTAGTAGTAAGCAGTAGAAGTGATTGTTCTGGAATAGAAAAACATTTCCTGAAAGAATCTGTGCCAGCCTTAATTGCACTCCCATTGTATTTTATCTTCCTGCTCCCCACACTGAGACAAAGGGTGGGTGGAAAATAATTGAAACAAGGTGAAAATGAGTGCTCATTAAATTGCAGACTACACAAGTACTCATTCCATGTGAGAGGGCTGTAAATATGACTTTTAATGAAGTTATGACATGCTTGCCAATAAAAGTCATTTACTTCACAGTTTTACAGTTAATTATACACAGCTGGAGCCATTTATTGCCCATCCCTTGTTAACTTTGCCGGGGCTCATTAACCCTTTCACAGCTCTGGGCCTGTCACACTTGCAGGGAAGAGGAGGAGGCAAAGAGGTTTTTTGGAGGGATTTCAGGAGGAGGAGTGGGGGTGCAAAGGCTCCAGCTCAGATTGTGCAGGTGTGAAAGGAGCAAACCCAGAGGAGCCCCTGCAGTTTGTCCCCTGCTTCTCTCACCTGTTAGTGGGTCTGGGAAATGGAGTTTTTCTGGGTTTTCCTGGTGTGCTGCAGCTCATGGCAGGTCCTTTGTGCAGCTCCCAAGGACTTTCAGTTCCCCAAATCTTTTCCCCCTCCTGTCCTGAAGTGTTCCCCTGCTTTGTGAGTTGGGTTTGTTGTGATCTGACCTGCAGCCCATTCGAACCATGTGTTATTCCAAACTGGGCAGAACCAGATTTTAAAAACCCCAACTCAGACTCATCCAGCAACCTTGGCACTACAACCTCATTTGCTGCAGTTTGATAATGAAGACTAATCACCCTGAGAGTTCAGCGTGGCTCTGTTCCTGACCTGCAAACCATCCTGCTGCTCCTCCCAATCCTGTTTGTTCCTTCTCCCCTCCTTATTTTAAGCTCCTGCCTGCTCCAGGTGCCTTTTATGTAAAGAGGAATTGGTCACTGGCTGTGTGAGTTTCTGCAGGGAGCCCTTTCATGGAGACTCCTGCAATTTTCTCCAGGAACACTCCAATAATTGCAGTGGCTGGGGAATTGCACTTGGGCACCTGAGAGAGAGCTGGAGGGGAGGACTTGTTTGTTAAACTCCACTCAGAAAAGATAATTGTGCTGAAGCCACAGGGTGCCCAAAAGCAGCAGAGGGCTGGGGGGGAGCCCAGAGATTTGGGATTTTGTGGTGTTGTTCCTACAGCTGGGATAAGAGAGGTGCAGGCTGGTAAGGAGGAGATGGACAGGGAGGGCACAAAGGAGCACACAGGGAGGAAGAAAGGAAGGAAAAAAGAATGAGATAAAACCTGACCTGTGACTTCCGGGGGGTGGGGAGAGCCCTTGGTGTGATCAGTGAGCTGATCCAGCGCTGCACAACCCCAGCTTAGAGCAGAGAATTAACGATTAATAATAATAACAATAACAATATAATAACGATAATAATAATACTATTATTTTATGTAATTAATTATTTTTAATGCAAATAGTGGCTGCCATGGATGCAGACAGATCC
This sequence comes from Luscinia megarhynchos, assembly GCA_034336665.1. NCBI lineage: Eukaryota > Metazoa > Chordata > Aves > Passeriformes > Muscicapidae > Luscinia > Luscinia megarhynchos. The sequence goes on from CM067584.1 coordinate 2,099,082, forward strand.
ATGGCTCTGTGGGAGCCAGGGCATTGCCTTCTCCATGGGGGAAACGTTTTCATTTTTGTTCTGCTGTTTGAGCCCCTGCACTGGCACCACGAGGGCTTTGCCTCAGTGCAGAGAGCAGGAAGGACAAAAGGAGCAAATACAGGCATCGCTCACCTCAGTTATCAGAGAAACCAGGAGACAGCAGCTGCAGCCTCAGCCCCTCTCCTGCTCAAGGCTGAGGAGCCGCTGGTGAAATATTAATTAGAGAAAGAGACGAAACTTGTAGAGATAAAAACTTGGGGAATCGTCTCCTAATGGCTGGAGTGGTTAAAAAGCAGAATACAACACCCAGCAAGGAATGCTTAAGCTGTTGGATCTCTGTCCCACTGGAGATTTTTAAGGGGAGATTAGAGGAACACGAGAGCAGTGCCAAGTCTGGCTGAGCTGCCTTTGAACACGACCTCCAGAGATTCCCTCCAGCTCTGTTTGTCTGTAATTGTGTGTTGTGGAAGGCTCTGAAATTCAGCCTTTATTGAAAGACAAATGTAAAGCTTGAGAGAGTGCCTGAATATGAATGCAGCATCTCACCCACCCCCTCCAGGAGCTGGGGAAGTGATTAGGAGATCTCAGGAGCACAGCCAGGCCCTGCTGCCTCACCACAAACCCTCCCCTCTGCTTTTAACTCAGAACCAGCTCACTTCCAGACTGAGGCAGGAAATAAATGGGATTTTAGAGAATGCTCAAGCAGCCCCTGCAAATCCTCAGCTCTCAGGCACTCGGAATATTCATGGGCTGGACAGACAGGGGAGAAGAGGCAGAGAGAAAAACCCCCCCCTGGATTCCAGGAAAATAAAAGCTGCAGCTGGAACTGAACTGGAGATTCCAGCTGTGCTCTCCAGGACAAAGGTGGCAGGTTCAAACCACCAACGTGGCAGAACATTTCTGCTCCTCTCTCATTTCATCCCCAGGCTGAACAAACCTTTGCAGGAGGAATTCGCCCTGAAATGTTCAGTCATCACCAGGGAGGATCAGGGCAGAGGACCCCCACTGGAGAGGGTGTGACTGTGATTGCCTCAGTTAATGAAGCTCAGTTAATGACTTTGCTAAATGAAGATTTGGGTTTTGATGCTCTGCTTGCATTGGCTCTGGTTCCAGCCCTGCCCCTTCCCTTTCTGAGCCCTTCTGAGCTCCTGCTCTCAGCTCTCCTGGCCTGGGACACCTTCGGGATTTATTGTGTTCAGGGGATTTGTTTTGTGAGGAATTCCCTCAGGCTGGTGAATCCTGAGCGTGGTAAATCCTCCCAGCCCCTCTGGCAGGTTGGAGCTGGGGGAAGTTGAACATCTCACCTGAGCAGGGAACAAAAGGAAGGAGAAAACAAACTCCAGTTCAGGAGCCTTTTGGTGAGTTTGTGTGGGTGAAGGTGGGCAAATTCTCTGTCAAAGAAAATCTAACTAGTTTCCTTTTCCCACCAATTGTCTGTGAAGAAAAACCCCAGTCACTCCCCAAAAGGGTATCTGGTCCTTCTTTGCTTAAATAATTTACTCCTCACCTCTTCTGTGAGCTCTCACTACCTCAATTTTCATTATTGTGGTTCTACCTACAGAATTCTTTGGGGCTACACGAAGAAGGAAGAGAAATAAGATTTTGTGATTCCTGGCAATTGAATGTCTCTGATTCCTCCCCCAGCTGCAGGCTGGGTTATTTCAGATGCTGTGTCTGACCAGGCTCCCCAATCCTCCTTCAGAGGAACTCAGGGAGGGAATTCAAAGAGCTGCTTGGAAATAAAGGGGAAACACCAGGAAAATCCAAATCCCAGCCAAGTGTGGAGGCCAAGAGCAAAGCAGAGCCCAGAGACTGATCTGGGGGGTTTAATTTGGGTTTGATTTGACTGCAGCAGAGCAGGGGTCTGTGCAGGGAGGGCAGGACTCTGGATCTGCTGGGAAAGGAAAGGCAGAGGGAGCAGCAGGAGTGGGGTTTATTCCAGTTTACAGCTCGTGGGGTTCCAGCCCCTTCCATTTAAGATTTTTTTTGTTGTTTTAGAGTGTGGACTGCACACTCAGATGTACGGGGAAGGTACTTAGAGGCTTTGTTTGAACTAAAACATAAAACCTCTCCCCTCCTAGAGCAGGAGTTCATCCCAGCCTGCTCAGAGAGCAGCAGCCACTCTTTATTCTTTATTCTCCATTCTTTACTCTTTACTCTTTACTCTCTATTCTTTATTCTTTACTCTTTGCTCTTTATTCTTTATTCTCCATTCTCTATTCTTTACTCTTTATTCTCCATTTTTAACTCTTTATTCTTTACTCTTTATTGTGCCCTTGACTCTGCCTCACCCTTACCCCTCCCATGAGGGGCTGATCAGAGGGATCCTGACTCCGAGACCCCAGAGGGGAGCTGGAAATGCTGGAAATGCTGAAATGCTGGAAATGCCCCAGCTCTGCTCCTTTCCCAGGGAAAGCTCAGCTGGGGCTCACAGCAGCTGTGATAAGAGGATTCCTGTTTACAGCAGCAGCCCCAACCTGCTCTTGTTTAACAGCACCTGCTCCATCCCAGGCTGATCTGTCACAGCAGCTCCCACCACCTGCAGCCTCTCTGTGACCCATAAATCTCCCTGACATCCTTTGCCATGGCTCTTTTAATGCTCTTCCCTTTCTTCCCTCCCTCCCTTCCTGCCCCTCTTTGCTCTGAAGAGTTCCACCAGGAAAAACAAATTAAAATTAAATAGAAATTAAATTTGAGCCTTAAAAATCGAACTTATAGAGAAGTACTGGTATTTATATTTATATTTATATTTTAGTATTTATATATATATATTTATATATACTTATATATAAATATATATTTATGCATATTAATATATATAAAGGGAGTTTTGGCTCGAATTAAATTTTACAATTCAGATGGTGGTTCTAGAAATGGTCTTGATATGTGTTCATGCAGAATTTCATTGATAATTTGAAAAATGTAAACTAGAAATCTCTTACAGCTTGATTTGAAGAGAAAGATAAAATAGTGGTAATAAAAGTAAGGGGAGGAAAAGAGCAGCAAAGTGTTGGGGGAGATGTGACAGGAAAGCCTTAGTCACTGAATTACCATGAAACAATGGGATGGCCCCTGAAGGCAATCCCCTCTTGATAGAACAATGCCCTTGGCCAGAGAGCAACTCCAAAGGTCACAGAAAGACTTGCCAGGGTCCAAAGAGCAGTTTTTAAAGTATAACATATTTAAGAATTCCTATAGGGTCTATGTAAATGCTACAGAATTTGTATCTTGTATTACATTGGTTAGTGGAAATTAGAATATTCATCATGGAAGAAGACTTATTGTATTGTAAATGGGAAATCGCTCTCTCCTCCCTCTTCTCTTTCTTTCTCTTCTTTCTTTCTCTTCTCCCTCTTCCTCTTCTTACTTTTCTTCCCTCCCTCTTCTATTACCCCATTACCCTTTTATCCCATTGCTCTTTCTCTTCCCCCTCTTTTATCTCTTTTATAACAAATTGCAGCTGTAACATTTAGCTTATACAGGCATGAGTTTTGTCCCTGATGACCGTCCATCCCGACACAAAGACCCCCACAGCAAGGAGCAGAGAATAATCAGGTTTTGTGGGGGAAGCTGGAGGGGGAGAATTCACAGACTGATCCTGGATTGAGAGGAGTGGAGATGGAATCTCAGCCAGGACACTCCTGTGTGAATTCCTCGCTGCTGCTGCTGCCCAGGTCAGGGCTGCAGGGCAGGGAATGAGCCCTGCCTGCTCTGGGCTGCTGGGAATGGTGAAATCCTCACTGCTCTGTTCAGGGGACAAAGGCAGGAATCCAAATTTCTCACAGTATTCAAATAATCCTGTGAATTTCCCCCTCAGCTTTTTGGGATAACTGGCTGTGAACGTGGTCTCAGGAATTCCCATGGTGACACAAGGGACAGGAAAGACTCACTTTGGATTTCAGCCTCTCCCCAAACTGAAAATTCCATGAAACCACTGAGCTGATTTCTGCAATAATAATAATTTCCCCTCACACCTCCTCGTTGGTTCACTGGACAATCTGACCAGAGCACCGAGACCTGCTGCTGGCTTTTCTTATCTCATTACTCATTTTGCTTTTTGCTGTTACATTTATTTGATTTAGACAATAACACCTCTGTCAAGTGCAGTTTAATTGGTATCTAAGGCCTAGTCTGCATTTAAATTTTACTGGAATAATAATGGTGCTGAGGGGGAGGATATTTTTTAGAAAAGACTTATGCTGCTCTGAACTCCTTGGTGGCTGCAATGAGGTTGGAATAAAAGTGATTTACTCCAGTTTGCTTCTTCCCCTACTCTGTGGTAATAGCAATCTAATTATAAAGTATGTTTATGCTGACACAATCATATCCACAATCGGGGTTTATTCTTTGGTTCTTCATTTGTCTTGATGTAAATTCTGCCCGAGGAAAATGCCACGTGCACACGCAGACACCAGGAGCAGCAGAGTCCCCAGAACCCATTTGGGTGAATTCATCAGGAGATAATTCTGTCCCTGGGGCTTCCATCTCGGCTTTGTGGGGAGTGACTGCTCCATTTGCATTACAGCAGCAATAAAAGACTCCCACAGCGCTGAAAAATGCCATTTATGGGACTCCCTTTTAGGAAATAACACCAGCAGCAGCGAGGGGCTAAACTGAATTTACTTACAATGGACACCAGAGTCATTTAACCCTTCAAGCTCTGCTACAAACTGCCCTGGTTAGAAAATTCCAGAGTTTCTGCCACACTCCCCAGTCCTGTGGAAAAAGCAGAACAGCTGGAAACTGCACAGCAGAAGCTGGGCTGCTGTGACTGAGAGCAGGTGAAATGCAGTTAACTCCTGGGGGGGGGAAAAAACAATTACTGCTGTTAAAAGGAGAAATCAAATGGCCCTTGTGGGAGGATCAGCCTGGGAAATGCACAATTAGGGGCCAGAGGGAGCAGTTGCATTAATTGGTGATTTGTCTTGTCTCCTTGGAGAGGAGACTTTGGTGTTTGGTTTGGTTTTGGTGCTTTATTTTTGGTGGGGTTTTTTTTGTTTTGTTTTGTTTTTGGTGCTTTATTTTTGGTGCTTTGTTTGTTTTTGGTGTTTGTTTTGTTTTTGGTGTTTGGTTTATTTTTGCTGCTTTTTTTTAGCGTTTGGTTTGGCTTGGCTTTGGTACCTTGTTTGTTTTTGGTGCTTTGTTTGTTTTTGGTGATTAGTTTGGTTTTGGTGCTTTATTTTTGGTGGTTTTTTTTGTTTTGGTGCTTTGTTTTTGGGGTTTTTTGGTGTGGGTTTTTTTTTTTTGGTGCTTGGTTTATTTTTGCCATTTGGTTTGGTTTTGCTGTTTGGTTTGGTTTTAGTGCTTTATTTTTGTTGCTTTGTTTGTTTCTGGTATTTGGTTTGGTGCTTTTTTTGGTGTTTGGTTTGGCTTAGTTTTGGTGCTTTGTTTTTGGTACCTTGTTTGTTTTTGGTACCTTGTTTGTTTTTGGTGCCTTGTTTGTTTTTGGTGCTTTGTTTTTGCTGTTTCATTTTTGATGTTTGTTTTGGGGTTTTTTTTTGGTGTTTGTTTTGTTTTCAGTGTTTGTTTTTGCTGTTTGTTTTCAGTGTTTATTTGTTTTTGTTGTTTTTTCAGGTCTGTTCTAGCTGCTCCTGCTGGCTGTGCCCATCTGCGAGGTTGGATGCAACCCTGAGCATTCAGATAATCCTATTTTTGCCTGGTTTAATCTGATTAAGCTCCTCAGTACCAGTCGGGATTAAAACCCATGACCAAGGAATGCTTGAATAAAGATAAAATGCAAATGGTGTTTTCTGCACCTCGGAGTCAGAGGATTCAGAACAATTCCCAATTAATGCGCAGCCTGGTTTTAGGGCTGCAGAAGGTGAGTGCAGGGATGAAGTGGAGACTTTTCATCTTCCAGAATAAGGACAAAAGAAAAGGATTACAGCACAAGTTACTCGAGTTGCCCTCGGGCCGTGCAGCAGGAGGCAATTCTGGGAGCACAGGAGGATCCTCCTGGAGGCAGCTGCACAGGAGGGCTTGGAATGGGGAATCCTCCTTCTCCTTCTCCTTCTCCTCCTCTTCTCCTTCTCCTTCTCCTTCTCCTTTCTCCTTTCTCCTTTCTCCTTTCTCCTTTCTCCTTTCTCCTTTCTCCTTTCTCCTTTCTCCTTTCTCCTTTCTCCTTTCTCCTTTCTCCTTTCTCCTTTCTCCTTTCTCCTTTCTCCTTTCTCCTTTCTCCTTTCTCCTTTCTCCTTTCTCCTTTCTCCTTCTCCTTCTCCTTCTCCTTCTCCTTCTCCTTCTCCTTCTCCTTCTCCTTCTCCTTCTCCTCCTCCTCCCTCATCCTCATCCTGTCCCTGCTCTGGTCTGGGCACAGCTGAGGGTGGGATTAAAGAATTGAGAGGAGGCCAGGGCGTGACAGAAAATGATGGAAATGTTTCCCAGGAAATGCTGTAATAAAACCTAAAAACCATCCCAGGGGTGGCTCAAGGCTCTGGGGGATGCTCAGAGGCTGCTCTGGCAGCAAGGAGAAGCTTCCAAGCAGGATTTTTGTTTGATTTCAGAAGTTGCTCTGGCTGTTCTCCTGGTTAAATCCTTGTTGCTGGTGGTATCCGTGAGCTGCTGCCCCAGGACAGGGGCAGAAAATGAGCTCTGCCTGAAATTGTGAAATCCTCACTGCTCTGTTCAGGGGGACAAAGGCAGGAATGGCAAATTCCTGGCAGGATTCAAATAATCCCGTGCATTTCTGGCATTTCCCCTTCCTTCTGTCCTCCTGAACACACTGCTCGGGATCTGAAGGCACCTGGCACTCACAGCCACTGCACAAACACTGCAGTTCCCTCTGCAGCTTCAAACACCACACTCACACTTTCATCTCTGATAAAAACACCGCCCTGGACGAGCCAGCACTGCTGTCAGGGCAGAAGGAGCCATCCAGCAGCGTGGGAAGTCCATCATTTGCAGGCTCCTGCTGCTCCCCTTGGCCTGTGATGACCCGAGGCTGCCGGAATGTCACAATTCCAACGGGGAGCAGAGTTACAGCCACAGCCCTGCCTGTGCAGCCATCAAACATTCATGCCTATATCTGAGGCTTTTCTAGTCCATAAACCTTCTCTGAACTCCAGTAATGGAGTTATCAAAAAGACAGAGCAGCTGTTCCTGGGGCCTGTGTGACATTCACGGGCTGTTCCGGGCTCTGCAGCGCCTTGGGATAATCAGGGCTGCTGTATAAAATATGAGCCAGGCCTCAACTTCTGGATTTCCCAATTTTCCTACACAATTTCAAGGATAAGCACATTATTTACTGTAATTTTTTTTTCCTTATTTGTGATCCTTCTGGAATAGAATTTTTGGGAATGGGAATTTTTAGCGTCGTTTCTTTGCTGTTTCACTTGAAAACCAAAACAAGCCCATTTCTGTTTTCCCTCATTTCCAGACCCTTTCTGAGGAAATTCTTGAGCCTGTGCTGAGATTTGGTGAGCCCCTCGTGGGAGCTGGATGAAAAGGGAACGTTCCAATGCCTGGAGCAGCGTGTGGGGATCTGCTTGCTGCCTTGGGGAGTGAAAGTGGGATCCCAGTGACAGGGGATACTGGTGCCACACTGGTGCCACACTGGTGCCACACTGGTGGTCACTGAACATTTTCCACAGGGACAGGGCCAGGTTAAAGGTTTCCCCACTCAGAGTTAAGCTGCACTCCCCATCCCACGGCTTGCCCTGGCCTTGAGGAGCAGAGTTTGTCACACCCTGATAACTGGGAGCTCTGCTCAGGGCATGGGGACAGCGCTGGCTCTGGGGCAGTCAGTGCCAGACAGGGAAGGTGCTGGGACTGGTGACCCTGGCCCTGTCCTGGTGTCCCTGGCACTGTCCTGGTGACACTGGTACTGTCCTGGTGACACTGGTGCTCTCCTGGTGTCCCTGGCACCGTGCTGGTGTCCCCAGTGCTGTCCTGGTGTCCCTGTACTGGTGCCCCTGGTGCCCTCCTGGTGTCCCTGGCACTGTCCTGGTGTCTCCAGCACTGTCCTGTTGACTCTGGTGCTGTACTGGTGGCCCTGGTGACCCTGTACTGGTGACCCTGGTGTTGTCCTGGTGACCCTGGTGTAGGACTGGTGGTCCTGATGGTGTCCTGGTGTTCCTGGTGCTCTCCTGGTGTCCCTGGCACCGTCCTGGTGTCCTTGGTGCCCTCCTAGTGACCCTGGTGCTCTCCTGGTGTCCCTGGCACCATCCTGGTGTCCCTGTACTGGTGACTCTGGTGCTCTCCTGGTGTCCCTGGCATGTCCTGGCACCCCTGGTGCTCTCCTGGTGTCCCTGGCACTGTCCTGGTGTCCCTGGTGCCCTCCTGGTTCCCCATCACTGTCCTGCACACCCCGGGGCCACTCCAGCACCACTTTAATCCCAGTCCCACATTCCCTGGCCGAGGAGCAGGGAGGTTTGGGGCCGTGCAGAGCTCCTGTGTGCAGCTCTGGGGGATTGCTGAGCTGCAGCCTGCAGCTGGGGCTGATCTGCATGCAGAGCCAGCAGCACCTGCTGCCCCCCATATGGCAGCAGGGCAACAGGATCAGAGTGTCCTGCTCCAAACCTCGGTTCCCTGCCAGGGAAATCTGCTCCTGTGGCCCTGCAGAGCAGCCCTGACACCCAAATCCTGCCTGAGCCTGAACATTTCACCCTGTGCCTGCCTGAACTTTGCAGCATCACCTTGTGCACGTAAATAATTTATGGGGAACATCCCCTGGATTTTAAGCTTTGTCCTTTTGGCACCTGGACTATCAGCAGGGCTGGGATAAATGAGCTTCCCTGTGCATTGGTTCTGGTGGATTTTAGGAGAAAGCAGAAGTAGCTGTTAGTCAAGTAAATATGCAAAACTTTGCTGGTAACAAACTGGGGGGGAAAAAAAAGGCTAATTAGTGTAATTACTGTCATTATAATTCTAATTTAACGGCATAGACTTGTATTGCAGCAACATCAGAGCTGTCACATTTGCAAACTGCATAATTATATGTATTAAGTGCTGTCTCTGTTGCATCCAATGTAGGAAATGGGCTGTTACCTTGGAGTGCTCCAAAAAAGAAGTCAAGATGTCACTGAAGGGCTGACTTCTCCTTGATTTTTCTGATCACCAGTGAAGGGTGAAACAAAAAGCTTGTCTAAATAAATGTCTTCTCAACATTTCCTTGATAAAACTCATAAATAGATGGGGAGCTGGAAATGCTGAATGAAATCATTCCCGGCTTGTCAAAGAACTGCAAGACCTGGCAGTGCTGCTATAGCTCCCAGCATGGAAATGTTTTATTTGTGTATTTTTTGCAATGTTTTAGTTGTGTATTTCACTCAGCTCCTGGCTGAGTGCGGGTTTGGCCCAAGTGAGAACTTGGAAATGGTCATAAAGTTCTCCTGGAATTGGCTGTGCACTCGGAAATTGGCTCAGGCAATGAAATTGTTCTCATCCAGGGTTTGAAAATCGTGTTTGTCACCGAGGTGGGAGGGCAGGGGTGGTGACACTGCCTTTGCTTGCCCAGAGCTGGGATTCTCTGCCCTGGATGGGATCTGCCCCAACCTCAGAGCAGAGCCTGAACCAAAGAGTTCAGCTCTTATCAGCAGGAAACTCAGACAGGGGCAGAGTTCTGACGTGACCCAAATGGAATTTCGACCCTGGCTCTTTGAGCTGGGTTTTATTCCCTCAGACCATGATGTGGAGTCTTTGTGTCGGGATAAACGGTCCCCAGGGACAAAACTCCTGCACTCTGTATAAGCTGGAGTTACAGTTTATTGTAAGGGCATGGGAATACAGAGTCCTGCTAAGAGCTGCCAGCCCAGAGTAGAACAAAGAGAAAATGAGGGGAAGAGAAAGAAAATAAGAGGGTAAGGGAATAAGATAAGAGAGGGATGGTAGCAGTAAGAGTAAGAGAGAGAGAGAGAGGAGTAAAGGGGTAAGAGCAAAGGGGTAAGAGAGAATAAGAGAATAAGAGAGAAAGAGGAGCAAAAGGGGTAAGAGAGGGAGAGCAGGAGGGAGAGAGGGGTAAGAGAGTAAGAGAGAGAGCGATTTTCCGTTTACAATACAATAAATCTTCTTCCATGATGAATATTCTAATTTCCACTAACCAATGTAACACAAGATACAAATTCTGTAGCATTTACATACAGCCTATAGGAATCCTTACATTACCATAGTGTGTTACACTTTAAACTTCTAAAAACTACTCTTTGGACCCTAGCAGGGATGTATCTGACCTTTGGACTTGCTCTCCAGCAGAAGACATTGTTCTATCAAGAGGGGATTGCTTTCAGCTGTCCATTCTATTGTCTTATTCACTAACTGAGGTTTGGTATCTCAAAAGTGGCTTTCATTTCAATCTCGCTCATGGTTTCCATATTCTCAGAATCTGAGCATTCATATTTGTAAGGTCTTCCTGGTTCATCCTTTCCAACACCATGACATGTGGCACGCCCTCCTGAGCCCCCAGCCCTCCTCCTGCAGCTTGGGGAAGAGCATCCTGCGAGCCTGCCTTCGTTAATATGGATTTATGCTTCTGGAGCACTCCTGATGGTTTGTTTTCTCCCCCTTTCTACATAAAAAATGAGTTGCTTTTGTAGCGCTCAGCATTGTGTTATGAATATTAATCCAGAGGGTTTATTTTTGTTATTCTAAATCTGCCTGTATCCTTTGTAAGAAGAAAAATGGGACATAATTAATCTCTGTGTTAATCTTGATATTTGCATGGAACAAGTGAAACAAGCTCTTCAAACCACTTGGTTGACTCTTAAGAAGTATTTACACTGCAGTTCAGAGGGAAACTCGAGGCTTATTTATTTATTTATTTCCATCATCTAAGATTCAACACACACAGTGGGAGGCAAATTTTTCCTAATTCCCGGTGAGTTTTGTCTGGTTCACTGCAGAGCAGGGGGGGATGAATCCAGGATTCCCAAACTGGGAGAGGCTCAGTCCATGATCCTGGGGCACAGCTCAGGGCTCTCCCTGGATTCCCACCTGGGTCTGGGGTTTGGGGAGCTGCTGTAGGATCAGGCACTGGAAATTTCCTGGGAATGTTCCCCGTGCTGTTCCCTGCCTCAGGGAGATGTGGGGTGCAGGATAAATCCCAGAAATTCCCAAGGAACAGCAGGGCTGGTACGGGGAGAATTGTTTCCAGAGCCAAGCCCTGTGTGTGAAAATTTTGGAACCCAGTTCTGGTGCCTCTCTGCACTGGGGATGTGAAGCAGAAGGGAAAGCAGAGTTTTGTTGCCCCCTCTCACCCTGCATCATCTCCCTTAAAAGTTCATTTTATTCACAGCTTCCCTGAGGTGCTTCCTCTGCTTTTGCCAAATAACCGGGCAGGGATGGCAGCAGCCCTGGTGGCTCTGGGTTTTATTCACTGAGGAATTTGGGATCCTCTGGTCACCAAAATGGCTTTTAGAGGTGTGTGAATACAGAGGATCATGGAGCCCCTGGCACTCGCTGTAAAATGCTTTTGGGGTTTTGCTCTGTGTAACTTCCCATCCCTTAGAGAGTTTTTAATGGGATTTAAATCCTTTCAACAACTTCTCTGTAGACTGAGGAACATGGAAAATAATAACATAGAGTGGACCCTTGCCTGGGAATGCAGCTTCTCCCAAGTCTCTGAAGTGTAATTGAGTTAATAACTGGTTAACACTTGTTAATGTATAATTTCTCATTTAGGCAAGTAAGTTGTAATTAACACACATGGCCTACGGATACATGCAGGGTGGGAGGAGAGGGCAGGGACGATGTATCTCATTTTCCTCCCTCTTTTTCCAAGTATGGATAGATTAAAAAATGCCTTGTTCCACGGGAATTGCATTTTAATGAACTCTAATATGTGCAGATCCCGTTAACGAAGGGGCTTTATCAGTTCTTTTAATTACAAAGACCAGCTTGAAGCAAAAGGGTTTGAAAAGCTTTGTCTTTAGGGGGGGAGAGGAGAGGGGGGAACCTCCACGACAAAGGATCTGTCCTTCCACTCCTGATGTGGATCCACTCTCAATAATTCACTGTGGGCACCTCTCCAAATTCTCAGTGCTGTTGGAAATCCCATTTTTTCCTTTTTTTCTCCCCAAATCCCCCAAGGGGATTGCTCTGATTTCAGCCTCGGGGGGTGCCCAGCCCTTTTCCCTGATGTTTTCTGTTTTTCGGGCAGGATCCCGAGTTCCCAAGCGCTGCTGATCCAAGCTGTGACATCCCCGGAGTTGTAATGTCACCCTCTGGCAGCAGGTGTCCCTTCAAGCTCGCCAAAACTCTGCATTTTTATTTGTATTTTGATACAGGGACATGGCAGAGATTGTCTTGAATGAAACACGGATGTCCAGAATTTTATTTTTTAATGGTGTAGATTGAGGAGCTGATTGGGAGTTTTGTTAATAATATTCTGCAAAAAGATTTAAAAAAAGAAAAGGAAAATCAGCTGTTGATGTCCTACGTTCTACAAATGTGAAATAATGGCCTAAAAACCAGTTGTGTGTGTTTTGGGAGGGTGGATGAAGCGATTCCTGTTTGCTCTGGAGCAAAGTCTGAGCAGAGTCAGGGTGTGAGTGCCTTGCCACAAAAATCCCCCATGTGTGTGTCCCTGCTCTTCACACACAACAAAGCTTCCAGATCTCGTTTGCTATCATCAGCATAAATTGTTCTCATTTTGGAAAAATGAGAAAAATTGTTCTCATTTTGGAAAGTGCCTTTGGAAAGGGAACCAGGGTTTTTCTGTTGGTTTTGGTGCCTTGAAACAATCTTGGCTCTGGCTCAGGGGAGCTGCAGGTTTCCTTCAGCTCTGTCTAGGCTGGGTCTAGGGAGGGTAAATCTGGTCAGGAACAAACAGATTGTCCTGGGCAGGTTGAGCAGAGCAGGTCAGCCCTGCAGGACAGAACCTGGGCTGCATTTTCCTCCTCCTCCTGCAGCAGGGATCACTGCAGTGTTCTCCGTCCTCCCTGTGGTGTTCACTGCAGTGTTCTCTTTCCTCACTGTGATGTTCTCCATCCTCACTGCAATTTTCTCCACTCCCTGCAATGTTCACTGTGATGTTCTCTCTCCTCCCTGCAGTGTTCACTGCAATGTTCTCCACCCTCACTGCAGTGTTTTCTCTCCTCACTGCAGTGTGCTCCATCCTCCCTGCAATTTTCTTCATCCTCACTGCAGTGTTTTCCATCCTCAGCAATGTTCTTCACCCTCCCTGCTGCGTTGTCCATCCTGTGATGTTCACTGCAGTGTTCTCTATCCTCACTGCAATTTTCTCCAACCTCACTATGATGTTCTCCATCCTCCCTGCAGTGTTCTCTGTCCTCATTTCAATGTTCACTGCAGTGTTCTCCATCCTCCCTGCAGTGTTCATTGCAATGTTTTCCATCCTCACTGCAATGTTCTCCATCCCCTGCAATGTTCACTGTGATGTTCTCTCTCCTCCCTGCAGTGTTCACTGCAATGTTCTTCACCCTCACTGCAGTGTTTTCTCTCCTCACTGCAGTGTTTTCTCTCCTCACTGCAATGTGCTCCATCCTCCCTGCAATGTTCACTGTGATGTTCTCTCTCCTCCCTGCAGTGTTCACTGCAATGTTATCCACCCTCGCTGCAGTGTTTTCTCTCCTCACTGCAGTGTGCTCCATCCTCCCTGCAATGCTCACTGTGATGTTCTCTCTCCTCCCCGCTGTGCTCGCCATCCGTCACCCCTGCTGGAGCCCATGGCATCCCGAGGAGCTCGTTCCTGATCATCTGCAGAAGGTTTCCAGCACTCAGAAATAGAAATAACAGACACCTACAACGGGAAGAGGCAAGAAATAAATCCCTCAGACTCTCCTGGGTGATTCTCTGCCTTCCTGTGCCTCCCTGCTTTCCTCTTCTGGAGTTCCTGCTGCCACAGCCTGGCACCGTTTCCCGGAGTGTTCCTGTCCCTGGAGCTGTCCCGGTGCCACCCGGAGCTCCAGGAATTGTAAACAACTCCCTGGTTGTCAGGGTGACAGCACTGCCTGATCGCCAGTGCAACAAATAAATAAATATACCGGGAGATTAAACCTGGCTTTGCCAGTCCTGTGAGCGCTGCTGCTCCATCTGCTGTGGGGGGAGGCTGGGACCCTCCAGGCTGCTCCTTGTGCCCTGGACAGACGGACACAGAACCCTCCTCTACCATGGACAGATGGACACAGAAACCTCCTCTGCTCTGGACAGATAGACACAGAAACCTCCTCTGCCATGGACAGACAGACACACAAACGTCCTCAAACCTTCCTGGCTGCTCCTCTGCCCTGGAGAGACAGACACAGAAACCTCCTCTGCCCTGGACAGACGGACACAGAAACCTGCTCTGCCCTGGACAGATGGACACAGAACCCTCCTCTGCCCTGGACAGACTGACACAGAACCCTCCTCTGCCCTGGACAGATGGACACAGAACCCTCCTCTGCCCTGGACAGACTGACACAGAACCCTCCTCTGCCATAGACAGACGGACACAGGAACCTGCTCTGCCCTGGAGCTCCATCCCTTGGGCAGCAGTGAGAAGCAGCCTGAGCCGAGGCACTCCCAGCCAGGGCTCGCTGGGCCCGTGGGGAATGTTTGTGCTCCTGGAGTGGCCCTGGCAGGGCTGGAATTCTGTGCACCCACACGTGGAAATCCTGCCCTGTGTTATTTCTCCTTCTCTGCTGTCACCCCGAGGTGCTGGGATGTGTTTGTGGTGCAAATCTCAGTCTGCTCCTGCTCAATGAGGCACCAGGGATCCCTGCACAGCAAGAATTTCTCTTTATTTTCCCTGGGGCTGGGCAAGAGTGCTGCTCCTTGACCTCTGGCACAGACCAAACACTGATTTTTCACTTGGCTGGTCTATTAATTCCTATTCAGAGTTAACAACATGAAAAGCAGAAAAAAAGGGATCCCTGTGTTTTTAAACTTCAAGTACTATGTCTACATAGTTCTGAAACTCCCCCCTCTTTGTTGATTTGATGTCAGAAGTTTTGTTGTTTTTTTTCCCCAATTATTTTGCTGAAGACAAACTAAAAAAAAAATCCCGATGCTGTGAGCGTGAAATTCTCCTTGATCTGTTGTTAAAGCCTGAGTACCCCCTGAAATAATAATGGGTAATAATGGCATAAATAATTAATAATCACGAGTTTTAATGAGCTGATGAGGAGGTAGAGAGAGGTTGTTTAGTGAGATGTGATGGGTTTGTGAGGAGCTGCTCACAGAGTCAGGGCTGTGTGCAGGAAGAATCCTGAGGTGGGAGAGCTGGGAGTGCCAGGGATCCCTGGGATGTCCCAGGGCAGCTTTGCACACCTTGTCACAAACACAAATCCTCATTTTGGAACCCCTGAACTGCTGGAATTCCAGCCCTGCTCCACTCTGGGGGTTGGGATGTTTTGGCTGGGTAAAGCCCTGCTCAGGGAGGGGCTGCTCCATGGAAAAGCCCAGCCCAAATCTGGGACTTGAGGATCTCCAGGCCAAATTGAAACCTGCAGCTCTGGGGTGGAATAAAATGGGGCAGAAGATCCCGAACTCCACGGGGTGTCAGGTGGCTCCTCCTTGGGGCAGGATGAGCAGGATGAGGTTCACACCTGTCCTGTGTCTCTGTTTGTGTCCCACACTCAGGCTGGACAGGAGGATTTCAGGGCTGGGAACACGAAGCTGAGTGGGGCCAGTGAAATCAGGGATCAGAGGGAGTCTGTCTCTAGTTAATTATCTGAGTTGAGACTTTTGGGAACCTGAGACAAATGTGGAACCCCCCAGTGCCCCAGGACCCTGCCCAGGGGCACCTCAGGCCCATGAACCTGCCACCCTGCCCTTGTTCTGAGGGCAATAATTCCAGTAATTCCAATAGTTCCAATAATTCCAATAATTCCCCCATGTCCTTTAATCCCCCTCCCCGAGGCTGGGAGGTTCCTCCCTGATTTCCCCTCTGTTTTCTGCAGCCCCATCATCATCATTCTGCTGAATTCTGAGCTTCCCTGTGCAGGGGGATTTTGCAGAGGGATTTTCTCCTTCAATTCAACTGGAGGCTGCTTCTCTGCCCAGACCAGGAGCTGCTCCATTTCCACTTCAAACCCAGCTGAAATCACCCCAAGTGCTGCTGGATTCATCCTGCAGGAAGCAAATCTGGTTGGAGGCACCGTGTCCTGCCCAGATTCTTTAATGAGCATCCCCTTCCAGGACCTGGGAGAGTCCTGGCAGGCTCAGCTCCCCGTGCTGCTGCTCCAGGGCATCTGAAGGAGCAGCAGCTGGGCTGTGGTTGGAATTGTCTCTTTGGAAAGCTGTGTGTGCTCAGGTATTGACTGCTCGCTGCTCACACCAGCAGGGTTACTCTGTCCATGCTGAGGGTTTTCTTGTTTTGCTGATTTTCTGACTGGAGTGTGGGAAAACCTCCCGTTGTTTCCAGAGCAGCCCTAAAATTCTCTGGTTTTTTTGATTCGTGCAAGGGGGAGAATTTTCATGACCTTTGAGGGTAAAAAGAATCTGATGGCAGGGAGAAGAAAACCCCACGCTTACCAACTGAGCTGCACATTTTCATTTTGTACACAGAGGATTCTAATCCCTTCAAATCCCAAAAAGGAAGGAAAAGCAATGAAAATCTATTTAGGAAAAACCCTCAGAATGGGCTTAATTAGGAGGAGACTTCTCTGGGCTTGTAAATGGAGCTTTATTTTGCAGGGTTTAGGAGTTTAAGCTTGCCCAGGTTTGGGTTGAGGACACATTTTTGGGTTCTTTCAGGACAGATTTTTGGGACCCTCAGGGCTATTTCTGGGTTCTCTTGGGACATATTTCTGGACTCTCTCAGGGTTATTTCTGGGCTGTCTCAGGACACATTTTTGGGTTCTCTCAGGGTTGTTTTTGGGCTCTCCCAGGACATATTTTTGGGTTCTCTCAGGACACATTTCTGGGTTCTCAGGGCCGTTTCTGGCCTCTCTCAGGGCTCCCTGGCGTGCAGCTGAGGAGCTGCTCTCACACAGAGCCACGGCAGGCTCCATTTCCCCCTGTCACATCCCATTTACAAACTGGGGCTGCAGGGGGATGACAGCAGCCACCGAACGGGGACGGCCTCGGAAAATAAATAGAGATGAGGAAGTCAGAGATCATTAGAGCTGACACCACCTCACACGTTCATTAATTATGAATCCCCTGGCAGAGGCTCGTTAGCTGCTGGTGGGAGCACTCGACTCAACTCCTGGAAGATGGGAACAGAGAAGGCAGTGATGAGCTTCAGCTGGAAGCTGGAATCCACTCCAGCCCAGCAGCTCAAGGCTGGAATTGTTGCCAAGTAGGTTTGTTTTTTTCTGTAGACTGACCTCTGAGTGGAAGAACTTGTTTTTCCCTCGTGATTTTCACAGGGAAATCCCAGCAGTGCCCAAGGTAGCCCCGGGACATAAATTAAAGTTTTAGTTCTCCGTTTAAAAAATGACTGCAGCTCGTTTTCATTTCCCAGGTTAATTCCTTGTCTGTGAGGAGCAGTTTGAGTTCACCCTTGATTGATGGAGGGAGTGTCCTAGGTTACAATGTAAAGATGTGCCCAAAAGTCTGTATTCTGTCATCGTCTGCTGAAACCAGCTGGGGCAGTGATCCTTATCTCAGTGGGAGATATCTCCTGTTAATGGGTTATATTTTTATGAATGAGGTGGGACAGTGATCCTTATCTCAGTGGGAGATATCTCCTGTTAATGGGCCCATTGTTAAAAACCAGCTGGGGCAATCATCTTTATCTTTCCACAACCCATCCTCCCTCCAGGAGATATCTCCTGTTCATGGCCATTGAGTCCCAGTGCATGACTGATAAAATTACATCATCTCACTGGGAGATGCTCCACCCAGGGGGAGGAGCCAAACCTTTCCTACCCTGGATAAAAACTGAGATTTGGAACACCAGAGCAGCCTTTTCCACTGGTTTGCAGAGGACAAGAGATAGCAGACATTTCTACAGGATCACTGCTTCAACAAGAGCACTTCATCTGGACTGCTGCCACCACCCTAACTAGTGGGGTGTCAGGTTCTGACTCTCTTTTTCTTTTTTGTACTATTGCATGTATTTTATTTTTCTCTTTTTTCCTTTTTAATTGTATTTCTGACTTGGAGTCTCTCACTGGTTTTGATTTCAAAACCATTACAAGGGGAGAAGAGCTAGGGATGATCCCTGCCTGGGTGATCCCTGCTTGTGCTCCTGCAAATTGGAGCTGCTGGGGCACAAAACATTTCCAGAGCTGCTGCTGGAACTGGGGACGCCTGGCACTGTCCTGCCCCAATTAAACCCCAGATTAATGAAGTTTTTGTGTCCCACATTCCAGCCCTTCAGCTGGGGGCTTTGGGCAGCTCTGCAGCACAAAAAGAGAAGCAAAGAAAAACCCAGAGGGTGTCATTGATAATTCCTGCAGTCCTTTGATGATCCCCACCAGGAGCTGCAGTGTCTGAACTGGAGGGTTCAGCGCAGGAAATGAATCTGGATTTAGTTTAATATATTCCCAACAATGTTTGGGAATGTTTGTAAGTGTTACAAATCAAACTCAAACGAGAAATATTCTGCTCTTCAAACATTCTTACATGTAATTGCATTTTCACTGTAATAACATTATCAGAGCATCTTTCAAGCTCCAATTAATGCAAACCTAATTCTCCTTTAATACCAGTACCAGGAGGATTTGAACTTAAGAACACAGAGATTTATCTTGGAGCTCCAGGATGATTTTCAAACGCCTTTTGTACAAGTTTTACACGGAGTGGAGCTGTGCTGGTGGGGAGACCTGCATCAGTCTGAGGGTCTGGCTTTGCTGGTTCTGTTTTTGCACCTCAGCTTTTGTGCAGAATGGAACTGTGACCTGCAGAGACCATTCTGACTGTGCCAATTAATAAAAGACAGACTCTGGGAATTCACCTAGATTCCCTGACTTCTATTCTTTGCTATTTCTGTAATATCAATAAATTCATAGAATTACTGACACTTCTGTTTAACTGCCACTTTTCTCAAAATGGGCAGACTAACTTTTAATTTACATTTGATTGCAGGGAGCAGTTAACGGTAGAATGTATTATTGCAGTTAATGATGGAATGTTGTTCATATTTTTTTTCACAGTGGACTTTTTTTCCTGAGCTATTTTAATCCACCTTTCCAGAGAATATCAATTGTAAACGTGCAGAGCAGGCAGCACAGCACATCTCAGTCATGTCTGAAGTTGCATTAACATCACAGAAGTTTTTTTTTTTTTTTTTTTATGGATGAAATGAAAACAGGTGTAAAATTTGTGTCTGCTTTAAAAATTTATCAGTGAAGTCGCACCAAACGTTAAGTGGGTCATTTGCTGACACTGTAAAGCTCAGGAGAGGGGAGAGGAGCAAAGCCCTGAAGTTCCTGTGCAGGGCTGGGAGATCGGGATCAGCTCAGGGGCTTTTTCCCCCTTCCAGGGCCTGGGGGAACACTGATCACTCCACCGCAAGGCACACAAATTTCATATTTACAGCCCCAGCTGGTTAATTCCTGCCTGGAACAAGCACAGGGGAGCCAGGACGCACAGGAAAACCCCAGGACTGTGCTCTGGTGCTGTCCTTGAGTTCATGGTGAATCCACACCTGCACAGGGCTCACCTGCCCAGGGCACACCTGCTGTATTTCAGCACCCAAACCCAACAAAGGGGCTCCTTTTACTTCCCTTTGCCTCACAAAACTGGTTTGGATCCATTCCCACCTGCCTGCTCTCACCAGAAACTTTCCTGGCCTAAATCTCTCTCCAGTTAAGCTTTGCTGCTTTGCAGCTATTCCTTTTTTTAATCAGAAAAAGGAAAATGTGTCCCTAGGAAGTGTTGGACAGGTGAAGGCAGCCAGAGGTGTGTTCCACTCTGGGAGAGCTCTGCAATGAGCAGGAGCCCTCAAAAAGCTGATTTATGTGGAGGTGAAGGGGATAAAGAGGGAGCAGCCATCCCCCCTTCATCTGCAACCTTCACTGGAGCTCTGAAGGTATTTAGATAAACCACGCTGGGTTTGGCCTAAAATACACTTCCCATCCTGCCCCAGTGGGAGCGAAATAAAATCATTATCAGTTATCACACAGAGATTTAAATTAAGTTTTTCCTTTTTTTTTTTTTTTTCCTTCATGAAACTAAACTTCTAAAACAAAATCTCGGGGAAGAGGAGCTAATTGCTGGATCTGCACTGAATCACCAAGAGACCCGGTTTTATTTCTGTGGCGCAGCACAGAGTGCTTCATCAGGAGGAATTCACGTGGAGGAGAGGCAGGCATGTCCCACTTATCGAACACGAGTGTGTCCGGGATGTTTAATTATCTCCTGATTAATTAATTTAACATCAAGGCAGGCAAGGACTGCACGCGCGCGTACCTGCAGCACCCCCAGCGCTGCTGAGTTAAAGGCACCTTGTGCTTCCACCTGCAGCTGCTGCCAGTGAATTATTTCCTTGCTGAGCTCCCTCATTACCCCGAGGAGATGCACAGAACACGCCCCAGCTCAGGTGATTTGCAGCAGCTGCGCTGAGGATTTAGTGCCGTGTACTCCTGTGTTTGCAAGGATAAGACACGGGGGTAAAACAAGTGTAAGGCATTAGATGGGAATGCTTGGGAACCAAGTGTGAGGAGGGAGAATATTTTCCTTGGTTATAGCGGATATCTGGTGGAAAATCAATGGAGGTGAAGAAGCAGAGCACAGAATTGATGTCACCACCAGCCTGGGAGTGTCCCCTGCTGAGCCTTGGCCAGGTGGAGATGCCTCGAGTGGAGCCTCTGATCACCCCAAAAGTTCCTCAGAGTCAGAAGAGGAAATATTTAATGTGACCAGACAGATTGATTGCTCCAAGATGGGCAATCTGCAGTGCCTCATTAGTCAATCAAGTCAAATTGGACTTGGCAAACACGGCACAGTTGCATTGCAGTGGGAACACGGAGGGGATTCTGCTTTTGTTACTGGGGGTGGGAGGGTTTCCTTGGGAAACATGAGGGTTTCTTTGGGAATTAGAGAGGTTTTTTTGGGAAACATGATGGTTTCTTTGGGAAATTGGGGTTTCTTTTGGGAATCACAAGGATTTTTTGGGAATTGCAAGAGTTTCTTTGGGAAACACAAGGATTTCTTTGGAAAACATGAGGATTTCTTTGGGAATCACAAGGGTTTCTTTAGGAATCATGGAGGTTTTTTTATAAAGCATGATGGTTTCTTTGGGAAATTGGGGTTTCTTTGGGAATCACAAGGATTTTTTGGGAATTGCAAGAGTTTCTTTGGGAAACACAAGGATTTCTTTGGAAAACATGAGGATTTCTTTGGGAATCACAAGGGTTTCTTTAGGAATCATGGAGGTTTTTATAAAGCATGATGGTTTCTTTGGGAATCACAGGGGTTTCTTCAGGAAACATGAGGGTTTCTTTGGGAAATGGGTTTATTTGGGAATCACAGGGGTTTTTTGGGAACTACAAGAGTTTTTTTGGGAATCATGAGTTTCATTGGTAATCACAAGGGTTTCTTTGGGAAAACATGAGGGTTTCTTTGGAAAACATGAGCTGGGAGCTCTCAGACCAGTTCCTGGCCCTGGCTGTGTTAGTGAGCAGAATTTTGGGTCTGTGAGCTGCCTTTCCTTCCAGCCAGGATTCCTTTGAGTGGAGCCCTGCCTGGCTCTGCCCCGCTGTGATTATTGCTCTCTGTGTTAATTAATGTCCTGCTCAGCTGTCCTGGGGCTGGGGAACCCCTGCAGCACAAACGGAGACCCAGGGAGTTTTCATTCAAGTGAGCACTGACCCAGGGATGGATTTCTGCTGGCTTCTCCCACCTCCCCCCTGGGAATGGGGATTCTGAGGATTGCAGAGGCAATGGAGGCTTTGTCTCCTTCCAAACGCTGCCACACAGGATCTGTAATTAAATGTGCATCCTTTGGGGGCTGGATAGATGGATTTACTGGTGTGGGAGGCACGGATATTAGAGGGAGAAACCACTCCATACATCATCTTCTGTGCAAGTGGAGTTTGGTTTCTGTCTAAATATGGCAGCCTGGTAATAAAACTTAATTCATGAATTATAGATGGACTCGGGCTTTTGTTTGTAGGGTTTGTTTTTCATTTTGTTTTGTTGCTCCTGCCTCTCGACCCCCCCCACCCCTTCCTGCCCAGGTAAACGCTGAAGTGTTTAAAACACTCTGGGTGCAGGTGGGGCACTCAGAGGATGAATCAGGCTGTCAGCTCAGACCAGAGGCTGCAGACAATGCACAGTGGTGTGTCACGGTTACTTAGCAACTCCAGCTGAAGAGTTCAGGTAGAAAACGCTGTCATTTCCATGGCTGAGATCTCCTCTCCCCCCTCCTTCTGTATACACAGTTGTTTTTGTTGGTTTTTTTTCCCCCCAACAGATAAAGTATTTTGTACATTTTAATGATCTTTCAAATTGAGTTTTCAGAAGAGCCTGCTATTTCTGCAGGGCAATTGGAATTAAATGATGAATTCGGAGGATCTGAGCGTGGCTCACAACAAGAGCAGGAGGTATTAACCCAGGATGGATAAAAAGCATCCCCCTGTCAGGTGGGGAGCTGGGAAACCCTGCTGGCATTTCCCTCCCTGAGAGCTGATATCAGCATGTCTGTGCTGGTCAGCAGAGCTCTGCCCTGGTGGCACTGCGAGGGGAACTGGTTTGGCACTGGTTTGCACTGGTTTGGCACTGGTTTGCACTGGGAGGGGAACTGGTTTGGCACTGGTTTGCACTGGTTTGGCACTGGTTTGGCACTGGTTTGCACTGGTTTGCACTGGTTTGGCGCTGGTTTGCACTGGTTTGGCACTGGTTTGCACTGGTTTGGCGCTGGTTTGCACTGGTTTGGCACTGGTTTGGCACTGGTTTGCACTGGTTTGGCGCTGGTTTGGCACTGGTTTGCACTGGTTTGCACTGGTTTGGCACCTGTTTGGCACTGGTTTGCACTGGTTTGCACTGGTTTGGCGCTGGTTTGGCGCTGGTTTGGCGCTGGTTTGGCACTGGTTTGCACTGGTTTGCACTTTGCTGAGGACACTGTTTGCCAGGAGGCTCCCTGAGCTGCCTCCTCCTGCAAGACTTGCCCCTGGCAGCAGGTTAAAAATAATCATGGCAGCTCTGAAAGTTTCATGAAAGCTCCGGGGTAAAGTTACCTGAGCGCCAGCAGCTCCAGCACAGATGGAACAAACCCACAGCTCATGGGAGGGTGACGAGGGTGGGGTCCCGGGCTGTGAGCTGAGTGAGCTCCCTGGCACTGAGCTGCAGCCCTCCAGATCTGAATTGGACAAAATATCTGCTGGTTCGGGCCGTGGGAGCTGAAGAAATTTGGGATTCTGCTCTGGGGAAGGGGCAGTGCAGTCACTGCCACATTTGTGTCATGCAGTGCTGGGGGCTGGGGCTGCTGGAATCATCATCCCTCTTTTCTTGGGCAGCATCCCAGAGGCTTCTGGACCTGGAAAATCCTCATTTTGCAGGACAGGAACGGGGAAAAGGGGCTGATGTGGCTTTAATCTGAGCTGGGAATTATCCAGGAACCCTGAACCTCCCACCAGCCATTCTCTGTGGGGTGGGGAGAGGCTCTGAGCTGCCTGCCCTGAGCAGAACACCCCAAAATCCGTCCAAATCTCCTGGAGGAGGCTCATGGCCTCCTCAGCAGCCTGACAGGGATGGAGGTGTGTGGAGAGAAGCTGTCCCACCCCAATCAGCACCACAGAGCTGCTCAGGGGTTCAGGAAAAGGCTCCAGGTGATCAGTGAGGAGGAAATGGAGCCCCTTAAGGACATGGGGCTGATTTGAGTCGCCAGGAGCAGGAATAAACAGTGCAATCAGTGCTGCTATAAATACACATCAACGTGCCTGCAGCTCTCACTCTTCCTTTGTCTTGGTTTGAAACTGAGGTATCTGCTTGGGAGGGCAGGAACACCCTTGGAAGGGAAAATGCAAACGCCTTCCCTCTGGATTTTGAGATGCCCTCCTCCCCTGAGCTCTGTTTTCCTTCAGTGCCCAGTCCCCAGTGTGTCCCAGCAACTTATGGGGGGAAATCCTGTAAATTCCTGGGAAACACCAACAGCTGGAACTGGGAAAACAAGGGTGGATGAAGGGATGCTGGAGAGGGACCTCTATGGGCTGCTGGGGAATCTGAGAAGGAGGGGAAGATGTTTGAGAAAAAGGTGAAGATGTTTGAGATGGAGGTGAAGATCTACAAAAAGGAGATGAAGATGTTCCAGAAGGAGCTGAAGATGTCCAAGAAGGAGATGAAGATGATGAAGAAGGAGCTGAAGATCTCCAAAAGGAGATGAAGACATTTGAGAAGAAGGTGAAGATCTCCAAAAAGGAGATGAAGATGTCCAGGAAGGAGCTGAGGACAGCAGACAGAGCTCTGGCAGAATTCACAGAATTCAGAAGACCCTGAGCTGCCACCAGACAAGAACCTGGACAAGCCCTGGGCAGTGGAAATGCTCCAGCAGCTGTGCCAGGCCTTGGCCATGCTCAGGGGTGAAGGAAAAGCCTCTTCTTCCCCCTGCCCAGGACAAGGAACATCATGGCTACATTATTTTATCACTGCACTTCCACAGTTATTTCATTGTTATTTTATCACTACATTTCCACAGTTATTTCACTGTTATTTTATCACTGCACTTCTACAGTTATTTCATGTTATTTTATCACTGCATTTCCACAGTGGTTTGTCCATCCAGGAGTGTAAATAATGCGTCAGGATCTCACTGGGAGGATCCCATGGAAACAGCACCGTGGTTTGGGATGGTATCACCTGAACACCAGCTTAGCATTACCTGTGGGAAATCTGGGGGGCTCTCAGAAGTTTGGAAAGAATTGTGATGTAAAGGTCATCAGCTGCCAGCTGCCATTAGCAGGGAATTTACTCCTGTGGAGTAATTAAGTGGGGTAAAGTGTAAGCCTGGAAAACAAATTGCATCCCACTGTGGGCCTGTCTTTTTAAAATTATTTGCTGGGAGATTGTTATTAAAAAAAAAAAAAAAAAAAAAAAAGCAAAAAGCATGCATTGCCTGTACTGAGTTTACAAAAGGGGTTCATGGAATGTTTGTTTCCTCTGAAGGGTTGCTGACAAGAGAAAGGGAGGGAAGAAACCAAAAATCATTGGCTAAGCTTTTCCCAACTGTAAAATGGTTTAGAGTGGTTATTGTTGGTGGGATTTTTATTGGAGCTTTTTTTTCCCAAGCAGGTTCTCAGTGGCTCTCAGGTGGAGAGCACTCAACTCATCAGAACAGGTGGAATTTGGGTTAAATGCACTCAGAGGTTGGTGTGACCCTGGCAGGATCAGCTCTGGGGGTTTTGGCCCTGGTCACTGGATCCTGCCACAGCTGCTTTTGTTCAAGGGGAGACAATTCCTGCAGAGCTGCTCACTGCCTTTGCTCAAATCCCTGCTCAGAACCTCTTTAAAGCCGCAGATGATGCTGTGCATCTCATTCTTTACTGAATCAAAGTGTGGGATCAAGTGTGAGGTTCACAGAGAGGTTTAGATTCAAAGATTGCTGCTCCAAGGGCGGTGCTGTTGATGGAGATGAGCATCATCCACCTTTCAGTATTAAGCCTCGAGTTTGCACAGACTTGGCTTTTTATAAAAAAAAACAGAGCTGAAATAGAGATGGAAGAGGGATAATCCTGACACTGCTTGTGATCTCAGCTGCCTCTGTGACCTTTTCCTGTGGCATTAGCTGGATCCTCAGCAGCTCTGTGCTTCCTCCTCCGAATTTCCTGGTGAAAGATGAAAGCTGCTCCTGCTCCAGGCAGTAATTGTCCCAATAATTGTGTGCAGGGACCCAGAGTGGCCCTGACCTGCACTGTGAGCAGGGCAGATCCTGCTGTGGGTGGTCTGAGCCCTTCTGGGGGTGCTCAGGGTGCGATGAGGGGCAGGTGGGATCTGCAGAGCCAGGGGACTGGGCAGGGCTGGGAGGGCCAGAGGTCAGAGCTGGCTCCTCCTCTGATCTCCTGGGAGGTGAAAAGGAGGAGAGGGAGCGTCAGGGGATGAAGCTGGAGAGCAGGGCTGGGGACTTGGGGCTGCTGGGCGTGTCCTGTGCTGGGTGTGTCCCATTCTGGGCGTGTCCTGTGCTGGGCGTGTCCAGTTGGATTCCTGGTGCTGGGCGTGTCCTGTGCTGGGAATGTCCCATTCTGGGCATGTCCCATGTCAGGTGTGTCCCCTGCTGGGTGTGTCATGTGCCAGATGTGTTGTGTCCTGGGTGTGTCCCCTGCTGGGTGTGTCCCATTCTGGGTGTGCCCCATTCTGGGTGTGCCCATTCAGGTGTGTCCTGTCCTGGGTGTGCCCCCTGCTGGGTGTGTCCCCTATTGGGTGTGTCATGTGCCAGGCGTGTCCCCTGCTGGGTGTGTCCTGTTCTGGGTGTGTCCCCTGCTGGGTGTGTCCCCTGCTGGGTGTGTCCCCTATTGGGTGTGTCATGTGCCAGGCGTGTCCCCTGCTGGGTGTGTCCTGTTCTGGGTGTGTCCCCTGCTGGGTGTGTCCCATTCTGGGTGTGCCCATCCAGGTGTGTCCTGTCCTGGATGTGCCCCCTGCTGGGTGTGTCCCCTATTGGGTGTGTCATGTGCCAGGCGTGTCCCCTGCTGGGTGTGTCCTGTTCTGGGTGTGTCCCCTGCTGGGTGTGTCATGTGCCAGGTGTGTCCTGTCATGGGTGTGTCCTGTCCTGGGTGTTTCCCCTGCTGGGTGTGTCCCCTATTGGGTGTGTCCCATACCAGGTGTGTCCTGTCCGGGGTGTTTCCCCTGCTGGGTGTGTCCTGTTGATTTGGCTTTTTTTTTCATCTGTTTGGAATTTTGATGTCTGATTGCTGCTGCTCAGCAAATGGCACAGAACACATCCTGGGTTTTGTGAGTTTTCTTTCTGGTGCTGGGCCAGGTGTGTCCTGTG
Source organism: Luscinia megarhynchos (assembly GCA_034336665.1). Taxonomy (NCBI): domain Eukaryota; kingdom Metazoa; phylum Chordata; class Aves; order Passeriformes; family Muscicapidae; genus Luscinia; species Luscinia megarhynchos. The sequence goes on from CM067584.1 coordinate 2,125,849, forward strand.
CCAGGTGTGTCCTGTTAGATCCCTGGTGTTGGGTGTCTCTGCATCCAAACCAAACCAAACCAAACCAAACCAAACCAAACCAAACCAAACCAAACCAAACCAAACCAAGTCAAACCAAACCACACCAAGTCAAACCAAACCAAGTCAAGCCAAACCAAGCCAAACCCAACCCAACCCAACCCAACCCAACCCAACCCAACCCAACCCAGCCAAGCCAAGCCAAGCCAAGCCAAGCCAAACCAAACCAAACCAAATCAAACCCAGCCAAACCAAACCAAACCAAACCAAACCAAACCACCCTGACCCACCCCAACCCTCACTCCTGCCCCCCTCATTCCATGTGTCCCCAATTCCACGAGTGCCCAGCTTGGGGCTGGGTGGGCAGGGCTTGTCCCCAGGTTTTTCCAGAGCCCCAGGAATGTGACACTGCAGCTGTGGCTGTGCAGAGCTGAGCCCCTCAGCGCCCTGGGATGGCCAATCCAGCCAGCAGAGCTTTAATTTAAGAACTCCCCAGCAGTGGCTCCCACTCACAGCGATGTTCCAAAGTGATTTTGTGCTTCTTAATTAAGAGCTGCTCGCAGGAAAAATCCTAATCCATTACAGGTCGATTTATGCCTTGAAGCAAGGTCAATTTTTCTTTTCCCTCCTTAAACCCATGCAAAGGTGGAACTTTCTCAGGGTGTGAGCTTGATTTTGCTTTTTTATCTGTTTGGAATTTTGATGTCTGATTGCTGCTGCTCAGCAAACGGCACAGAACACGTCCTGGGTTTTGTGAGTTTTCTTTCTGGTCCACTGCTCTCCCTTGCTCTTGAATAATGAGAACTGGAGAGGGAAGTGTCTGATTTGCCACTTTTGCACCTGCTTTGACCCAGTGTCTCTTTGACACTTATATTTACACATAGAAATAGATATACAACATGCATGGAAACACCCTGCACCTTTTCACCTGTGATTCCTGTGCAGACATCAACTGGAGATAAGGAGAAATCTCATATAATTCAATATAATTAAATGATTTTATTTAATTTAATTAAATTGCAAACCCTGAATTTGCAGAAATGACTGCTCAGCACTCTGGGCACCCAGCACAGCTTTGGTGTGCCTTTAACTGGTTAAGCTGGGATGGAGAGAGCAGTTTTTGTGTGTTTTTGCCTGGCTGTGCTGTGCAGGAGGATGTTTTTGGAATTCCTCAGCAGCGCTGCTGCCCCTTGGAGATGTCCAGTCATGTCTGATGCGCTGGAGCAGAGCTTGCTGCTAAACCAACCTTGATAATCCCAGCCCCCAGAGGCTGCTGCTCTGCCAGGGAGCCAGGGATTCTTCCCTGCCAGCCTCGGCCTCCACAAACCCTGCCAAGGAGAAATCACATCCACTTGGTCAGCACAGGGCTGAGGAGGAAAAAAAAACCACCAAACAAACAAAAAAAAAAAAACAACGTTTTAAAGATGGACTCGATAGACTGAAGAAAATTCTGGATGTGTTTTAAACCCAGCCTGAGTTTAGTGCAGCCCACTCAGGGTACCTGGAGCTGCTTGGCCAATTCCTCCCCAGAAAAGCTGTTCATGATTTAACTGGGGAGGTTTGGGGTTTCTGGTGTTCCAGGCTCTCATTTGAGGGGGCTTTGGCACAAGTGGGCTGGATTTCCTCAGGGTGGGAGAACATCAGCCAGGGGAAATCCCTGAGCTGGAATTGCAGGAAATTATGCAGTTCTCAGTTGTAAACCCAAAAAAACCTGCATGTGCACAGGGGGAAAAAAAACCCAAAAGACAAAAGAACCCAAAAAAACCCAAAAACAAAACCCAAAACAACAACAACAACAACAACAACAACAACAACAACAAAAAAACAACAACAAAAAAAAAACAACCCAAACCAAAAAAAACCCAAAACCCAAAAAACCAAAAACACCCCACAAACAAACAAACAAACAAAAAACAAACCCAGAGAATGAAAAATGAAGTAAAATCCTTTCCTAAAGAGTGAGATCCTTAAAACTGGGCTGACCCCAGCCCTGGGAGGAGGAGAGGGTGCAGGAATGGGTGACTGCAGGCTCCTGGAGAAGAGCAGAGCAGAATCTGTGACTCTGGGGGAGCATCCCCTCTCCTGGCAGAGCTGACTCTGCCGATCCTGCAGGGAGGGCAGGCACAGCTGCTGGGGCTCTGCTGAAGGAAGAGCCTCTGGCAGCTCCTGCTCTGCAGGGAGGGCAGCGGGGCTGGCACAGACAGATGAAGCTGCTGCTCAGGATGGAGCTGCTGTTTTCTGTCCAGCTGCTGCTCACACAACAATTTGTATTCTCTGAGGATGCTGCTTTGCCTTCGCTCTCCAAAGTTCAAGCTCCTCTTCTGGAAGTTGGATTTAACCTTTAAGAAGCAAGCTGAGCTCTCTGTGTGTGACCTCGCAGGATGGGGGCAGAGAGGGGAGAAAATGCCAAAATGTCTCAGCAGGGACACCTCTAGAAGTGCCCAACAGGGCACTCAGTTGAACACGGGGGAAAAGGACACTGGAGGTGCGGGGAGTTAGGGATTTGCATACGGAAGATATCGGGTTGTGACGGACAGCCAGGGACACTTCTTCTCCCCACCCCTGTGGTCAGATCCCAGCTCTGTACCTGGCCACACCCGGCCGGACATGAGCTAAGGGAAATGACACAGAGATAGCCCACCATAAAAACCCCTGTGACCCCTCAATAAACGCCATTTGCTGTCTGCCATATTGGTGTGTGGAGCACATGGACCGGAGTGGCTCGGGGTTAGAGCCGCCGTGCCGGGCTGGAACCAGGTCGCCAACGCAACAGGAAGGGGGAGTGGCAGGAGCTGGAGGGGGCAGAGGAAGGTGCTGGTGCTCAGGACAGGGGTGGCAGAGCAGGAGCTGCTCCTTTTGTCACAGGAGCCCTGCTGAAGGTGACAGAGGAGCGAGATGAGGGCAGGGCAGGTGTGGGGAGGGTGGAGGCGATCTCTCACAATGGATGCGAAGGTTATCTCTGCACAGATCCCGCTGATAGTGCTGAGAGGAAATGTCACTCCTCCCTCTCTGCTCCTGCCTTCCCGCCCTGCCGATCCTCGGTCCCGGGCACAGAGGGGTCACAGCTGCGGGGCTGGAGCTGATTGTGATGCAGATGGTTTGTGTGATGGGGCAGGGAGGGAACTCGGCCTTTGTGAGGCCGCAGTGAACGGCAGCTCCCCTGGGATGGATCATCAGTGCGACAGGAGCCTCGGGGCAGAGCCTTCGGCTGGGAGCTGGAGCAGCTCAGGGTGAATCCTGCACCTGGGGGTCACACCTGATCCAAAGGTGAGACCTGGGGTGATTCTTGTACCTGAGCTGCCCAGGGGTCAAACCTGATTTTACAGGTGATACCTGAGGGTGATTCTTGTACCTGAGCTGTTCAGGGGAGAGAACCTGTTCCTACAGGTGTTACCTGAGTTTGGCAGTGCCAGGGGAGGATTCTTTGCCTCGGAGCTCACCTGTGGGCTCACCTGTGGGCTGTGTCCCCCCCAGCTGTGTCCCTGTGCCCCCTCAGCCCTGCAGGAGCTGCAGCCCCTCCCCAAAACCTCCTCCCCAAAATCCCCTCTGCAGGAGCTCAGCGATGCTCGTGCTGTGCCATCCCGGGGGATTTGGACAATCCGAGATTTTGGGGGGGTCAGAGACCCCCGTGCTCCCGTTCCCGTGGGGTCTGTGCCCCTGCAGGCGGGGCTGGAGGCACCTGCTGTGCCACGGGCACGCTCACCTCTCTGCAGAGCTGTAATTGAGGCTGGCAGGTTACCATGGCAACCCTGCAATTAATTAAAGTGCCTGGGCATGGGAAGTTTATAGATGCAGGAAACATTTTCATATATAAATAGTGCAATCTGTTTGTGCTCCCAGGATTTGCCCCTTCCCTGTTTCTCCTCTAATCTCAGCTGAGAAATTGGGCTTTTTTTTTTCTTTTTTTCTTTTTTTTTTTCCCCATTTTTTTTCCCTCTGGGGATTGATAAATCACCGAGTTATTGCCCATAAAGTGGTGAATAAAGTCCCTGCAGGTCGTGGCCGGCTGCTGGATGCTGAGTGAGCAGCACAGGGCGGGGATGAGCCTGCCCAGGGCGCCGTGCCCAGCTCCTCCTGCTGGCCCGGCCACCGTGACTCCTCTGGCTGCCCCACCGGGCCACGGCACCCCCGAGGCCCCTGTGAGCCAGCCCAGCTGTGCCCGGGCTGCCTCCGGCCTCGGGTGGTGTTTGGGGGTTGTTTTATGGGGGAAAACCACAGAGCAAGGCAGGGCAGTGTCCCTGTGCCCAGGTCAGTGTTCCTGACCCATCCCAGTGCCCATCACAGTGTCCTTGTGTCCATCCCTGTGCCCCTGACCCATCCCAGTGTCCCCGTGCCCATCCCTGTGCCCATCCCAGTGCCCAGCCCAGTGTCCTTGTGCCCATCCCAGTCTCCCTGTGCCCATCCCAGTGCCCATCCCAGTGTCCCCATGCCCATCCCAGTGTCCCTGACCCATCCCAGTGCCCAGCCCAGTGTCCCTGTGCCCATCCCAGTGTCCTTGTGTCCATCCCAGTGTCCCTGACCCATCCCAGTGCCCAGCCCAGTGTCCCTGTGCCCATCCCAGTGTCCTTGTGTCCATCCCAGTGTCTCTGACCCATCCCAGTGCCCATCCCACTGCCCCTGTGCCCATCCCAGTGTCTTTGTGTCCCTCCCTGTGCCCATCCCAGTGCCCCCATGCCCATCCCTGTGTCCCTGTGCCCATCCCAGTGTCCTTGTGCCCATCCCAGTGCCCTGTGCCCGTCCCAGTGTCCCCATGCCCATCCCAGTGTCCCTGTGCCCATCCCAGTGCCCATCCCAGTGTCCCTGTGCTCATCCCAGTATCCCTGTGCCATCCCAGTGTCCCTGACTCATCCCAGTGTCCCTGTGCCCATCCCAGTGCCCATCCCAGTGCCCATCCCAGTGTCCCCATGCCCGTCCCAGTGTCCCTGACCCATCCCAGTGTCCCTGACCCATCCCAGTGTCTCTGCAGGAGGTCAGTGCAGAAGCTCAGGGTGGGACAAGTGATCCCTGTTAAATTTGGGATGTTTTTGGGGTGTGATGCAGTGAAAGCCCCGGGCAGGATGGGCAGAGCTGAGGGGGGACAGCTCAGCCCCACCTGCGCCTCATCGAGGCAGAAAAGAGGCAAAAAGAATCCCCAGGAGGACAAAAACCCCAGATGGGAAAGGAGACAAAAAGATGGATGGTTGTTCATGGATCCAGGCTGGCAAATTCCTGCTGAGTTTTGATTGAGTTTTGTTCCTTCAAACTCTGCCACTTGCTCTTTGTGCCAGCACAAAGGGAAGGGCTGGGTGAAATTGTTGGGGGCAGTCCCAGCTGTGTCCTGAGAGAAGTCCCTGAAGAATAAGAAAACGAAATAAAAGTAAAAATAAAAATAAAAATAAAAATAAAAATAAAAATAAAAATAAAAATAAAAATAAAATAAAAATGAAAATAAAATTAAAAATAAAAATAAAAATAAAAATAAAAATAGAAATTGAAATTAAAATTGAAATTAAAATTAAAATTCAAGCTGCTGCCAGGACAGTCAGGGACACGCTCTCTGTGTGATCTCCTGCCCTTCCCTGCATTTCCACCCCCTGGGAAGGCTCAGATTTCACTCCCCAGCTTTATTCCCTTCCTTCCCATTCTTCCATCGCTTTATCCTCATGTTCTCCAATGCACTGGGGATTTCTAAATGGTGTGTAAAACGAACATCTGCCGCTGGCAGGGCTGGCACATCTGGATCCATTAATTTTTCATTATTTCCCCGTGTTGGAGGTCAGATGTTCACGATGTGGTAACACAAGAGATTCCACTGGTGCCTCTAATGTCTCTGGAGCAGATAATTCTATTTACAAAAGTGCTTTAAACCCCCCAAACTGTGAGAGCTAACTGCCAGAAAGCTTTCATTTTCTAATTACATATTTTTAAAACCAAGAATCCTGCAGAACTTGTGCAAACACCAACCCATTTATGAGTTACAGAAGTTTGGAAAGTGGATTATTCCTGGATGGCTCTGCTGGGGTTTGCTGTACCACTCGTGTGCTTTTTACCTCTTTGCTTTTTTAAGCAGGTGGAATACCTTATTGAGAAGCAGAATAAATAGAGGTTAAATATATTAAATACACAAAGCTGACAGGCTCGAAGGTAATTTTTTTTCGGTCCATTTTCAGTTTTATTTGGTGCCACCAGGGACTTGCCCTGATCCCAGGGGCTCTGCAGCTCTCCCAGGGGGAAATTGTGCTGGTTTGGTAAAAGAATGATCAGTAAAACTCAGATTTTTGCCCTCATTGCTGTTCCCTCCCTGCACCCCAGTCCTGCCCTCCCTGCCCAGAACTGGGCTCGTCCCTCCTGGTGCTCCCAGCAAAGCAAATGTCACCCAAAGGTCACCCAGCAGCAGAGAGCTCTGCTGGAGTGGATGCTGAATTTCAATGGGGAAAGGGGAAAAAAAATAAATTAAGGAGGAAAGGAAGAAAGTTTTAATTTTCTTGGCATTTGCTGCGTGTGGAGCAGCATTGCCTCGGGCCGGGCTCGGTGCTGGCTGGGAACAGCAGCACACACAAAAAAAAAAAAAAAAAAAAAAAAATCTGCAAAGCTCAGCCTCTCTCAGGCTCTTCACTCACCTGGAAGGACAAATTCAAGGACAGGGAAGGGACAAGGAAAAGGACCCAGCTGAGCCTCTGCAGGGTGAGGTTTTCACCTGGATTTCAGGCAGGGAGGAGGTGCCACCCCTGAAATCCTCACTGTGCTCACCTCCAGGTGCCTTAGTTGGCCCAATCAACTCTGAATTTCAGAGACTGAGATTTGTTCCCCCCCCAGCTGCTAACCCAGCACTTGACATTTAACGCCAAGCTTGGTCCTGTGTTGGAAAAATGAATTTATTGCCTCTCCTTGGCAGCTTCTCCCCCATCTCCTCTGCATCCCCCTCTGCCAGATGCCAGCCTGGAACAGCAGTGGCAGCCCCTGGGGACACGGGCAGTGACAAATGTTTGCAGAGCAGGAATGGAGTTTTCCTGTGCCTGGGTTAAAGCAGGAGCTGTTAAAGCCCTGGGTTAAAGCTGAGCCTTGCTCTGGCTCCAGGGATTTTCTGTGTTTGGGACACCAGAAACTCCAAGGATCTTGGGGCTGAAATTCCCAGGATCTTGGGGCTGAAATTCCCGGGGTTTTGTGACTGAAATTCCCAGGCTTTTGTGACTGAAATTTCCTGAGTTTTGGGGCTGAAATTCCCAGGATTTTGGGCTGAAATTCTGAGAGTTCTAAGCTTGGAATTCCCAGGTTTTTGGGGCCAGAATTCTAAGGGTTCAAGTAATAAATTTCCCAGGATTTTGGGGCTGAAATTCCCAGAATTTTTGAGCTGGAATTCTAAGACTTCAAAACCTGGAAGTCCCAAAGTTTTGGGGCTACAATTCCCAGATTTTGGGGCTGAAATTCCCACATTTCTGGAGCTAAAATTCCCTGGTTTCTGGGGCTGGAATTCCCATGGTTCAGGGCTGAGTATTCCAGGATTTTGAGGCCAAAATTTCCAGGTTTTTGGGGCCAGAATCCCTGGGATTTTGGGGCAGGACACCACTCCCCCTGCCCCAGCTGTTTGCCAGCCCAGCACTGGTTGTTCTCAGGGATTTTCTGAGTTGGGCAGAATTTGGGGCAGGAGGATATTGGAGAGGGAATAGAAAAATCTTAAGAGTGTCTAGCAAGGAGTTCTGAAATAGAGATGTTGGCATACTTTGACATAGATGCTGAAAACAGCCATGTGAAGGGTTTGAGGCCTCTTCCTTTGTTTAGATGATACCAAATGCCACAAATACCAAAGAACCAACAGACATCCTGTCCCAAACCTGGCAGGAAAGGTCTGAAGATAAGGGTTACAGATAAGAAAGCCATAAAACATGGTAATTTAGTGGTTCCTATAGGTTGCATGCAAATATTAGGAAATTAGATATGGTATTAGATTGGTTAGTGGAAATTAGAATATTCATCATAGAAGAATACTTACTGTATTGTAAATGGGAAATCGCTCTCTTACCTCTAACCTCTCTCTCTCTCTAAGCTCTCTCTTATCCCCTTGCTCTTATCACTCTCCATGCTCTACACTCTCTCTTATAATAAAATACAAACCTGAAGAACAGAAAATAGAGAGCTCCTGAGTCTGTCCAGCGACCGTCCAACAACCAACCCCCACAGATTGGCGCCCAACGTGTTTAAGGGCCTGAGGGGGCACAGGCAGGGCCAGGCAGGGCTTGCTGCTGCTGCAGCCACTCAGAAAATCGAGGAGCTGACTTTGGGCAGGCAGTGACCCAAACCATCTCCATTCCTGCACCTCCCCGAGTGCACTCAGCTGAATTAACAGCTCTGCAAATCGCTGAGCTGGCCCCAGGGCTCCCAGCAGCTCTGCCTGGGCTGAGGTGATGCTGCTGATTGCCCTTGGGGTGAGCAGAGCTTTTCTGGGGAAAGGGAAATGGAAATGTCCCGGCAAAGCAGAGCCCGGTGTTTATCCAGGTGCTGGGTGAGGAGGAGAGGCCGGGCTGTGCTGCTCAGGCTCTGGGACACAGCCCTGCCTGTGAGACCCTGGGGCTCTGAGCAGCCTGGTGGCCTCTCCTTGCCCTTTTTTCACTCCCCTCTTCTCTCCTTGCCCTTTTCCCCTTCCCCCCTTTTTCTCCTTGCCCTTTTTTCGTTCCCCCTTTCTCTCCTTGCCTTTCTCCCTTCCCCCCTTTTTCTCCTTGTCCTTTTTTGCTTCCCCTCTTCTCTCCTTGCCCTTTTTTTCTTCTCTTCTTTCTCTCCTTGCCCTTTTTTCCTTCCCCCTTTTTCTCCTTGCCCTTTTTTCCTTCCCCCTTTCTGTCCTTGCTCTTTTTTCCTTCCTCTTTTTCTCTCCTTGTCCTTCTTTCCTTCCCCTCTTTCTCTCCTTCCCCTTTTTTTCCTTCTCTGCTTCCTCTCCTTGCCCTTTTTTCCTTCCCTTCTTTCCCTCTGCAGTGAGTTTATCTCTAGGAAGTTTCCCCCTCCCCCTGGCCAAGCTGCAGCTCCAGCAATGCTGCAGTGCCAGGGAAGGGCAGGAGCAGCTCAGATCAGACCTGGAGAGGATGGAGAGGATGGAGAGGATGCACCTGCAGTGCCCCAGCTCCTCCTGCAGTGCCCCGGGTGCCCCCGAGGCAGGGAAGGATTTATTTTGGCACTGAGGTTGCTCTGGCAGTGCCTCAGGCAGAGCTGATGGCTCCAGGGAGCCCAAAGCCCTCCCAAAATCTTCCAAAGCAGATTTTGGACAGCCCTCGAGCTGCCTGGTGGGATGTAAAGGCCTTCAAGGATCCAGGTCTGGCTCTGGGTGTGAGAATTACCTGTCTGGGCTCTGTTGAGTGCATTTCATTCCTGCATTGCCCTTGATTAATTTCTGCATTGCTTTTAACAATCCTGCATTACTTTTAATTAATTCCTGCATTGCATTTAATAATTCCTGCATTGTCTTTAATAATTCCTGCTTTGGGATATGAAGAATTAACACTGGGATTTCCAGGGTGGGTTTGGGATATCAGCAATTAACACTGGGATTTCCAGGGAGGGTTCTCTCTGATTTGAATGAAAGGCCCTCACAGGAAGGGTCAGTGGCGTGTGAGGAATCAATCTTTGATGAGCAGCCTCTGGCTCTGTGCAATATTGATGAGGATGGAGCTGTCCTGACAAGGCAGAGCTCAGCTCTGGGGCTGCTGTGACAGCACAGTGAGGTTTGCTGACACCCAGGGTGGGTGACCCAGGGCACAGGGGCAGCACAGGAGCCGGGTTTGGCTCATTCCCAGTTTTCCTGCAGCCCCAGTCCCGTGTGGCTGTGCCTGGCACCATCCTCTCCCCACTGAGGGCTTCCCACAAGCACAACTGTTGGGCAGTGAGTAAAAACCCTTCATCTCAACTTTCCCCTGGTTTCCAAACTGCTCTGTGGAGCCCCTCAGAACATTCCCGGGGCTGATAGCAATAATAATGGAAATAATGAGATGATTTCCCTGGTGAGAAATAACAAAAAATCCTGGAAGTGCTGGAAGGACAGAGGGAGCTGTGAATTTCCTCTGGCAGAGTATCAGAGCCAGCAGGAGCATCCCTTGGGCTGGCAGGAGCTCAGGGAAGGTTTTCATTCCATGTGCTCCCTGCTCTGCACAGGTACCCTCCTTTCCTCTTTTTATTAATGTCAGGAGACGTTTCCAGCCCTGCAGGGCACAGGCAGCATTTCTCAGCCAGGCTCGTTATTAATTCAGCCCCAAAATTTCAATTGCTGCTGCCCTGGCAGCCCCTCACTGCTCCCTGGGAACAACCTCTGCTCCCTCATTTCCATTTTTTATTTGCCATAGCACCAGGTACTGGGGTTAAAATAAAGAGGAGAAACTAGGCTCTGCTTGTCCGTGACATTTCCTAAATAAAAATATTTCCTAAACCCAGCAGCTGTTTGGGGAAATGAGCCAGAGTAACTCATCCTTCAAGGAGAATCAGAGGAAAATGCACTTTTTAAAGACAGAATCTTTTTTTTTTTTTTGGGTGTAAACATTTTGCTGTAATCCCTGTGAACTCTGGGGCAGGGCTTTAATGAGCCTCGTGTTTGCCTTCCTTAGCACGGAGAATTAAACAGAAATAATCAGCCAGGGATGCAGGCAAGGAAACCACAGCACCTTTCCCAAAGTCTGAATTTTAATTGACTTTCTGCGAAGCAAAACTGCGAAGTTCTCTCCCCACAAAGAGGTTTCAGCACTGCCACAGCCCCTTAAATTGGCCTGATGGTGACAAATCCTTTCAGGAACGCTTGTCACTCCTCGAAGTTTGTAAATCTTCAGGAGCTTAAGGTACTTTTCCTCGCCTTGCATTTTAATGTTGTTGGTGTTTCCAGCATCTCTGCTCCTTGCTTCCTGCTCAGTCCCAACTGCCTGGATCTGACAGGAGCCCGTGATAATGAGCAGTAAATAATTGCTAGCCGTGGGCAAGTGTCTGAGCAGGAAACTTCCAGGTAATGAGGAGGAGAATTTATAGAATTTACAGAATTTATAGAATTTATAGAATTTATCCCTCCATCCACAAGTACTGAGGAAAGGCAGGGTCCTGCTCTCAGAGGGGTTTGTCACCCACAAACCGGCTGACATTTCTCTCAAGAGCTCGCTGCTAATTAGCACCTTTAAAAAGCAGATTTTTTTTTAGCCCAGGACTGACAGCAGTGGCTCGGGTGTTTCTCAGTGCTGGGTCCGGCCCTTGGGAAGGGCTCTGAGGTCACTTTGTGCTCCAGATGCAGCTTCAGGACACGATGGGATCAAACAACAGGGAAATACTTGGGTGGGGAAGGCACCATATCTATTTTTCTTATTTTATTTTATTTTATTTTATTTTATTTTATTTTATTTTATTTTATTTTATTTTATATTACTTTATTTTATTTTATTTTATTTTATTTTATTTTAATTTACTTTACTTCATTTTACTGTACTTTGTTTTATATTTTATTGTATTTTATTTGACTTTTTTTTATATAATTTTTTTTTTTTTTTTAATTTTACTTCCCTGATGTTGATTGAGGGCTCTGCACTGGAAACTTGCAATCAGCACGGAGCTCTTTGCCACCAGCGTGCACCAGGTTTGATGGGAATATTTGATTTTACTCCACTCCAAGCTAAATTAGCTGCAAAGCCTCTCCTCTCCCCCCTCCAGAGCTGAGGAGGGCACAGAGGAATTTTTTGCTATGAGAATTTTGTCCCGGCCCTGCTGCTCTCCCCGCGCTCCTGGAAAATCTTGAATAATCAAACGGGTCATTTCTGCTCAGCTGCTGTAATTTATTGTCCCACCGAACCCAGATTTTCTGAATGTTAATGAAAAAAATCCCCATCAGCCCGGCTCATGCCATTCTGCTTTATGACCTTATTAAGTCTCCCACTTTGCCATCATGTGGTGACAATTACTGCAGGACGGGCCGGGGCTGCTGCCACCAACACTCAGCGCTGGCAGCGCCGGGGGCCGCGAGATTTACACCCCTGAACAGTCCTGAGAGACGTTTTTACACTCCTGACAGGATTATATAACAAGAGAAAAGGCCATTAACAAATCCAGAGGAATAAGAGGCAGGGAGAGGGCAGGTGAGGAATGGGGCTCTAAATCTGCGGCTCTGGCAGGCGGAATAAAAATCACCTGCGGGGAGATTGAATGAGCTGCTCACCCCTGAGAGGGGGAGGCTGAGCCCGGGGTCAGGGGGGGCTCCGGGCACAGCCTGGGGCGTGGCTGTGTCCCTGGGATGTCCTGGGATGTTCTGGGATGTCTTGGAATGTCCTGGAACATCCTGGAATGTGCTAGAACATTCTGGAATGTCCTGAGATGTTCTGGAATGCCCTGGGATGTCCTGGGATATTCTGGAATGTCTTGGAATGTCCTGGGATGTCCTGGGATATCCCGGGATGTCCTGGAACATCCTGGAATGTCCTGAGATATCCTGGGATGTCCTGGGATATCATAGGATGACCTGGGATATCCTGGGATGTCCTGGAACATCCTGGAATGTCCTGGGACATGCTGGAATGTCGTGGGAATGTGCTAGGGGCTTTGTCCCTCCTCCAGTCCCTGGGATGGCTCAGGAAGGGTTTTGGGGGCTGCTCTTGAGCAGGGAAATAATGAAATGAATGATTCAAACAGAAATCCACCCCCAAACTCCGTGTAACCCACTCCCAGTGCCCGGCCTCGCTTGGCCCCGGCAGTGAAGGGACAGCAGGGTCAGGGCTCAGTAAAAGACTCTTTATTCATAAATAGCTGATCTCCATAATTCCCATCTGTACATCTCTGCCCAAAGGCCGGGGCCATACAGCTCTGAAACGCGACAGAAAACATCCAAAGTGTCCACTCAGACTTGTCCAGGACAATAGAGCACAGCTGCCTGGCATTACCAAATATATATATATGTATAGGTATTTATATATGTACATGTGCTGAAAAAAAGAAGCCAGTGCAGCCTTTCCCAAGGAGTCTTTCCCAAGTATTTTCACTGTACAACATTCAGAATTTACATCGATAGAACAAGGCACAGAAAGTGTGGTATGAAGCCAAGGCCATGCTTTAGGTTCCGTGTTCAGTCTCCCTCGCCCACTCCTTCAGCTTCATCCTGCAGAAAGGTTCAGAGCTCTGCCCTCCTTCACCCCAAACACGCCGAGCCCGGGGCAGGGGGGGATGCTCAGGCAGAGCAGCCAGGAACCGACCCAGTCCCAACCCATCCATTGCAAAAATAAAGGAGCAGAAGAGAAAAGAGGTCTCTCTAGAGGAATACTTGTGGGATTTTTTGTTGTTTCTTCTTTTTTTAAAGAATTATTTATATTTGTGTTGAAGTTCCTCCTCCCATTTTCAACTAAGAGCTGGTCCAAAGTTTTGGGAGTTGAAAATGCAATGGGGATTTTGATATCTCCTGACACTGCTCAGAGTCTCACCAGACTTTTATCTTACCCAAATCCACAGAAGGTGCACACTTCATGTATTTGTAGACATTTATCAGCTGAGATTGGTCACAGTGGGAGGAACTGGACTGGGGGCTTGGATTTTCACCCTCTCCTTCCCAAATCCCTGGAGGAATCAGCCAAGGAAAGGCCAGAGAGCAACCCTGAACATCATCCATGGTTGTCAAGGACTTAAAATCTCATTTCCTGCTTTCCACTCAGTTAATTACCAGCCAAGAACTAACAGAGCTCTTTGCTGCAATCTGTGTTTTACAGGCAGAACCAGCCTGAAAAAAAACAGAAGATTCAGGTGGTGACCAGAAGCTCAGCCCAGTCCCTGCCTTGTTAAACTCACTGTGGACCTGAGCTGTGTCTTCCTTTTGTGGGAAATATTCTCTGGAATTATCAGTCACTGAATGCTTTAGAACTCACTCAGCACTGCCTCGCAGGTGGAAAAGAAGAATGGATTGCAGTGTGCTGTGAACATCCTGGACCCTGCAAGGTCCTTTTTGGTGATTTGTGCTGAATGAGATTCTCTGAAAGCCAGCAGTGCCCAGGCCAGAGAGGGGGAGAGCAGCTGCAGCCACAGATAAAAGCAAGGACAAAAGCAGTCCCCTGGATTTTAAGAGAATCGTGTTGGTATCTTTTCATCTATTACAAAAATCCCAATAAAATTTCTGTGGGAGTGCAGGGCGGTACGGAATGGAAATGAGCTTTATGGCGCTGGCGGAGCTGGGAGTCATTTTTAAAATGCAGCCATTAGTCTGCAATGACTCATGGCACAGAAATACCTGGGCAAAGTGCTCAGGAAGATGAAAATCTATTAAAGCAGATTCTTTGGTGATGTAAAATCAGAATGGCTCCTTCCCCTGAGCACAGCCAGAGCAGCCACGTGGAATCTACAAGGGGGAAAAATCACATTTCTCTTTCTTTTAGTTTCTACTAAAAATTGTTTTTCAAATATCATAATTTATACAACAGAAGAAAGGAATTAATTTTTAATTTCTGGCCTCTAATCCTTTTCCAGGTGCTCCTCCATAATCTGTGTTTTGGGTCAAATCATATAAATACATGCACAGATTTCCAAAAAGGTCTTTTTAAGAGAAAGGAAATAAATATTTGGGGCATTTCTGACTCATTTGAAGAACACAAGAGCATCAAAATAGTCAGGAATAGGAAGGAAAAATCGAGAGTTGTTGATTCAGGTTCTCGAAGAGTGAGATGAGCAAGAACTGCTTTAGCCAAAGGGAAGAAAAACCAGGGAGCAAAACCTAAAAGGGAAATGTCCAGCTGAGCCCTGCCCTGGGGGAGCAGTTTCCTTCTGGAATTGTCCAATTTGGACATTTGTTCCCTTCCAGGGCATGAATTCCATGGGATCGTGGCTGGAACTGGGATTCTGGGCTGGGGCTGGTGTTTCTGTGAGCTGAGCTTTGGGGAAAAAGCCCAGGCTGGGGTTTTGCTCTGAGCTGAGCTTTGTGGGACCAGCCCTGGCTGGTGTTTTGCTCTGAGCTGAGCTTTGTGAGACCATCCCAGGCTGGGGTCTTTGCTCTGAGCTCAGCTTTATGAGACCAGCTCAGGCTGCACAGAACTCCGGCTGAGCAAAGGCCGGAGGTGCCGAGCTCTCAGCTCCTTTGGCCCCAGGATTTGGGGGGATCTCCCCGGGTTTGGGGAGCAGCTGCAGGTGGGATGGAGCCCTGGGCTGTGCTGGGGACCCCAGCCCAGGCTGCTGGGGCGCAGAGCTGCTGGAGGCGCTCAGAACGAATCCCCCGCTGCACACGCCGCGCTGGTTTCCCCGACAACGGCAGCTCCTCTTTTTCCCTGGATGCCTCTCCTTGTTTTGTTTTTTCTAATGCCTGACATTTTGCCCAACGAAGAGCAGGTTTCTGAGGAGGAGGAGGAGGACTGGCAGCCACTGGAGATACAATTCCAGCCCAGAAAGCAGGGACAGCTTGCAGCCGGTATTTCTGTCTGCCCCAAAACCCGCCGGGCACCAGGAGATGCTGAGCTGCAGGAAATGTTTGCACAGCTCTCAGGATTTCCAAGTCCCAGCCTGTTCCTGGGCTGGGCAGGAACACACATTGGTGATTTTGGAGCAGCAGGATCAAGGACAGAGCTGCTGCTGTTGTTGTTGTTGTTGTTGTTATTCAGATTTTCACACTGCAGTCCTGGTGAAGGAATAATTCCAGACTGGACCTGCCCTGGGGGCTGTCCTGCTGCTCCTAGCCAAAACTAAAACCAGCCCCCAAATCCTTGTTCTGGGTTTCCTGCATTTCCACAAAGCTCCCAAAGCCTCATTTCTCTTTTTTCTGACTGTGGCCTGGCAGCCAGGGCTGAGGGGCACCTAGGCTGTGGTGAAGGATGGGAGTGAAAAGAATGGACAAAAAATTGGTGACAGTGCCAGCTCCACCTGGCCCTCGCTCACAGTGACAGCTCTTTTTGGTTTGGCTGAAATCATAAATCATATTTGGATGGAATGGGTAAAAAACGAGGCGAATTCCCCGGTTAAATTCTGATTTTGGGGGTAAATGCCATTTGTAACTAAAGCAAGGCAACACAGCCAGCTCTGGATCCTCTGAATTTCCTCTGAAATTCCCAAATTGTGCAACGAAATCAAGGCCAGTGCTGGCAGTGCCGTGTGGGGTTTGTGGTTTCAACCTGAAACCAAACCCAAGTGAAGCTGTGCTGATTGCCTCCACCTTCAGCTCAGAGCATGAAGTAATAAAAATAAATATCTCAGCTTGCTAAAACAGGGCTGGAAATTTCCCGTGTGTTATTTGGTTATTTAAATCCACCCCCAAAGACAGTTTTTGACTAAGAAAGTTTGCAGACGTAGAAAATTAGAAAATTCCTCTTGCGTGTGCACACCCCCCAGTCTCCGAGAGAAGGGGTTTGTTCTGGAATTTTGGTAACAGAGCAGGCATCAAAGCTCTGCAGCAAATGTACATTCATTAAGGGGCTGAATTTTTAAAATAAATTATTTGGAACACGCGTGATATGAAATAATGATGAGATCATCTAATTCCTCAAACATCTGAACAGGATAAGGCCAAATTTTCAGTTTTCCTGCAGCAGACATAAAGTGACAACGTGATGGGATTTTAAACCACTCTCGAAGTGAGAAACCTTTTAACCAGGACCAACCTCCAGTGGCTCGAAATATCCACTATTATCTGTTGATTTTCACTAGGCATCACATGAACATGACTGTTCCTAAATACACAACGACATTTACCTCCTATGGCTCTGCGTCTGTCCCTCCTGCCCCGGGACTGACACGAGTGCAGGTCGGCTTGGGGCACCAACAGACAGGGTTGGGAGTGGGGGAGGATGGGGAGAAGCTTGTTTTCCTCATCACCAGAGGGTTTTTAGCAGGGCTGTTTCTGCTCCTCCCATGCTGATGGGGTGAGTTCCATCCCCAGGGGCACCTCCTGTCCCCTGTCCCTGTCCCCTGGCTCTGGGCTCAGGGCTGTGCGTCCTGAACAGAGGTGCTAAAGCCCGTTCCTGCTGCAGGGGAACTCGGGCTCCTCGAGCTCGGGCTCTGCCACGTCTGGGAGCTGGGAGTGTGTCCTTCCAATCTCCTCCAGGGCACAGGCCAGCGAGTCCAGGTCCCCGTCGTGCTGGTGCCGCGCCTCCCACAGGTCCAGGATGACGGCGGAGGGGCTGCTCTGGGCGGCGAAGAACGACAGGTTCCTGCAGGGGAGGGAGGAAAGGGATGAGCAGCTGCAGCTGTGCCCTGTGCCCAGCGCCATCCTCGGGTGGGGAATGAAAACTCTCCAGCAGAGACGAGGAGCTCCTGGGGGTCGTGGTTCCTCATGTGGCACCTGCCCAGGGACAGTGACCATGAGCCTGGGGTGTGGCACATGCTCAGCTCAGCACAGGGACAGTGACCACAAGCCCAGGGTGCCACAAGGACAGTGACCACGAGCCTGGGGTGTCCCCAGGCCCAGCCCAGCACAAGGACAGTGACCACAAGCCCAGGGTGCCACAAGGACAGTGACCACCAACCTGGGATGTCCCCAGGCCCAGCACAGGGACAGTGACCATGAGCCTGGGGTGTGTCACCTGCCCATCCAAGCACGAGGACAGTGACCACAAGCCCAGGGTGCCACAAGGACAGTGACCACCAGCCCAGGATGTCCCCAGCCCAGCAGTTCCATCCCTGATAGGGACAAAAAAATCCCTTTCAGGAAAAACAGCAAGGATCTGCCAGGGAGAGGAATTTACAGCACTCGATGTTCGTGGTTATGCAAAGACACGCCACCTTTTATCTGTGACTTTCTATTTCTGCTTTTAGGATCCTGCAGGGGTGATTTACACAGAATTTGGTAAAACAAAGTGTTTATCCCAAACTCTTTTTCCTTTGGCTCAAATGTGGTTTATTGAGGTTCCCACGCAAAGCAAACCAATGGAAAGTTACTTTGCTTGATTCAAGTATTCCTCTGCTCTCCTGGGAACACATTTATAGAGTTTGTGACAATCAGAAAATATTTTTGTGAGGGAGCTGCCTCCACCAATTTAATTTAGCCAAGCGGAAAAAGCAAAGTAAGAAGTAAATTGGTTTTTACAGCATCTTTCAGTTTTAATAATCATAATATTATTACTCCTAACAGTAGAGCATGACTGTCTCTTTTAAAGATGTCTTTCCCTTAAAAAACAAAAACCTGCAGGATTCATTTTGGAATAGGAGATGCACCCATGAGAGCTAAGGGGATTTGTCTGGGGGAATGTGCAGCCTCCTAAATGCTCTGAACAAGTGTTCCCATGAAGGGCAAAATCCTTCTGCAGCCTTGGGCTCCCGAGGGTGGCCAGGAGAGCAGGAGCAGCTGGAATGAGGAGTGAGCCCCTCTCAGCCCTGGGAGCCCCGGATCCCACACCCCTGACACCAGGGAACAAACCAAGCAACCCCTGAACAGCCAACAATTCCCATTCCAGCTGCCAGACCCCCCAGGGCACTGCTGGGGAGGTGCCTGGAGCAGAGGCCGGGCAGAGTTAAAGGAATAAAATGGGATTTGTTAAAAGGTTTTTAAAGGATTCACCTTGGGCAGTGCAGGAGCCCAGCTGCCCGAGATGGACCCACGAGTTTTCACACTTTTGTAAATTTTGGTCTATTTTCTATTGGGGTTAATTGTCCAATTCCAGCTCCAGGTTATGCAATCCCATCCTCCCAGATTCTCCCCTCAATTTGTGTTTTTTGCACTTTTTGGGGCTGAAGCTGCAGCAGTGCCCTTCATCCTGGGGCTGGACAAGGATCGTTTCGCGTGAGCTGCGAGAAGAACTCGCTAACACTTTGTGTGGAGCCCAGAGTTAAATACCAACGCAGTGCAGAATCTGGAAAACACAGAAGCTCAGACTCAAGCACCATCACCTGCTGATGCTGTTTTTCTGGGCCAGCATCTGCCAGTCCTTGCCCTTGGCACCGGGCAAGTCGAAGGTGGCGCAGATGCGCTGCCGGATGGAGCGCGGGATCTTGAACGCCTTGGGACCCAGCTGGGCGGGGAAGGCGCTGTCCTCGTGGGCAAAGAAGGTGATGTTTTCTCTCTCAGTCTGCAGGGAACGGGAAGGCAGGGCAGGTAAAAAGCAGAGCAGGTAAAAAATAAAAGCAGGTAAAAAGCAAAGCAGGTGGAGGGAGAATCAAACCTGGCCAATGTCGCTTGCATTGACAGCAGGAAATGACTGAGGTGAGAGGTGATTTTGTGATTTGTGAAACAACACCTAGAACATCACAAGGACCTGTGCATAAAAAACCTTGAAATGGTGTTATTTTCCTTCCATGAGTTTTCTTTTTTTGGTTGTTTTTGTGTTACAGAGCAGTGCTGGGTTTCTAAATCTTTGATTGCTCAAACTCGAAACATGGATGCAAAAATTTGTGTTTGTTTCTCCCTTTCTTTGGGTTTTTTTAAACACCTGAATTCCATAAGCACCTCAGCTCTCTGAGCCCCTCTAGAATCCAGGCCCTTTGTGGATCTGGCCCCTCTTTTCCCGTGGAATCCCACCAGCCTTGCATAACAGAGTCAAATTTCAGTGCATTACTCATCCGAGAGTGACACAGCATCAATATTAACCAGCAGCGATGGCGCAGCCTCCATCCAGCATTTGTGACACATCCCTGGGGCCAGGCAGGCTCAGCCCTGGGCCCTGCTCAGGATGCAGAGCAGGAGATGCTCCTGCCCTGCACGTGTGAGATAAGCCCAGCGACCCGGGCGCTCCGGGGATTGTCACGCACGGAGCAGCTCCGGGGGGGAGTTGTCACTCATAGATTTATTTTGCAGTCAAATTATCCTCCCTCTTCAATCACTGCTGGAGATAGGCATGAGAAAACCTTCCACAGCAGCAAATCTGCTTGAAGCAGAACCAGAACATGCTCTGGGGACTTGTGTACAGACAGGGCCCTTAAAAACACAGCAGAGAGGGAGAACAAGGCAGCAGCAACAGGGGCTGGAGACACAGAGAGACTGACAGAGGGGTTTTATGAAACAACAATAAAAGAGAGAAAACACTCGGCTGGTTCTGAGGAGTTTTTACACTGGATGATGTTCGTGCTGCTCTTGTCCAGCTGCTGCACTCCCTGCTCAGAGCATTTATGGGTGTAGAGCTCTAACCCAGAAGCATTAATCTGGATTACTCAACAAAGATGCTTAATAATCTATAAAAATGTAGCTGCTGAAGTTCTCGTGGCTGTAGGACAGATCAGCAGCTTGCCCAGCTGTAGCCACGGTTTTTTTTAGCCACAAGCAGGGCCCAGTCCCTAGGCACAGTTTGCAGCCCTGTCCCCAGCCCTGAGCACTCTGCAAGAGCCTCTTGCTAGAAACCTGCAGCCACCAACCCAAACAGTAAATTATTAAATTATTGATAAATTATTGTTAGAGCTGTGGACTCTCTGTGCCTTGATTTCAGCTGGAAATGGGATCTGCAAAGACTGGCTCCAGCTTTGAGCAAAAACCACACGAGGAAAGGGCAAAACTGGGCGTGCAGGGAGGTGATGCCCATCCCTGGAAGGGCCCAAGGGGCTTGGAGCAGCCTGGCAGGGTGGAAAGTGGCCCTGCCCATGCCCAGTCCCTGCCCTAAAAAGCACCATTTAATCTCACAACCCTATCCACCATCAAATGCTATCTGCTCAACAAAATTTACTCCCATGAGTAAACACTTTGAAGAAAAGCAGCATTATTTGGTAAGGGCAGGGAGGTTAGAGCCAAGAGGGCAGAAGCCACATTTGTCCCCTCTGCAGTCTAGATTTAAAAGCCAATGTAAATGAGTGCAGCAGCCTCATCCCTACACCCTTGGCTTTCTAAAGCCTGATGGAAACCAACATGGCAGAAAACAGGGATGGCTCCTTCCCATCTTTCTTTCCAGCCCATAAATCAAAGGGCAGCTCTGCTGCTTTTCAAAGCTACCTAAGATGGTGGATGGGCTTTAAGGTTCTTCCAACCCATTCCAACTCAACCCAACTCAGCTAAACCCAACTCAACCCAATTCAACTCAACTGAACTCAATTCAATTCAACTCAACTCAACCCAACTAAACCCAACTCAACTCAACTGAACTCAATTCAATTCAATTCAACTCAACTCAACCCAACTAAACCCAACTCAACCCAACTCAACTCAACTGAACTCAATTCAATTCAACTCAACTCAACCCAACTAAACCCAACTAAATCCAACTCAACCCAACTCAAATAACTCAACTCAACTGAACTCAATTCAATTCAATTCAACTCAACTCAACCCAGCTAAATCCAACTCAACCCAACTCAAATAACTCAACTCAATTCAATCCAACTCAACCCAACCCAACTCACCCCAACTCAACCCAATCCAACTCAACTTAACCCAACTAAACCCAACTCAACTAAACCAATCTCAACCCAACCCAACTCAACCCAACTAAACCCAGCCCAACTCAACGCACCCCACCTCGCCCCACTCCAGGGTTCAGTTCCACGACCGAAGGTTTTACCTCGAGGACGGAGGTCTGGACGTGCAGCAGCTGCTCGTGGCCCTGCAGCTGCCGGACGCACACGGTGCAGCACAGCTGGGTGGTGGCGGGGCTGAAGCGCTCCAGGGAGAAGGCGCCGAGCAGGGGCCGGGAGCTGCCACGCCACACGCGGGAGAACGGCACCTCCTGTGGGACAGGGACACCTCAGGGACACCTCAGGGACAGGGGACACGGCCAGAGGGGGAGCAGCCACGTCCTGCTCTGCTGGGGCCAGCTCAGTAACGTCCTCCCCAGCTCTGAGCCAAAAAATGGGGATTGCATTGATGAACACTGAGGTGTCGCAGTGACCGAGAGCTCAGGGTTCACCCAGGGGGACAAGAAATGGGAGACTCTTAAAAAAGATGCCTAAAGACACCCAAAAAAGATGCACTGCACTCCCCCCACCCCTTGCCAGGATCAGGATTCCTCTCTGGATCTCCTTGGAATCACCTTGTAACCAGAATCCAAGGAAAGGAATTTCCCACTGGGAGCTGCCCTGGCCCTGCCACCCTTCCCTTCTCCATCCCCAAGGAAAATCCCACTGGGAGCTGCCCTGGCCCTGCCAGGCTCCCCTCATGCCCCCTGCCTGTCACCAGCCCAGCCTGGATCCGAGCTGGGAGCAGGAGCAGTTGTAAGATGCTCTCAGTGATAAAGGAAACATTAGCAAAATGTTAGAAGTGGAGCAACTGTAATTAGATTTTTTTTCAGGGTGATCATCTCTGCTTTCACTCGGAGTGGAAGAATCACTCAGCTGAAAGGAGCTGCATGAAACAATGCAGAGCAGCAAGGAGTGCTGGAACAATGAGTGGTTGGAGTATTCCAGAGATGATTTCAGCTCCATTCTGCATTTGTAATTAAGCTCCTTGCAGACAGAGGGGCTGTAAATCATCTCATGGCCCCGGGCAGAGCTGGATTCTGCAGGATGCAGGATGGGAGCAGACAGCTGCTCTGAGCACCCAGAGGTGCTGCCCAGCTCCGTGCCCATCCCTGTCTGCTCTGGATCCTCCAGGGTGGGCAGGCAGCCAGGCCCTGGGCAGCTGCTCCTGCCAGGCCAGGACAAACACAGGCTCTGAGCAGAGTCTGCAGGAATGCTGGTGCCAGCTGCCATCAGCTGCCTTCCAGCAGCTCCTCAGCGTGATTTATTCACTGCCCTGGCCTTGGAGCAGCACTGCTGCTTGTCTGAGACATCATTTCCATAAATCTCCCCTCCCCACACTGCCCGGGGAGGTTCTGGTGGTGGACCAGAGACATTCCTGGAACAGGCTGTGCTCAGTTGTTCCTGCCAGGCAGCACAAGCAGCTGCTCTCACAGGGTGGGACGTAGGAGAGGAACCCAGGGAACACTGGAAGAAACTCCACGTGCAAAAATAGATTCTTTTCTCTATAAAGAGGCTGGAAGCAAACCAGAGCTGTCACCAGACTTTTCACTGCGAGGGAAGCACAGAGCCAGGGGAGGTTCTGCAGCTCCTCTTAGGAGCAGTGCTTGTGTTTCTGAGCTGCCCAAACCATCCCAATCACACTCAGCTAGAAAATGTAAATATTCCTCTGGGGCAGGGCAGCCCTGGCTCAGCCCGTTCTGGCAGCTGAGGTTTTGCACAGGCTTTTTTCCAGCCCTGAGTCCCTGCTCTGATCAGGCTCTAAGTGGCACTTGGAGGTTGAATTCCAGACATTTATTCTTCGTGTTTGGACAAGGGATTAGGAGACAATAAATTAATCAAAGTATGGAGCTCTATAATCTGCTGAGGGCAGAAGTGAATTTGTTGCATTAAGGGGAAACTCCTCTGATTTGATTTTCTTTTGGGCACACACTGGCAGGTCTCTGCTGAGAACTGGGACATCCTAACCCTGCTGGGTTTGCCTTTTAAAATACAGGTGAGTGAGAAGAACAAACAGAACACTGAGAAGCTCTTCTCCCTCAGAAGCTGAAAAGGATTAATTTACTTCATTTCTGAAGTTGCAGCCCAAATTATCCCCTCGTTGTTAACGAGGAGAGGCTTGCTCTGGCTCTGGCTCTGTGTTTATAACTTCCAGAGCCCATTACCCTCATGTTTTGGGGAACGTGGCAACACATTTAAAACAGATTTTTTTGCCAAAATCTTGGGGGATGAATAACTGTCTCTGCTTCTGGGAGAAGGGAGATTGTACATTCTAATTGAGTGCTGTATTTTAAAACCAGCCCACTCCATGTGCCAGCACATTCCTTAGGATTTCCAGTCATCAGAATCCTTGGAAATCCTTCTTTTGTTTTGATTTTTCCTTTGCGGTTTTCAACAGCCTCCTTAATTAATGGAGAAGAGAAAAACCAATTTGCTGCTCTTCAGTTCTAATGCTTGGTCTCTGTGTGCTGTGATTTGAACTCGTGGTTACATTTAAATGTCATTTGTAGCCCTATTTCCATAGTTATATCAAAACTGCAATGACAGATATTAGAAACATCTTGAGGAGTGGTTAAGTTTGAGCAGGAATATTTGCCTTCTGTTGGAGGCAAGTGAAACGAGGGAAAGCACAAGCATTTCTGTAAAATGACAAATTTACAGCACCCTGGTATAAACGAAATCTGTGTTTGTCAGAATCAAAAGGCAACATGTTTTTGTTAAATGCTCGGGAGGTTTAAAGCTGTTTAAATAAAAGGAACCTTGGTTCATTTGGGTTTTACCCCCCCAGGGCAGAGGGAAGCAGGGAAGTGCAGGTACCTGACAGGCAGTGAAGGGTTTGATTCTCCACAGGAAGGGAGGCACGTCCAGCACTGAGATCTGCAGGCTGCAGGTGTTGCCTTTGAAATGCAAAAGTTTGGGTTCCTCCAGCAACTGCCCCCCTTGGAGCCTTTCATCTGAAACCACTTCCTGCAAGGGAGGAGGAGAGAATATTGTCAGTATTGGGAAGAAACCCCAAACCCAACGAAAACCCCTCTCTCTGCAGGTCCCAGGCTCCCCCCAGTGCTGGATGCACTTGAGTTTCTCTCGTGGGCAGCTGATGGGTTTGATATTTGCATTTCCCCAAAGGCTGGGTTTGGGCACTGCCAGCCCCATTTCTGGACACATCACGGTGGTTGGACACTGAATTTTTGGCTCTCCAGCACCCCCAGCACTGCTGGGCTCCAGAGCAGCTTGGCTGGAACTCCTCTCAGGGCTGTTCAGAGCCCTCCAATACTTCAGGTGAAATCATTCACTTCCATTTCCCACCTCTGTGGCACTTTCAGAGCTGCTGGCCACGACCCTGAGCAGTGTGAAGGGCAGGCTCTGGGCAGGGGTTTGCACTACAGCCCTCCAGGGCTCTGTTCCAAGGGAAATTTGTATGTAATTCTGTGAATTTAAAACATAATGGCTAAAAAAAAAAAATCACCCCTGCCTGCACTTAAGTAATGTTTATTCCTGTGCTGCTCAATAAAAACACCAGTGGGGGAGGAAAGGTTGCAGAAGTCTTTAAAAATCAGCAGGCAAGCAGTGCTTCCAAATTACCTTTCTTAATCCACATAAATTATATCAAATCTGTGTCATCGAAGGGGTTTAGTGCTTGTCAGGACCAAAGTCGTCATTAGAGGAGCTCCTGGAATCGTTGTGACCTTCTGAAAATTCAATGCTCGAGCTCTCTGCAACTGCACTAATGGATTTGTATTATAAACCAATTTTTACAGGCATTTAGGTTGGTTTAACCCCTGGTGGTTGGGTTCATATGAAGGAAGGAATTGGGAGACTTCAGCTTTTGGTTTCCAGCCACAAAGGGAGCAGATTATTTCTTATCCATTCCCAAAATTCCTTGAGCACATTGGGTGTTTTTGCTGCTCTGCCTTCAGGGACAGACATGGGACTCCTCCAGCAGCATTTGGGCAAAAAAATTGGACAAAAGGATCTGAGTTTCTTCAATTTTGAGAGCCAGGAGTTTCCCAGCGCACTCAGAACTTCACAAAGGCCCAGCTCTGGATGAGCAAGGAGAGTTTCCACGCAGGGGAAAAAATCAAAACCAAGGGAATTTTGTCTCTTACATAAACCTGCACCGTGTAGGATAAACTGTGAAACACAACTTGGCAAACCCAGCTCTGATATTTTACCCCAAAACCTCTGGAATTCCCCGTGTTCCCCACGACTCTGACTTGGTTTAGGGGCTGCATCATGCCACAAATGCACGTTTGTCTCACTCTCTGCAAAGCCCAAGCTCTCGCTCCTGGGAGCAGACAGAACTAGTAATTATTCTTCTGATCATTTCCTCCAGACTCATCAGGAAGACACCGGTACCCACTAATTGTCTAAGTGTTATAAAGAGGATAATTACAAAGCCATTGTGAGCCTCTAACAATCCCATATTAGAAGCACAGAGCCAGCAGCGTGTGCTTCACTCAGAGCCGTGTTTCCATTCTGCAGCAAAAGGAAGGGAAAATTCATCTCACAACTGTTTGCATTTCAGTTCCCCAAAAACAGCGTTTTGTGAAAGCTCCTGGGTTTACCAAGAGCCAGAGAATGTCATTGTACTGTCCTGGAACACCGTGCAGGAAAATCATTCCCATCTCAACTGGCATGTCTGGATTGGGTTTGGTTTTTTTTTAAGAGGAAATGCAGGATAATTGAATTTTTGTAAATCGGGGCTGGGTGAGTTTGGGTAGTTGAGAATGTGGCAAAAAAATGAGAGAGCCAACAAGAGAGTCTGGCTGCCCTAAAGCTCTCAGAGGAAATCCACAACTGCAGGGAAATGAAGGGATTTATTCTGATGGTGCAGCAGTGCTTAAAAAAAATCCACTATTCTCATTGGGTTAAGCTTGGGGCTGCCCAGGGAGTAAAAGTCAACATTTTATGGGAAAACCAACCAGGCCCAGAGGAGCAAAGCGAAGCCATTTACCTGGAATGCACAAGGGGTGTTATCCACACAATAAACCCTCAGATTGTAATCCAGAGAATTGCAAGACAGGCAGCCAAAAACGGCGACTTTCAGCTGTCGAACGGCGCAGTCAGAGATGGGTTCCCCAATTAGGGCATAAGTTCCAAAGCTGTTTAAGAGAATGTGACAGGCATAAGGATCCAACAGGCAGTAGCAAGAAGTAGTTTCCTCTTCCACAGACATCACTTCCTGCAAAATGAAATTCAGGTTTAAAAAGAATAAAGCGAAGTCGAATCAATAGGCCTCGACAATAGGAGTCATGGCATTAATTCTTTATTTTTACTCAAATGCAGAGCGTTGCTGAGAGCCAGGCTGCACTCCTGGGGAAGGGGAGAAGGGGAACTGCTTCCCTGAGTAAATATTCCCAATTTAGCCCTGAGTCAGCAGGAGGATTTATGGCCATGCCCTGTGCAGAGCTCGCTGTGTACATACAATCATAATGATGATGCCTAAGCAATTTTAGCAGCTTTTTTTTCAAGTGCTCTTGACTTCCTGGCTAATTTTTCCCCCAATGTCAAGTTAAAAAATTACCTTGAAGGTTAAAGTCAATAAGCAAACCTTGAACAATGGCTGGGGTTTGAATTCCTTCCAGAACACCCATTACAGCCACATTTGCCTTCCTCAAAAAATACCTCTGCTGCTCAGTCCTGCCCTGTGCCCCTCTGTCCCTCTGTCCCTGTGTCTTGTGACCTTCTGTCCATCTGTCCCTGTGTCTCCCTGCCCCTCTGTCCCTCTCCTCAGTGTCCCAGGCTGTTTGAGGCCAGCACTGCTGGAGCTGCCCAAGGACTGAGTAAATCTGAATTAGGAAAATGGAATTTTTAGCCTGGGAATGGTTGAAAGCAGAGCAAAAAGCAGGCAGAGGGACAGGACAGAAGGACAGGCTGCAGCCGTGGGATCCATGGCTGGGCTTTGTGGCCACAAACTTCTGCACACCTTGGTAAAACACCCCAAAACAGTTCTGCTGCTTCTCCACAAAATGCAAAATCTTTTTGCTGTCACTGTTTCTCCCAGATGCCTCTGTGTGCCTATCCCTGCCAGAACCTCTGTATGGCCAAGGCCAAATTCAATTTCCCTGCTGGGCACAGGGTAAATAATTCCATTTCCCCAGTGGGCACAGGCTAAATTCCATTTCCCCAGTGGGCACAGGCTAAATTCCATTTCCCTGCTGAGCACGGGGTAAATTCCATTTCCCCACTGGGCACAGGCTAAATTTCATTTTCCTGGGGCTGGGCACAGGGTAAATTTTATTTCCCCAGTGGGCACAGGCTAAATTTCATATCCCAAATGGGCACAGGGTAAATTCCATTTTTCTGGGGCTAGGCACAGGCTAAATTCCATTTCCCTGGTAGGCACAGGCTAAATTCCATTTTTCTGGGGGCTGGGCACGGGCTAAATTCCATTTCCCCAGTGGGCACAGGCTAAATTCCATTTCCCTGGTAGGCACAGGCTAAATTCCATTTCCCTGGTAGGCACAGGCTAAATTCCATTTTTCTGGGGGCTGGGCACGGGCTAAATTCCATTTCCCCAGTGGGCACAGGCTAAATTCCATTTCCCTGGTAGGCACAGGCTAAATTCCATTTCCCCACTGGGTACGGGCTAAATTCCATTTCCCTGGGGCTGGGCATGGGGTATATTCCATTTTTCTGGGGCTGGGCACGGGGTAAATTCCATTTTTCTGGGGCTGGGCACAGGGTAAATTGCATTTCCCTGGGGCTGGGCACAGGCTAAATTCCATTTCCCTACTGGGCACGGGGTAAATTCCATTTTTCTGGGGCTGGGCACGGGGTAAATTCCATTTCCCCAGTGGGCACAGGCTAAATTCCATTTCCCCACTGGGGACAGGGTTAATCAGTCCCATTTCCCCGATGGGCACAGGCTAAATTCCATTTCCCTGGGGCTGGGCACGGGGTAAATTCCATCTCCCCGCTGGGCACAGGGCTAACCAGTCCCGTTTCCCTGGGGCTCACCTCCCACTCGCCCTGCTGCGTCCTCCGTTTGAGGCGGATGCTCCAGTGCTGGGGGTCGGCGTGGGCGCAGTGCGGGATGCTCAGGGCGCACGGGGAGCTCACAGCCAGCTCGGGGGGCCCGCAGCTCACCTCGGGCCCCAGCAGCACCTCGGGGCCCTCGGGCTCCAGGCTTGGGGCAGCAAAGACAAGAGTGGCTGTCAGCAGTGAGAATTCCCTGAAAATATTCTCAGCTCAAATCCAAGCACCTCCCTCATCTGCTCATTTCTGCTCGTTTCGCATGGAAGCAGCAGCTGGAGATGAAACAAACCCATTAGACCCCATCTAACTCCAATCAGCGCCTGGTCAGTTTAGGAGTGTGGTATTTAAAATACATTTCAATTTGTTTAACCCAAATGCAGCCCTGCAAACGCTCTGTGCCAGCCAGCCCTGCTTCGAGCACCAGCTGCTCCCGTCCCCACCGTGCTCTGCCTTCAAACGCTGCCATCAACAATATTTTCACAGGAGCGAAGATAAAACAAATTATGGTTTAAAAAACACAGGCTCATAAATTTTTCCAGATTGAGTGTGATCTCCCTGCTTTGAAAACCCATTTGTATTCTGCAGGAGGAAGGAGCTCGGTGTTTTTTACAGACTCAGGGGAAGGGCTGTGCTTGGATTTAGGATTGGGCCAGGTGGAGCTGTGGGACAGGCAGGGGAGATCCCACCAGCACAGCCCAGCTCCAGGGATTCACCTGGCCCGAATTACTGGCTGCTTCCTCTGCCTGCTGACTTCCAGAGATGTGTAATCTGCTTTTCTTCTCTCCCACTCCAACAAATTGAACCCACCCCCACACCCACGTGTTTTCTGCATCTCTTGGAATAAATCCCTGGGCTGGAGCAGTGCCAGAGTGGAGGAGACTCCCTTGGACACTGAACCAGCAATTGAAACCTCTTGTCCCACTGGTTTTGTTGCTGTTTGGTTGTATTTTTGTATTTTAATTCATTTGGGTCGTGTGATCCCCATGATTGGCTTCTAAATTACTGGGCATGCAGTCCCCTCTTCAAATGAAAGCAAATGGTGTTTCCAAGATAAAAAAATGAGAGGAGGAACCTCAACCAAGATGGAAATCAGGGAAAGGACCTCAAACAAGATAAAAATAAAAAGATACAGCAATGAAACCAGGGTGTAAAAAGGGGAAAAGCCCAAGCTGACTTGGAAACCCCATTCCAGTGGCTGGGCTGACACCCTGACGTGGAGCTGTAGCTGTGGGTGCACAGAAAATGCAATTCTCGAGCACCATTCCTGCTAAAGAGAGGCTGGAACGTCCCAGCCCTCCCCTCAGTCTGTGTGTGCAAGTCTGGGTGAGAGGGAGACTCCAGGGGAATAAAAAAAGGCACAACAGGGTAACAAAAAAAGGCCAGTTTCTTTTTTTTTTTCCTTTCTCAAGTGCCACAATAATAAATTCTGCTGAAGCCTCGGTGCTCCCAAGTGTCTGTAGGATTCTCAGGTTAAAAAAAATAAATCAAAGCACTCCCAGAGCCCCAGGTGCAGCTGCTGAGCTCCTCCTGAGCAGGGAGGGGAGAAGGGAGCAGCAGGCAGGAGAATTCCAAGGGTTTCGCAGGAGCTGCACTCCCAGAACATTTCTGTGTCCCTTTCAGGGTCACACCCTGCAGGACCAGGAGTGACTCCTGCACCCAAACCCATCTAGGAAGGCAGATCCCTGATCCTGATCCCTCACCTGGACTCCTTCTGGGTGATGGCCAGGTAGATCTCCCAGGAGCTCTCCTCTGGAATGGCTCCGTGTGGAATCAGCAGACTGACCCCTGGGGAAGAGCAAGGACAGGGCTGAGCCTTGGGAAAGGCAGGATGTCAGGAGCAGGGAGCACACCCCGAGGGAGCAGCCCCAAGGGAATGCTCCTCTGAATTCCTGCTTTCATGGCAACGCCAGCAGATCAAAGGAGCAGGAATTATCAAAGGATACAAAGCTGTTGCTTTTCCGTTCAGGGAAAAGACATCTTATTTCCCAAAAAGCCTCTTAAAAGATCTTCGCTTTTTGAAATCAAGCCTGATCATTGTGGCATCCCAGGGAACGTCCCCATGGAGAGAGAGCTGCAGGGCAATCACCCCTTTGTCCCACACATCCCAGCTCCTGCATCCAAGTGATCCCACTCCTTTCACACCACCAGGGTGGATCAGAACTGAACAAGGCACCTTGCACTGGGTTCCACTGGAATTAAACTTTGTCTCACTCCCAGGAGAGGGGGAATGTGTTTGGTTTGGATCTGTGACAGGATGCTGAGGCACTGACTCGATCACACTGGAATTCACAACTGCTTGGCACAGCTGATCTTACATAAAGGCTGCAAGAATTACATAAATTTCAAGTGGACCAAATACATATTTTAATAATCTAATTGATGGGACTATCATTACATAAAGTAGCTAAATATACAGTATGAGGGAATTCTTAATTCATGCCTTAACTTGGTGCCTCTGCAATGTTCCTTCCTCAGCACAAAACCAGGCTGTGGAGAACTGAAAACACTCCACACGTTGTGCATGCCTGGGCTGTCACTGTTATCAACCCTCTCTAAACACAAACCACGTTTTTGATGGCAACCTTTAAAGCACCCGTTTTGTGGGACATGAAGGATAAAGCTCTAAATCATCCAGTTCAACCAGAGAGCAGCAGATAATCCTGGAGCCACTGGTCAAACGAAAACAGAGCTGAATTTAAAGTGAATAAATACCACTGGAGTTGAAGGATGATAACCCCTGGCTGGCAGTGGGGGATCTGGATTTTTGTGCTGCCTTTTGGGGAGAGAAGGTGCCCAAGGTAAGGACTGGGGTTTGGGGTGGTGCAAACACAGCCCTGGGTGTGACCCTGATCTCAGCCTTTGCTGGGCTCTGATCTGCTGTTCAGCTCATTCCCAAAAAATCCTGCAGCTCTGAAGCACATCCTAGAGAAGCCTGAGGTCACAAAACTCCTGAGCAAAACAGAGGGAACAGAGGGAGCAGAGGGAGCATCCCACAGCCAGCCTGGGGTGTTGGGGCTTCCTGGGGCAATCTGGGGAGCTTTTTGCTCCAAGAAAGGGGCAAACAGGCAGGCAGGAGCCTGGAGGGCAGTGGGGCTGTCCCCAGGCCTGGCTGCTGTCCCTCTGTCCCCCCAGCAGCTGCTGCTGGAGCCCCTTACACAAATCCAGCATCGACCCCTCCCGGGGAGCCTCTCCTTTGGAGCAGCATCCAAGCAAGGCACAGCTTTGATTAATGTGACTTTCATGCTGAAGACATCAAGAGAGGCAGTAATTTAGAACAGTTCAAATAGGCATAATGCCCCTTCAGTGCTCAGCCCAGGCTTCCCTCTGATCACCCGTGTCCTGTGTGGGCAACGTGCCCTACTTCCCAAAATTTGCATTAACGGGGCCCCTACTCCTTCTTTCCTGGCATAAAAAAACCCCAAAAACTTAGTTATAAAGCACTAAAAACACTCAGGCAGCCTAATCTCAAATTCCTTTATGTGCTTTGAAGAGCAAGGAGCCCCCACCTGTGTTTGGGATCACCAGGCGGCCGCCCAGGTGCCCGAACAGAGCCGTGCTCCTCAGCTCGCTGCTGCTGGAGATGGAGGCCAGGCTCTGGATGAACATGGCTTTGTTCCTGGCCTGGATGGTCCCGAAGGGCCTGGGGGTGCCGTGGGGGAAGCCCCCAGGCGGGGCTTTGCCGTGGTACTCGGCCCTGTCGCTGACGCCCAGGGACACCATGAAGGAGCTCTGCACCTTGACCTTGATGTCGGCCAGGGGGTTGAACAGGGACGACTCGGTCATCAGCTCCTTGTCCAGGGGGTCCTGCAGGCAGATGGGGCCGCTGTAGGTCCTGCTGACCGTCAGCTCGGGCTGCAGGGACGAGTTCAGGAGCAGCGAGTTACCTGTGGGGACAGCAGCAGGGCTTGGTGTGGGTGGAGGGGACGCCTCAGCAACCCCTTCCCAAATTCCAAACCCCAAACCCCAAACCTTTCCCTCTGTCCCCTCTGAGGTTTGGTGTATATGGAAAGGACACCTTAGCAATCCCTTCCCAAATTCCCAAACCTTCCCTGTCCCCTCTGGGGTTTGGTGTGCATGGAGGGGACACCTCAGCAATCCCTTCCCAAATTCCAAAACCCCAAACCTTCCCTGTCCCCTCTGAGGTTTGGGGTGGATGGAGAGAAACATCTCAGCAATCCCTTCCCAAATTCCAAACCCCAAACCCGAAACCTTTCCCTGTCCCCTTCTGGGGTTTGGGGTGGATGGAAAGAAACACCTCAGCAGTCCCTTCCCAAATTCCAAATTTTCCCTGTCCGTTCTGGGGTTTTGGGGTGGATGGAGGGGATGCCTCAGCAATCCCTTCCCAAACTCCAATCAAACCTTTCCCTGTCCCCTCTGGGGTTTGGTCTGCATGGAAGGGAGACACCTCAGCAATCCCTTCCCAAACCCTCCCTGAGCTCTCAGAGCCCCACATCACCCCCAAATCACAGCTCTGCTCTCTGGTAGAGAACAGAGGAACTGATGCAAAGATCTGACACTTGGTGTTTGCCACTCCTCAGGCAGCTCCGAAGATGCAGGAGCCCAAGGAGGAGCCTCCTTTGTTTTGGATTCACGTTTGTGTGTTTGCCCTTTCTCCTCTCCTGTTGTTTTCTTTCCTTACATTAAACCCCACTGGGTGACAACATCTTTCGTGCAGACCTTTTACACAAACCCACAACTTCATGCCTGAGGGGAACTGGGCTGAAAGGGAAGTGGGACAAGAGTGATACAAGGGAAGACAACACAGTTATTCATTTTGAGGTGTTTTACCTCAAAAAACACTGAAAAATCAGGAGTGGATGGATTTACAGCCTGAATCCTCTGGCTGCTTGGTTTTGTGGTGGGGTCTTTTTCTTTGGTTGTGTAGTTGGGCATTTTCAGAGTATCCAGAATGAAAGGTTTTAGGCACTGAGCCAAGCAAATAATTCTCCAGACTCAAAACAAGATTCAAACTGAACCACAAAGGAAAATGTTCCTGTTTGAGACAGTCATTGAGATTTACACAGCCCTAATTAAAGGTTTGCGTTTAGAAATGGATGAATGAACCTCCTTCAAACGTCCTTGTCTGCCAAGCCCCTTTCCCAATTTCTTGCAAGTCATGCCTGGTGAGGAACGTCTCCAGGAAATAAAGAAACTGTAAAAACAACACCACAAAACCCCCCCAAACAAACTCTGCAACATATTTCCCTTTTCTGAAGAGAGAACAGAGACATGGGGACGCTTTCACACCCCACCCACGCTCCCGCCCACCCACAATCAGGCAGGTCTGAGGTAGAATGGCAGCACAGAATCAATAAACATTCTGCTTTCATCCCTGCTCCTCTCCCTCCCCACCCTCCTGTTCAAAGAGAATAGCATTCCTGAAAACCTGAGTGCTGCTCTTAGTAAATGTTTGTCCATATTTTATGGCACTGGTGGGTTTTTCTAGAGCTTTAGGGGTCCAGTCTTGTACACATTTATTTCCCATTTCAGTGCTGGTGTGTTATGGCAGGTTACAAAACACTTCCAGCTGGGGGTCTGAGGTTATCAGGAAAAGAATAATCCCTTTTATTGGAGTGAGAGAAAACTTTGCAGCTGGGAACAGGAGGAACTACAGCTGTGGTGCCTGGGCTCGCTCTGATTTGGCTGCTTTGCTTTAGCTTGAGCTTCTCCTCAATCAGTGTAGGAGCAGGGCACAGCATTTCTAAAGCACCTGGAGTGTGGCCAAGGAGGATTCTGCATTTGTGGGACACAGCACAGCCAATCCCAGGCTCCCTGTCCCTACCCTGGCTGCCCCAAACCCCCCCTTCCCCAAAATCCAGGCGCGTGCCTGAGCAGTGGCAGCTCTGCAGAGAAGGAAAGGAAATCGCCGCACTAACCTTGTCTGACTGTTTTAAAATTAAAAGTCTGGAAGCCTCCCGTGAGTGCAGAGGAATCAATGACATCCACGCCGTACTCACTCTGACTGCGCCGGTACAGGGTCACCCCCAGCGCCAGCACGGCCACCGCCAGCACCGCCGCCGCCAGCCCCGAGTACAGCGCGATGTCCCCGCCGCGCTCCACGTCTGCCACGAGAAAGGAAAATCACAAACTTTGCGTGGAAACGTCAGTGTGAAAAACGAGGTTCACTTTCCTGCTGTCCCAGGTTACAATGTAAAGATGTGGGTGCTGAAATCAGGTGGGGCAGTGATCCCGATCTCTGAGGGAGATATCTCCTGTTAATGGGACATATTTTATAAAAGCCAGGTGGGGCAGTGATCCTTATTTCCATGGGAGATATCTCCTGTTAATGAGCCATGTGTTAAAATCAGGAGGGACAGTGTTCTTTATCCCTTCCAGAACCCATCCTCTGTGCAGGGAGATATCTCCTGTTAATGGGCCATATTTTATAAACCAGGTGGGGCAGTGATCCTTAGCTCTGGGGGAGATATCTCCTGTTAATGGGCCATCTGTTAAAATCAGGAGGGACAGTGTTCTTTATCCCTTCCAGAGCCCATCCTCTCTGCAGGGAGATATCTCCTGTTAATGGGCCATCTGTTAAAAACCAGATGGGGCAGTGTTCTTTATCTTTTCCACAGCCCATCCTCCCTCCAGGAGATATCTCCTGTTCATGGCCATTGAGTCTCACTGCATGAGAGATAAAATTACATCATCCCACTGGGAGATGCTTCACCCACGGGGAGGAGCCAAACATTTCCTACCTGGATAAAATCTGAGATTTGGAACACCAAGGCAGCCCTTACCCACTGATTTCCAGAGGACAAGAGCTACCAGACCTTTCTACTTCAACAAGATCACTTTAGATTTGCCTCCATGTTTCTCGCTTTTAGCTGGTTGCTAGAAATATTACAGAACCCTCTGTACTTTAGATAAGACTTAATAAACAACCAAATCCAAACACGAGAAATTACTCTCCTTCATGTTTTTAATCCTAACTCTAAGTAAAGACAGAAAAAAATTAAAAACAAGACACTAATTAAGTGCTACAGTTAACCCAATTACAATCTGCCTTCTGTGGCAGGTCAGGAAGCCACACTGAACAAACTGGTGAGGTGACAAAATCCAACTTCCCAGAACAATTCCACTGCCACACGGTTCTACCAAATCAATCATGAAAAGAGAAGCTTTTTGTGCTTGTTTTTTTCTGAAGCCCTTTTTTCCTTTCTTTTTTTTTCCCCCATGAGATCCCCCCTTGAAAAATGCTGTAAAGAGAATTTTAAGAGTTTTAGGCTCAGTTAGGGATTGCAGGGAGTGAGATACTGGCTGAAAATGTAACAATGGGAGAGGCCAGACAGAAAAAGCAAATGCAAAGCCAGGGTCACCAAGGCAAACTGGAAGTGTCTTAGACCAGACCAGAACAGCACAAACCCCAGTCCAAAGCCCCACTGCCACAGCTCTGGTTTGTTCCCCAGCACCAGGTGCAGAAAGGGAAGCACAGACAATAATTACATTTCTATTTCTTCCAATTTCCTATTCCCAAGTTGCTTTGTTGTTACAGGGAATTAATTATGAAACGCTATTGTTGACTTAATTTCTGTGGGTAATTAGAGCAATGAATGAGGCAGGAGGAGGGAGGGGATGGATCTCCAGAAACCCAGGAACAATTTGGGTCTTTCCCCTCCCAGGCAGCCATCAAGAGCTCATGGTTATTGCACCACAAAGCATCTTCAACTCTTCCCTTTGGATCGGTGCTTTAGAAAAGAAAGGTGCTGGAAATGTGAATTATCCCTCCTGCCTTGCTGGGATGATAAATTATCAAGTCTGAGAGATGAAGAAATATCCTGGCAGGAAAAACTTCAGCCCCCAGGGCAGCAACGGGGGAGAATCCCAGAGCTGATCTGCTGCCCTCCGAAAGCAGAGCATAAGCCACTCCTCAGGTGCTCTCTGGAGCTGCAATTTCTGACTCTAAATCTCCTCAAGTGCTTCAGCATCTCCTTTTCCATCGATTCCCAGGTCAGGCAATTCCACTTTCCCACTTTTAAACTGTTGTACATGGGTTAAAGATGAGAGGGAGGGCATGGAATAAAAAAAATGGGAGAGGTTTGACTCAAACAAAATCTTTCTGAGGAGAAGAGTTTTCCTTTCATTGACTCTGAAGTATCTCCAGAGTCTGACTTGGACACTGGTCTATAAATTTAATGATTAAAACCTCTCACAGGAATTCTTCCTGAGGTTCCTTCCGCAGAATAAAGTGGTCCTTGCTCTGTTCCACGGGGCACCTGCCAGAGTCACCCAGGTGACCCCAGAACTGCCCCAGTGCCAGGAAAAGCCACCCCAAACCTCAGGGGAGCACAGAGCTCGCAGGCAGAGGAGCCTTTCCAGGATTTAGTGGGGATTTAAACAGCTTTATGGTAAAAGGGCAAACCCAGCGTGATTCAGTTTGAATTACTCCCATGGAACACGGCTCCATGAGAAAGGAGACTTTGGTTTAGGATTTTAGTATTTCTTCAGAAACAACCATTGTTTGTTTGTTTTTTTAAAGTAATTTTTACCTCTTCACCTTCTGATCTTTTCTTTTGGAAAATTCCTTCTATGGGAGATTAGAAATTAAGGGAAGGAGGAAGGCGTGGGAAATTTGGGGGAGCAGGGTGAGGTTCTGCTTTGATTTTTTTCCCAGAAAGAAACAAAGTGGAAACCAAACAAACAAACTAGAAAAGCAAACATTTATAGTCCACCAATTATTCCTTAATGAGCTGTATCCTCACGGCCCAGGGGCGGGAGGGACCCTGGCAGGCACCACAATTTTTATCCCTTTCTGCTCCAGGATCCATGTTTGTGCTAATTGCAGCCCATTTTTCACTCCACCTCCTGCCACTGTTACACAACATTTATTGAAAGCACATTTGATGGTAATGAAGTTTCTATTAACTATGATTAAGTTTCATAAAGCACCTGAAGATAATTTAAGATGTGCAGGAGCAGAAAATGAAACATTTGGTTTAGTGCATTAGGAGATGTAATTGATTAAATTATCTCATTTACAAGGAGTGCTTTGCAGGAGCTGGGCAAGACCCACTTCCAGCTCCAGCAGATCTGGGATCTGGCCAGGAGATCCCAGAGGTTCTTCCAGCTCCCCTTCCTGAGCTCCCATCACTGCCCAAAGTTCTCCTCATCATGGAGAGATCACAAGTCAGGCAGTGGGGTAAGAGATCATTCAGTGGAACAGTTTGTCCGTCAATTATCTTCGTAATTGTCTTTGATTTTCATCCCTGATGAGTCAGGAAGTCCTGAGCTGTGTGTCCCTGCCCCAGGGTGGAACTGAGCCCCTTCCACCTCCAGCTTCTCAGAGCACAAACCAACTCTCCACTCTCACAGAAAAATCTCAATTTTCTCTGTGAAATGGAACTGCACAGACAAGGAAGTGAATGGAATTTCATTGCCTGAGCCCAGCCTGGCACAGATCCTGGGGTACACCCAGACAAACCCAAAGCAGAAGGGTTCAAGTCACCCTCAGCTCCCCAAACTGATTTTGGAGTATCCTGAGAAAAAGCCAAGAGCCAGGAATGTAAAATCACAGAACCACCAGGGATGGAAAAGCCCTCGGAGATCACCAAGCACAGCCCCAGGGGTGGGCACCTCCTGGGCAGCCCTGCCAATGCTCTCCAGCCCTGTCCAGGGGCAACTCCTGCTGATGCCCAAGCCTGGCACGGCTCGAGGCTGTCCCTCACCCTGTCCCTTTGTCCCCTGCTGCAGGTGCACAACAGAAGCCCCAGAGCATCCCCAGGCACAGGAAAAAGCCCAGAAACATCTTCCAGGTGAGACAGGAGGGAGCTGAGCAAGCTCAGAGCCAGCAGCACAACCAGATCTGCACCGAGAACACCAAACCTCTGCATGAATTCCTTTTTTCCTAATTCCAGAGATCCATCCCAAGCTGAACATGCCCAGAGCCAGACAGAAATTGCTGAGGATGAACTCCCCTGGCTCCCACTGAACCTGGAATCACAGAACTGCTCCAAAGATGCTTCCAGCAGCTGCTAAAGCCTCTCATAAAACCTCGGCTCCTACTTAGCTCCTAAACAAATAACCCAAATGGCAGAGAAGATGAGGAAAATCATATTTACAAGAGAAAAAAAAGAACTTACTTTGGGATTTTATTTCATGAAGAGGTTTTTTATCTGAGAGGGAGAGAGAGAGAGAGAAAGAGAGAAAGTTGCACTTAATAAATTTACATGGAGCATATCTATTTCCTATATTGCTTCTGTCTCACTCTATAAATGAAACATTTTCTCCTCGTTTGCTGACAATATGAATATTTTATGTTGTCCATGTTTTTCTCTTCATCTTGCTGCCCCTAAATCCCTTTCAGGAAGCTCCTTGGCAGCAATTTCTCACTTGGTTAATTCAGGTTATTTGTTGGCTCTATTGGATGCTGTTGTTTATTTACACCTCAGCAAGAAGGAAGTTCAATACCTTGCAGTGGATCATTGGCAAAGAGACTCAGGTCAGAATTAATGATCCCTTTGTGTGTTTGATGTATGGACAGGCTGGTGATGGTACAAGATATAAAAATGCAGTTTATTCACATTTTAGTATCTATACACCCCCAATTATGGCACCTCTCTGTGTGTATATAAACACAAATCTGTGTGCCACCAACAGATGGAAATATGGGATAAAAGGGGTTTTCTATGGGACTACAGCTCTCAAAAATTATCCTTCTCTGCCTCCCTCATGCCAAGCACCTGAGTCACCATTTGCAACCTAAAACCTGCCAAAGTAATCCCTAAAATTGGGAGACTCAAGTGGATTACGAGGCTCCTTCTCTTCATTTTAATGTTTGTGAGGATGCTCAGTTTAGAAATATTTAACCCAGAAGACTGCTGGACTTTGGCTTTGCCAAAAACCTGCTGGGATGAGCTTTTTCCCCCTGCCCTAAGGTTGGTGTTGGTTTTGCAGGAAAATGAGGCACAAAACACCCAGAGAGGAGAGTCAGGCTCGAGTCTGCAATGGAGCAAACCCTTCCCTGCTGCTGGCTGCCTGCACCAAAGTGCAGAGGGAAAAGCATTTCCCCATGAAAATGGAGATTCCTGCATCCAGGAGCCTCCTGGCAACAGCAGCAGCACTGCTTGGAAAATGGAAAATAAAATGATTTGTGATTGCCTTGTGATTATTCCTGGGTGCATTAGTAAAAACATGTTTGCAGGTCAGTCCTTGCAGCCCTACTTGTTTGTTTTGGTTTTGGGCACTGGGAGAAGAAATCAATAGGTTTTGAAGTCAGGAGAAATAACTTTAAAGCAAACAGATAAAAGTAAAACAAAAAGCTCTCCAAACCCCCCTCTCTTTTATTGAGCAAAGAGAAAGCTTTCACCTCTGCAGGAGAGAGGGAGAGAAATCTACCCTGGCCACGCATCCAACTGGGAATGTTGGGAGGAATAAACACGAAACCAGTGAGGAACTGGGGCTGACTGGGGTCCAAGTGACCTTTACATCATTGTGGCAGCCCTGGAAACACTTCTTCTCCATCAAACCCTTACTCCTGCATCTAAGTTTGGTTCTGCACAAGGGTTAGCCCCAGGAGAAATTCCCTGAAGGAAAAGCTCTTCCAGTTTCTCCCCAGTAAGGACTGGACCATCAGGATCCACCCAGGGAATCCAAAGGGAGCACTGGGATGTTCTCGTGTGGTTCTTGGTGTTATTCCCAAACTCTCTGGTCAGAGACTGAATAAGGAACCTCAGAGCTGATCAATTTTATCCCTGTTTCATTCACTGCCTCGAGATGTGAATGCTCACCCCAAGGATCAGGATTTTCCCAGCCAGATCCAGGCTGGCACTTCCCTGGCACCTCCATTCCCATCCTCCCCTTCAGCTCAGTCCTTATTTGTTAACCAAAGGAATGTTTCTATTTTTGCCTCACAGAAGGAGCAAAGTTAACGAGTTGTGCCTGATAAAAAACCTCCCAGAGATTGGTTTGCTGTGGCTCAGGGCTGCATTTCCTCCACAATTCCCCACGGGATGAGAGCAGGAAAGGCACAGACTGGAAGATGAACAGGGGAGAAGAGATTTTTAAAAAATAGGCTAATTGCATCAATTCCTAGCTGAGAAAGCAATTACAGCCCTAAAAACAAGGTGACACAAGGACATGGGGACAGCTGGAGCCACGGAGGAGGGACAGGGTCACACCTGGAGATGGAAAGAGCCACAGAAACTCCAGTGCAGCTGCACCACATGGGAATGCAGCTCTGGGAGCAGAGCCTGGGGGTGCTGAGCAGGGCTGGAGCCACCTGGGACAGGAGAAGTGTCCATGGAAGGTGTGGGGCTGGAGGCTTTATACCCCTTGTCACCCAAACCACTCCAGGATTCCCCTCCCCAGCCCAAGAGGAGAAGGGAATGATTCCGTGTGAGTCCCAAAGCATCCCAGGATCAGCACAGTCCCCACTCAGAGGGCTGAGTGAATGGCACTGCTCCCAAACCCTCTCTGGTTATTCTTTCTTAAAACACAGGGAAGGAGAAAAAAATAATTAAATGTCATTTCTGTCCTCGGACACCTTGGAGCTGTTCTGCAGCCCGGGGAATTTTAAGTGTTGAGTGCTCCCTCCCACCAAACCCCAGCAAAATCTGATTGAAGGTCTCAGCTCAGGTATCTCTGAAGCCTGAATAAATACACAGGATGCTCTCTGCCACTCGGAAAGTATTAAAACCTCAGAGCAAAAAAAAAGGAGAGTTCATTTTGTTTAGAAGAGAAAAGGCAGTGCAGAAGCATAGGAACAAGGACAGAGTGCTGGTTAAACACAACATTACAGAAAACAGACTCATCCTCGTTCACACCTCCCAGCTCTGGTTTTCCTGATGGATCCCAGGGCTGCTGCTCCACCTGATGAGGTGACAGCCCCTGAACAGGGGCAGGAGCGGGTTCAGGGCAGGGATGAGCTCCCAGATCCCTCAGGGCAGGGATGAACTCCCAGATCCCTCCCGTGTGTGGAGCCTGTGCAGCTCCAGGGCTGTTCTGCCCAGCTCCCTGTGCTGGGTCCCCAGCAGCTCCCAGTGCCAGCTGCTTCCCAGGCACTGGTGAAGGGCAAAGCCTTTCCCAGGGAGCTGCAGATTTGTCTAACACCTGTTAAAAGCAGAAAAAGGAACAAACTTTGATCTTGGCTCCTGCACCTGCAGCTCTTCTGCGGGGGCTTTGCCTGCATGGAAAGGCAGAGGCTGAGGAGCACATTTGGTCATGGAGGTTGGAGTTACACCCTGAAAACCCCTCAGGATTTGGGATTTTAGCACCATCTGATCATTCACAGGCAAAGAACGTGCAACACAAACCCAGCGACCCAGAAAACTTTGAACTCCACGTGGAAAAAACGCAAAACTCCAAACTCCACATGGAAAACCAGAAAACTCCAACTCAACGCGGAAAACTGGAAAACTCCAAACTCCACAGGGAAAACCAGAA
The DNA here is from genome assembly GCA_034336665.1 of Luscinia megarhynchos. Taxonomy (NCBI): domain Eukaryota; kingdom Metazoa; phylum Chordata; class Aves; order Passeriformes; family Muscicapidae; genus Luscinia; species Luscinia megarhynchos. Next base: position 2,167,474 of record CM067584.1, read on the forward strand.
ACATTCAAACTCCACACAGAAAACCAGAAAACTCCACACCCCACACGGAAAATGGGAAAACTCCAAACTCCACGCGGAAAACTGGAAAACTCCAAACTCCATGCGGAAAACTCCAAACTCCACAGGAAAAACCAGAAACCTTCAAACTCCACACAGAAAACCAGAAAACTCCACACCCCACACGGAAAACCGGAAAACTCCAAACTCAACGCGGAAATCCAGGAAACTCCAAACTCCACGCGGAAAACCAGTGCCTTTCTCACGGGAATAGTTGAGACACAAGAATCCCACCCACACAGGTTCCCCCAAACCCGCGGCAGCTCACCTTGGATGCAGAGCCCCTCGGTGCAGTTCTCGGACTCCTGGCTCAGGCCCTCGCAGTGCTTGCCGCCGTTGCGGGGCGCGGGGGCCGCGCACTCCCGCACGCGCAGGTGCTCGCACTCGGGGCTGCACACTGACCACTCGCTCCACACCTCCCAGCTGCCGTCCACTGCGGGGGCAGGGAACACAGTCAGCTCTGCTGTCCCACCTGGGACGCCCTGCAGCACCGCTTGTTTCGTCTCTGCCCTCCTGTAATTCCGCGTCTAATGAACTTCAGGGCAAACTTTGGTGAGATAAATGACGCTTTTCTCTTTCTGGTGGTGTTAACATCAGCTCCCCCACCTAAACTAACCCCAGACTCCCACTCAGGTCCCTGATTTCTCCTGTTGAGCCAGTGGCTGTCCCTGATTTCTCCCCCTTAGCCAGTGGCTGTCCCTAATTTCTCCCCCTTAGCCAGTGGCTGTCCCTGTTTCCCCTCCTGAGCCACTGCTGTCCCTAATTTCTCCTCCTGAGCCAGTGGCTGTCCTGGCAGGTTGTTGGTGGTGCCAGGTAAGTTCCAGCCTTATCACAGGTGCCTGGCACTGCGCTTACACCCACACCAAGCTCAGCCTAAACACGACTGCATTTCCCATTCTCTCTCAACTCCCTGCCTGGTGCTTCCACCGAAATCTCTCCCATGAGTGTGGCCCCCAGAGCCCTCCCTCCGTCCTGGGGCACTCACCGGGGCAGAGGGAGGTGCAGGTGATTTTCTGCACGGACATGCCCTCACAGAAGGCTCCCCCGTTGAGGGGCGCGGGGTTGGTGCAGGTGCGCGAGCGTTTCTGCCAGCCTCGGCCGCAGCGCGCGTTGCAGCTCGACCACTCCGTCCACGAGGACCAGCCCCCATTCACTGCAAAGCACCAACACGTGGGGTCTGGGGGGGCTGTGCCAGAGCCCCCCAGCACCAAACCCCAGCCCAAACCCAAACCCAAACCCCAGCCCAAACCCAAACCCGTGCCAGCGGGAAGGGCTTGGCTGTGGGATCCTGTGTGTGCCAGGCTTTGAACCAGCGCAGAAAGAACAGCACCAATCAAAGCAGGGCAGCAAGGCAGGCACAGCCACCTCTGCCCCCAGCCCCTGTCACTGACCATAGACCACCACGGTGGCTGACAGGCTCCTCCTCTTGGCCACGATGTTGGCAGCCATGCAGGTGTAGTTGCCCGAGTCGGACAGGCGCGCCTGGCGGATGATGAGGTTGTGGTCGGCTCTGGTGTCGATGTTCTCATCCAGGTTGGAATCGATGGGCTCCTCATTCTTCAGCCACTCCACCTGGCAGGGAGGAGCACAGGAGAACGTGGAGCAGGCCAAAGGCACCTCATGGCCTCGTTAACTGGATGGGGAAATGCTTCCTTTGAACTGAGAAAAGCTAACTTTTCCTCAAGGAACATGGAATAAAATCTCAGCTGAGAGGTAATAGGAAATATTTTTACACATTCCTCCTGCTGCACCATGCATTGGACGTTCAAACACTTGGACAACTACCAGCTCTATAAAATAGATAATAAGTATTATTAATTCCACTTTTTTTGTGAAGAAACAGGAAGATGAAATCGCCTGACGTGGCACAGAGAGGAAGAGCCAAGTCATCATAGCAGATTCCCAGCTGACACGAACACCCTGAGAACAGAGGCCATTAGTGTTTGCTGCCACGGTCCATAAAGCCCCTGAAATGCTGCGTACAATGAGTTCCAATCCATCTTCTCCAGTTCACAGCCAATGTCTCCAAGCACACCCAGGAATCACCCGCGAGGCGCCTTTCCACTCCAAACATTAACAGAAAATAGTTAAGGCAAGGCAAGCTGCTGTCACAGGAGAGCAAAATTAAAAATAGAAATAAAATCAACGGATTCTATTAAAAGAGCAAAGAACAGGGCGGGGGGCGGTTGTTTTAACAGCTTTTCCAGATCTGGAGGAGCTCTGGCTGTGCCCTGCAGTCAAACTCCCTTCTCCACTCCCTTCAGATGAATAACCTTGTTTAGCAACTTGTGGAAGGACTTGGAACTTTGTGGTAATGAGCTTATGGCTGTGGTAGCTGCAGGCATTCATTAGCACTCAGCTCTGCGCAGATGGGCTGCAATTTGTACATTTTCCAGTTCCTAAACAAATCTGCAAACGCTGACCATCAAAGCCAATTACGTTTGGTGCCAGGCAGCAGATTCCCTCCACAGCAGCACTCCCGGATTTACTGGGATGGATCCAGCCCTGCACATCCCGGCCAAGGGCTGCAAACTCACCTGGAAAAGGCTCCAGGTCTGGGGCACCTCATCCTGCACGGTGGCTATGGAATTAAATCATGGTTTAATGGACACCCTGTCCAAATGCGAGTGACCTGGGCGCCAGGGTCAACATCACTCGTTTCACACTGAACGTGGGGAAAAGATTTGAGTTCTGGGATCCCTTTGCCACCTCTCAGTCCTCCTGTATCCAACCCTTCCTCCCAGCCAGGGGACACTTCCCAGGAGCCTGGGCACAGCTCAGGAGCAGGGACCAAGTGCTAAATCCAACCATGCCAAACCTTTCCCTGGACAATATCCCTGAACTGTCTTCCAACCATGCCAAACCTTTCCCTGGACAATATCCCTGAACTGTGTTCCAGCCATGCCAAACCTTTTCCAGCCATGCCAAACCTTTCCCTGGACAATTTCCCCTGGATTGTGCTCCCTTTTCCTGTGGTCTAAGACACACAATAACCAACTAATCCACTCACTATTCAGTTCCCCTTCTGCAGTTAACCTTAACAGTAATTATCCGAGGGGCTTTCAGCAAAGAAATTAGGAATTCAATTTAAATTATGGAGCAGCCACATGGGCATAAATCAAGTGACAGGAGTTCGATGGTGAACACACTTTATGTGCAGTGAAATGGGCAGAGAAATGACAAACACAGCCAGCATTCCCAGAGTCCATTATTTCACAAGTGTGTTTATAAATTTTGACTCTCCTAGGGCCAGGGGATTTTTGGGGTGGTGAGAGGGGTTCAGGGTCCCCTTCCTCACCCTCACCCTTGGAGGGAGCACACACTCATCCTGTGTTTGCTGAGTCTGGGAATGCGGGCTTTGGTGAGCAGAAAACATTAAAACATTTACATTAAAGCAGAGCATTTAAGAGAATGATGATCCCAGCGAAGGGAGAACATTAAACAGACGGAACATAAACACCAAAGTGTCGGGACGTGAAATCAAACCCTGATTTGTCAGGGAGGATGGAACTGCCAGTGCTCCCTCTCATTCCAGCCCCCTACCCTGAAGAAAATCAGGTTTATCCAAGGCCATCCCCTGCTCTCCCTCAGCAGATGGAGGCTTTCAAAGACGGAGAACCAAGGGATGGATTTATGGGATAAAAATACATTGAAAGGAGTCGTGATGACAAAAGATGTTTGTCACTGGCAGGGATGTAACCTTTGGGAAACTTCAGCCCCCGCACAAACACTCACAAACAACCAGGGAAAATAAAAGCAGCCAAGAACCTAAAACATCTCCCCCCTGGGATGAGCTGTGGGGTCTGGACTGCAGTGCCTGAAGAGCAAACTCAACACTCCTCCAAGTTTTACTTCCCTCACCTTGGAGGTCACACGATTGCTTGTACAGAATTAAATCCTTTTCCTTTAAAGAATTAGGAACCAGACTTTAAACCTGCTATAAAATGCTGCAGGTTTGTCGAAAAAGATTTGGTTTTTTCTCCTCTGAAATTCAATCTGCTCAGTGTCCAAGGAGGGCTGATCACATCAGGATCTGCAGCTCGGGGCAGGCAGGGATTAACTCGGCCCCTCCCTGGGTGGCAGCAGCACAATTAGCATCATCAGAAACTCGTCCCAATTACAGAAAGCAATTATCACAGACCAGCTTATGGCATTATCAGAGTAAAATCAGCTCAACACCCCGGAGCCTGGGCAGATTATGGGAGTTAGAGAATTCTTCTCCCTGAAAAACAAATTTTAGCCCAACTAATCCACTACGAGCTCCTCACCGGAGGCTCTGATGGACATTCAAACATCCCAAGACTCGGGACTGAATTTTTGGCTCTTCCTGGTGACTTAGTTTGAGATTCCAAGCAGATTTAACCCCTGAGGAGGCTCTCAGCCCTTGTGGGCACTGTGATAATTCGGGAGGGGCTCCTGTCCCTGCTGTGGGATTTTCCTGTGCCCTCCCCATGGTCAGTCCCAAACACATCCACACCCCAGACAGTGCCAGCTCCTCCTCAGGGACAACCAGGGCTTCCTGATCCAGGTCAGAGCTCCAGGGTTTGAGATGGGGAAGGTGACCCAGGACAACACAAGGGCTCCTGTAGCACAGTCCACTGTTTTATCTCTCAGGTGGAAAAGCAGAAAAAACCTCCTCACCTCCCACTACAATGGAACTCCTAAAAATTCAAGCTGGAGGAATCTTTCTCTCTGCTCCAGCTGGAGTTAGGATGGGGATGGGCAGTGCAGGTGGCCCCATTCCTTGCCACACTTTTATCTCCCTTCCCACCCTGAAACTCAAAGCAGGAGGGAAAGCCTCCACCAGCACGAATCTCTGGGGGTTTAACACAAACCCAAGGGCTGCACACACTCCTCCTTGCCTTTATTATCATTATTTTATCAACACCATCACAAGCCATTAATCCTGCACCAGAGCCCCTCAGAATCCTGGACCAGGTCAGCTGCACCTGCTGCATTTTTTGTTTTAAATTAATCCATGGAGGGAACTCTGTTCTGGAATTATTTAATCACAGCGCTGTCACACTGGGCTGGTAAGCATATTTTCCCTTCATTAGATTGAATGTATAATCTCATTGCAGGGATCTTGACACGCTGACTAACCCATAAATCAGCTGGGGAGGCTGGAGGGGGCTCAGCTCTGAGGGATGCACTTGGTGGTGGCCACAGGATCAGCTGAGACCTCCAGAGCTGCTCCTGCCCATTTCTGTGCCTTGCAGGGCAGGCAGGGAGGGTTTGCTGCACAAACCTCCACCAGCAAGGGGAGAAATCCTCGTTTGTGGCCACCCCAGGCCACAGCTGCTGCTCTGAGCACCTCTGAAATCCCAACCAAACCTTCACACTGGTGGAAGATCCAGAGGAGGGAATGCAGGACAGCATGGGAGGGAGGGGGTGAGTCAAAATGCAATTAAAATATGATTTGGAGTCGGTGTAAAGGGAGAGGTGACAGCCTGGACGTGTGCATCAATTTATAGAGCTAGAGGTGGGCAAGGAGCTGACTCAGCCAGGCTATTTTGGATCCCTGGGATAAGGAGCCATTGCTAAAAATGCCACTGCTAATGGTACCTTGTCTGCTTGGTAAAGACATCATCAGATCCCAAATCAGTTTATCTTTATTCCTATTTTTGGAGTGTCTACCATTAACTGGAGCACTGTTTGTTATCTCCATGCACAAATGATGAACAAATCAGTGTTAATAACCCCAAATGTCAGTGGGGATGGGAGTTCACAGTGGCACAGAGCACACACATGGCCTGACTTCAATTAGCTGATGGTGGGCAGGGACAAACAATCCTGCAGTTCAAATCCCTGTCCCTACAAACTCAGCAGTGCAGGTGAGCAGCTGAGCCCCCACTTTTGGTTTGCTGAATACTTCCCAGTTGAAGGATACAGAGAAATCCAGGGATCTCATCCCAAACTGGCTCTCAGTGCAGATATTTGGGCAGTAATTAAAGTGCTGCTGACACTGAGAACCCCTCTGCAGATAAGGTGATGATGCTTGCAGGGTTTTGCCAACGTGGTGTCCTGATAGGCAGGATCACATTTCTATAGGAAATGCTTGGAGATAAGGGAATCATCACAGGAAGCTTTCAGTAATTGAAACCAAAGCCTTCCAAGGCTGTAATTTCACCGTTCCCTCGCGTTCTGGGGAATCATCAGTACCTGATGTTCCTTTGTGTTAGCAGCTTTCAGATGGGATAAATTCAAGAATGTGAGAACTTACAGAATTACCTGAGTTGGCAGGGACCTGAGAGATCATTGAACACCTTTAGATTCGTTAAAAAATAATCTTTTTTACACACTGGAAACAGCATTTAACCCCAAACTCTACAGAAACACAATAGTTAGTTAAACGTGTGATGTATCACTGAGTACTAAATGCAACAGGCACCAGAATCAAGACTCCCTGCTTTCTCTCTCAATGCTGTTTACAATTGAAAAAGGTGTTGATCTCTGTGCCCAGAGGAAGAACATTCCCCCAACCACTGAAACATTTCAGTGTCACCACTGGTGGGGCCTCCAGCTGGTCCAGTCCCCACCTCCATCACTCTGAACTCGCAAATCCCTGCAGGACTCACTCACACAATCGTCCCCGTGATTACAAACACAATGATAAAGTCTCACAACTTATCCTTTCATGTTCAAGCATTCAAAATTAAAAACATTTCTGGCAACAGAGGCAGGGAAAACAGACACCGCTGCAAAGCAGCACATCAAACCCAGAGAGGCCCCAGAGCACATGTCTGTATAAAAAGGAATTATCTATTCAGGGGAACTACAAAGTTATCTCCCTTCTTTTTTCTTTCCAGTTTAGCAATCTAATTCAGAAGTGCTTTGCTCCAGCGTTTCTATTTCATGACCTCGCTACCTCCTGGCTGTATTGATTTATTCACAACGAGACAAATCTCAGAAGGAAAACAAACATTTTTCCTGCTGGAAGAAAAGCCAGAGCACAGCTCCCCTGCCTGCCTGAGGGGCAGCACAGCCCCTCATCCCAGGGCTGTGTCCAATAAAGGGACTGAAGAGCCCCCAGGGGCTGCAAAATGGACAAAAGTCAGCAGGAGAGGCACCTGGAGATGCTGCTGAGGGGATGGAAGTACCACTGGCTGGGGTGGCTGGTGCAGGGACACAGGGGACAGGTGGGGCTGTTGCATTTGAGTTACTGGAGAGTGGCAAAAAGAATAATGCAACATAATTCTTCCTGTAATGGAGGAGCAAAAAGAGAGAGAGCTTTTACTTAAACACCGCACTTATATAGGGTAGTTCGTGCCATACAGAACAGAAAAGGCTCATTGGTCCAAGAAGGCAACACCTCTTTGAAAACATCCTTTCTGCAAAACATCACGTCTCTCACGTCTCCAGCAGGTGTTTAATCATTGTTATAATTTCTTGTTCTTGAGCAGCCTGAGAAAAGGCTTCTTTCTTGGCTCCTAGCAGTATCCTAACGACACGAGGTGATGGATTTAACAAGAAAGGACGAGTGGGGTGATGGGTTTAACACATTCAGGGCAGTGGAGGAGCCCAGAGTGTCCTGCAGGGCCTTGGAGAAAACCAGGGCTGGGAGGGGAAGGGCTGGAGCAGCTCTGCCCTCAACCTCAGGGAGTCCTGACCACTCCTGGAGCTCAAACCACCCCAAATTCCAGAATAAATCACAGAACAGGAACACCTGGAGCAGCAGGTGAGGAAGGGCAAAGTGTGGCTGAAGGTGCAACAGTGTCAAACAAATGGAATTTGGAAATGGAACTGGTTTTGTGCTGCCCACAACAAACACCTCAAACAAAACAGCTTTAACTGAAGTTTGATAGAACAAAAAGGCTGACACATCATTAGAGCCCCTTGATATAAAATCAGTCCAGACCAGCATGTCCTGTACAAGCCAAGGAAGCTCTCAATCTCTGCTGGATGGGAAACCATAAAAATTATGAATTTGCTCTTAAAAGCAGCTAAAAGCCTCAATCTAAATATCAGATCAGTCACAAATGAGACATTGCACGTACCCTGAGAGTGAAATATCTCCGGTGAGAAATGGAACACATTTATTGGAACTCGTAGCTAATATCCCTTAAAAGCAGAGCAAATATTGCTCTTGCAGATCCACGAGCACCTGGACAAATGCAGGCTGTTTGCACTGAGCAATCCCACCCTGCCCTGTGCTGCAGCAGGATTCATGGCAGGCTGGAAGCCTCAGCCTGCTTTGCTGGGGTGTTTTACTGCAGCCCCATTATCCTGCCCATTTTAGTGAGCACGTGCCAGCCCCATAAATACCCAAACCTATGTAAAACAGGCTCTGGCTGCTTCTGGAGCTTTTGAATTTTATGTGGGTTTCACGTTGTGTTGATGTGCTCGCAGTGCAGTGTGTGCTGCCCAGAAGAGAAATGATTTTACATTTCCATTAAAAGCCCTGGCGGTAAATAAACCCTTGGAACTCAGGCAGATATTCCTGGGAACATCTACAGCACTCCATTAAAATGTCAGAATCTGTGTTAAACGTTTGAAAAAGCAGCAGTGGATACAACACATTTAAATCTTAAATATATGCATATATTACGTGATAAAGATATTTTAAAGTATTTCACAAACCTCTGCAGAGCACTCAACAGTAATAGTTCAGCAACAGTAAACTATCAGTAATCGTTTAGCACAACAGCTGCCCTTTTATTACAAGAGAAACCCAAACCCAAAACAAAAGCAAAGAAAACGAAAAGAACCCACAACTCCTGAGAGCTCCACCACGAGCAGAACAGAGAGGAGGTGCAGGGAGAGCTGTGAGCTCCTGCCAGTGCTCAGATATCGGGGTTCATTCATAACAAAGGGATTTAGGGGGAATTTTAAGGCTCAGGTTTGCACCTTGTGCCTCACTGTGGGTTTGGCTGCTGCTCCCTTTCCATCCCAAGATTTCCAGGTGAGAATTTCCTGCTTCTGCTCCCTCTCCATCCCAAGATTTTCCAGGTGGGAATTTCCTGCTGCTGCTCCCTCTCTATCCCAAGATTTTCCAGGTGGGAATTGGCTCCCCCAGCTCCTCGCTGCAGGTCCAAAGCCCCTCAGCGTCGTTCAGGTAAAGATAAGCAGAGTCCAGCGAGCTGAGGTTTATTAATTTGAAGGCCTGATGTTTATAAACGTTTATCTCTAACATCAGGGGTTTTGTGGCACTTTAAGAGCAGGGCAGGGAGGTTTCTGAGGGGCAGGACAGGGCAGTGGTGACAGAAATGCTCTGACAGAACTGATGAACCCCCCCAGGGCAGGTTTAGCCCCATTTCCCAGTCTCACACCTGCAGATTTCAGATTTTCAGATTTCCACATCTCACCCAGGCTGAGGAGGTGACCAAAGCACTCCTGGAGCCTCACTCCAGCGCAGGGAATGGCAGCTCCCTGTCCAGTCGAGGGAACATTTAAAAATCTGATTTTCAAGCCCACTGAATGAAACAGGAACAGCCCTGACAGCTGAGAAATCCAAATCCCATTTGTCACTGATGGAGGAGAGAACAGTGACACTCCCCCAGCACACCTGCCTGAAGGATTACCAGCCACCAAAACACTTCTTTTCTTGCTGCTGTACCCGACAGAATTAATATTTTACACTCTGAGGCACTAATAAGGCCGAACACACAGCCCAGAGATTATCCCAAACTTCATTAAATGGGTGTTGACCGCGGATTTTGCAGGTTGCAGCTCAGCCCTGCTGTGACAGCAGCCCCAGGGCAGGGGGAAGCAGGTGCTGGAAGGAATTAGCAGCTGTGAAGCAGCGAGCAGGGTGGAATTCGTTGTGTTTGTAGGACCTGCCGCTCACCCTGATTGCTCCTGAGCTGCTCAGGGTGACAGAACCGAGCTGTCCCTGCTCCTCATCACTGGCAACGCTCCTGTCACCCACTCCAGGGAGGAAAACCCTTCTGGCAGAGCTCGGGGAGCACTGAGGGATGGCAGGGTGACAGTGGGGATGGGAATGAGCAGCTCTGCAGGGACTCAGAACAGCACAGACATCTGGGGTTCCATGGGGTTGAGAGGAATGTCGGATTTGTCTTTACAAACGAGCTGTGGATCTGCTGGTAGATAAAACCAGCACTGAGAGATGAAAGAAACAATGGGATGGATTCCACTGATTGATGAGTGGGGAAAGATCTTTGCCTTTACAAACAAACTGTAGGTTCTCTGATAAATGGAATTGGATATTGGAAGACGAAGGAAGCAACGGGGGACAAAACCATGAATTCTATAAGGAGCAAAAATTAAAAGGGAGGGTTTTGATTAGAGGGGAATCTCAGGTGCCAGGTGTTTGGGAAGTCTGTGCCTCTCAGGTACCTCAGCCCATGGGGAAAGAGAGAGGGAAATTGGGATAAAAAGAAGGCTGTGTCCTCCAAAAATCTGAGAGATCCCAGGAGAATGTCCCATGGCCTCTCTCTTTATTCGAATAAAGCAAAAAGGACTCCTCTGTCTCCTTTTTGGACACAAACCTCTGTGGTTTGTGGATTAATTTTCCTGACAAGGTGAGGGCTCTGTACCCCTTTAGAACCCCCAGCCTCACTTGGGGAGGATTTAAAGCTGAGAGCTCTGAGCTGGGTGAGCTCAGCTGGGGCTGAGAACTCCTGCCAGGGTCTGTGACCCTGCAAGGGAAGGGTTAAAGGACTTGTGCAAACAGCAGCGAATTGAGGAGAGAATCTGGGAGGGTGGAACAGCAAAACTCGGAACTGGACAATTAACCCCAATATAGAAATAGACCAAAACTTATAAAAGTGTAAAAATTCATGGGGTCCATGATGGGCAGAGCCTTGGCCGGGCTCTCACACTGCCCAAGGTGAATCCTTTAAAAGCCTTTTAACAAATCCCGTTTTATTCCTTTAACTCTGCCCAGCCTCTGCCCCAGGCACCTCTCCAGAGCCCAGAGCTGGCTCCTGCTCCATCAATAGTGAAAGAAAGGCTCGGGTCCCACCGAGCCCGTGCCAGCAGAGACTCTCCAGAGCTGAATCAACATTTGCCTCAGCGGGGGATTTTCAGCTGCTCTATTTAAATGCTGAATTTTCTTTTTCATTTCGACGCTTAACTCATAAAAACTGAATTTATTTGGGTTGGGTGCTGATGCCTGCAAGCACAGCTGCTCACCAGCTCTCTCTGCTTGCTATGTAAATGCATGAGAAGAGGGTTTAAAAGCCTTTTCCAGCCTGGCCAGCACTGGGATTTGGGTTTTCTTCCTCTCTTACTGCTGTGCTGATGCACTCAGGGTGCCCCAAAGCACCCCCCAAAGCAGAGCTGTGTAAAAACGTCTCATTCCCTGCTTTGTGGAGAACTCTGGAGATGGGAAGCCTGCTCTCAAAGAGTGCAGCGGCAGAAATAAACCCAGGGCAGGGTTATAGGGGCAGAAAGACATCCAGGGTGGGTTATAGGGGCAGAAATAAACCCAGGGTGGGTTATAGGGGCAGAAAGACATCCAGGGTGGGATGCAGCAGCTTGAGGAGCAGAGCCAGCTGTGGTACCTGGGGCTGTCACTCGGAGGGAGGTGTCTGTTCCTGGATCCAGAGTGGTTTCAGCACTCTCACACCATTTGTAATCCCTGTGTGGATGGTTCAGATACCCCTTTAGGGCCCCCCCTTGGAACTTTCCCCCCTTAAAGATAAGAAATCCTTCCTTAGCATGACTCATGTTAGAGAAATGTTCACCACCCTGTAGGCCCCCTGTTATCTTTTAGAGTTTCTATTGGTCTTTATCTTTTCTAGGTGATTGGTCACTTCTTTACCTAAAACCTTATAGTAATTGGATCGTTTTCAACTTATAATTCTACTGGTCAGTTCTCAATCCACCTTAACCCTATAAAACCCCCTTGATATTCTGTCTATTCAGATTTGCTGTTGGACCCCTTTGTAGAAATAAAGGTGCCTGCAGAACCTCTGCAGCATTCGTCTGTTCATGGCCATTGAGTCCCAGTGCATGACTGATAAAATTACATCATCCCACTGGGAGATGCTCCACCCAGGGGGAGGAGCCAAGCCTTTCCTACCCAGATAAAAACTGAGATTTTGGACAGCAAGTTTCCATCTTTCCACTGATTCCAGAGGAAAACCAGACCTTTGCACATCATCCCTGGACCTTCAGAGGAAAACTGCACCTTCTACAGGAGCACTGCTCCAGCTGAACCACACCTGCCACTGCAGGAGGATGCAGCCACCATTGAATGGGACTGCTGCCAACACCCTGACTGACTGACGGGTGTCAGCTTGGATTCTGACTCTGGCAGTGTTTGGGGATTGTTCTGTGTAATACTGCATTTCTATTTTAATTTTCCTAGTAAAAAACTGTTATTCCTAATTCCCATCTCTTTGCCTGAGAGCCTCTTAATTTCAAAATTATAATAATAATTTGGAGGGAGGGGGTTTACATTCTCCATTTCAAAGAGAAGCTCCTGCCTTTATTGGCAGACACCTGTCCTTCAAACCAGGGCAGTTACTGGGTTTAAAAACCATTTGCCACACTGAGCCGTGTGAGCAGAGCAGCCCCACGATCTGCAGTGGCTGGGAAATCCATTTACACAGGCTGGGTTTGAGCCATTTTCAGACACGCTCAGAGTGTGGATCCAGCCCTTTAATCCACATTCTCCTGACTGGTTTTGTACTTGTGTGCAGAAATGAACACGTGTAAAAGCAAACTTAATCTGGCTGCTCCCATTGCTGCTCCCTCCTTCTGGAACAGATGGCAGGAACAGACACTGCTCCCAACTAAACTTCATTTGCAGCAATTCTGCCTTAAATCCCTCCTGGGAGCTCTGATTGGGATCCCTGTGTGATCCCTGCTAATCCTAAATTCCTGTTCCTGCACAAAGGCACGGCCAGGGGTGGCCCCGAGGGCATCAGCACCCCTGGATGAGCAGCAGAGATTTCCTGACAAACACCAGGAGCCACACACCGAGTTCTGCATCAGCACCAGGTGAGAGAATCCGAGCAGTGACCAGCCAGCACAGGGAACGTGTCTGGATTTTGGGAAAACAGCATTCCTGAAGCTCTGCATTTGGAATAACCAAATTCTGACAACATTCCTGAAGTTCTGCACTTGGAATAACCAATTTCTAACAACATTCTGCACTTGGAATAACCAAACCCTCCCGAGGGAGAGGCTCTGGTAGGATCAGGGATGGGCTGGAGCCTCCTTCCCCCTCGTTTCCAGTTCTCTTTGAATTGAACAAACCTCAGCCATCAGCACCCACTTTGCATCTCATGAAACACCAGACCTTTGCCCCGAGTTATTTCCAGCCTTATGTTTCCATCCAAACTCTAATGAAATCAATTCTTGGATCAGAACCAGGACTCGCTGCCAGCACTGGGGTTTGAAATGCTCAGCACTGCTCAGCACCCAGGAACAACCACTGGGGGAGCCTTTGTGGCTCAGGTATTCCCCAGTTAATCAGGGCAGGCTGTCCTTTAACTGGAAATAAAGCCGAGTTTATCCCCCCAGCCCAGAGCCAGGGCTGCTTTAACAGGTTTAACCCACTTTCTAAAGACACTGAATTATTTCCAGCAGACTCTTTGTCCTGATGAGCCCAGAATTAGCCCGAGCCTTTATGGGACGTTTTATTGGCCAAAGCAAATCTGACCTGGTGAGATTTGCCAGCTTTATTAGCAGCAATAACAATTTTACTGTCAACAGCAGTAAATCAGGGTTCATTGGGAACTCCACCACTTTTATCTGGAACAAGCAATTAAAATGTCAGGTTTTCATTGGACATAATTCCTACCATCCACAGAAGACAGACTCCCTGTTTAAGTGGGGAATGTAAAGCTGCCAGTTCAAAGAAATCCAAAATCCTCCAGACCAGAAATTCAACCAGACCAAGGTTGAAACCCAGCCACTCACTGAGCCCATCCCTGCCTCCTTTTCCTCTCCTTCAGCACTTCTGCCTCGCTGCTGGTGTCTCTGCATTTCTCCTCTTTATTTCCAGGCACATCTGCTCCAATCCCTCCTCATTAGCTAAAACCATTTCTCTGAGGTTTATTTTCCTTTTCCTCCCTCAGTTATTACCAACCCCAGCCACGCTGGGGATGAGGGGCAAAACCAACTCCTGATCCAACTGCTCTCACTCCCCAGAAGATGCTGGAGGGAACTGCAGGGTGCAATTAAAAATTCAATGTTTCCTTGGGTTTTTAAAGCCCCTGCAGTGGATTTTTAAGCACGACCCACTTCGAACCTCTTCCTCCAAGAGCAGCCTGGTTATTGCCATTTTAAGGCATCCCCGTTGTTTTCCTGTTAAGATCCAGCTCTCATCACAAAAAGCCTGTTTAAAGCAAAGCCAAACTCCACCAAATTATTACTTGCAGCAGATTTTCTCTCCCCAGCAACCATTTATCATAACATTTTTAGGTTTGCTTTTTACTTTGTCTTGTTTCTTGAGGAGAAAAGTAATTCCTGGGAAAATGTGCAACAATCTGCTTCCAGTTCAGAAGCGCAAGACTTGAAAATTGCCTGAAAACCAAGATTTCCCAGCAAACAGCCCAGAATTTGGATAAAAAGCCACACTTTTGTAAACCTAGCGAATCACAAAAGGACACTTGGGGGAGAAAAGCACCGGGACCAGCACCTTCAGCACACACAGGAGCTGAGTTCTTGGCTTCCCCCATCCTTCCCCCAGCCCAAAGCTTTTCCTTGTGCCCCTGTGCCCATCCCAAACCTCACCTCGGCCGCAGGGACGCCCTCGGGGGGCCGGCAGTGCAGGACAATCATCCCCTCGATGGGAACCTCCTTGCCCTGGGGGTCTTGCTCGAAGTTCTTCCGTAGATCTGCAGGGTTGGATGCAAGAATTAATTGCAGCTGACATTCCCTGGATACAAGAATTCATCAGGATTGGCATTCCTTTGGATTCGAGAATTCATCACTATTGGCATTTCTTGGATTCAAGAATTCATCACTGTTGGTATTCCTGCCCCAAAACTCGAGGGGGCTGCAGGGTGAGTGGCCCTGGCACTCCCAGGGTGGCACTGGGCAGCCCAGAGCTCCAGGACTAACCAAATCCCTGAATCCCATCACCTTCATCTCTGTTCCCATTTCTTCACTCTCCAAATCCATCGGTGTTTGACAGAAGCAGTGCCAGAATCCCCAAGGCCCAGGCTCCATCCCATCTCCAGAGCCTTCCACAGCTGCAGAGCTCAGGGCAGGAGCCACGAGGAGCCCCCAGGGTGGAATTGAACTGGAACCCAGTGAACCCAGCAGTGTCTGATGCCCTGATCTGTGCAGATCTCACCCTGAGAGCTCAGGGGGAGCAGAAAGGGGCTGGGAGCTGTCATAGCACAAGCTGGTTGTTGCTGGGCAGACTGCTCACCATATAGGGAGAAGCAGCCTGGTGGGATGAGTAGTCCCTCCAGGGAACAGGATAGGACAAATTTGGAAACAGGTATTCAAAACTGGAGACAGGTATTCAGACCTATGGGTTCCAGCCCGGGCTGCAAAGGCTATTCAGAGAGCTGGGACAGCCTCAACTTTGGCCAATCACAAATGCTAGCCAAGGAACATTAAGAAGGTTATTTAAGCAGCAAGCTGAACAATAAAGGTGCTTTTTGTTGCATGATCACAGAGTGTACATGTCCCTGTCTTGGCACCTATGCCATTGATGTCACAACTGGTGACCCCGACGTGATCAGACAGCTAGCCACACCTGTAAAACAGGGGAGACAGAAAGAACACCCAAAAAGAGAGGCAGGTAACAGCTGGCCTAGAGGCAGGAGTCGTCCTAGAGGTGGGAAAATCCCAGAATCCCAAAATGAACGAGGTATCGACCTTTGAGATCACAAAGTCCGACCTGTGACTAATTCTACACGGGGACAAGCTGCTCCACTCCTAACACCGCTGCCCAGCTGATAACTGAGGTTAAGAAATGTCCCAGAGCCGCTGCAGCACCTCTGGGCAGAGCAGGGCAGACACAGCCTGGATCCAGCTGGGATCCCTGGATGCCAGACACTCCCAGGAATTCCTGGAGTTCCCTCAAACCCTCAGGGATGTGCCTGGCTGCTGGAGGATGCTCTGTGAGGAGCTCCTTGTGGCTCAGGCTGCACAGAGGGGATTTACTGACTTCATTCCCAGCTGATGGAACAGAGCTGCATTTTCCAAAATTTGAGCAAGCTGCAGGGAGGTGCTTACAGTGCCTGCATGCTCCTTTCCATGATTCTTTGTTAATGTCGATTTTCCCCCCAGATAATGAATTTCTTTTCCAGTGCTCTCTTTAAGAAGACATTCATTAAGAGCTGGGCTGCGCCTGTGCCTACAAATGCCTTTATTAGGGTGAAAAATGGAGCAGGATCCTTTTGCTCTGCCTTCCCCACTACCACAAAGAAATACTCACCTGCTTCTCTGGAGAAATATAAAGTGCTGCAACACTGTGGACTTGACTCACAATTCAGAAACTTCAGGATTTTAGTGCAAAACCAAAAAAAGGATGAAATAAAACTGCTTGTTCCTCAGTGCCAATCCCAGAGGTGCTGGGAGAATGTTCTGGGTTCTGTTAGAGATTAGAGCTGCAGGGTCTCATTCCTGATCCTCACAGGGTGACCCCCAAGCTGTAAATCCCACCCCAGGGTGTTCCTGAGGAGCCCCTGCACCTCTGCCCTCCAAAATTGCTGCTTTTCCCATCAAAACACTCGGAGTAGCCCAGGAAGGGGCAGAGATGAGCTCAGCTCCCACAAACACCCCCCAGCACCCCCAGAACACTCCAGAGCCCTCTGGGGTTAATGGGGTCTCAGGGGCACTGGGAACAAGAGCTGCTCCCATACTGAGGGGTTGAAAAGCCCCAGCACACAGCTCCTGCTGCTCCTGCTGAGCCTGGCTCAAATTGCCATTTTGTGGGGCTGGGAAATCACAGCGCGGAGAAAAGTCAATAAAAATTCAATTCAGATAAAGGTCCTTTCAGCACGGCAATGCAGGGGAATTATTGGCTCAGTGTTATGACAGTTAATGCAGTGAAATAAAAAATTGAATTTACACGTATTTAGACATTCAGACTGAATCAGCCAACAAAAAAAAAATAATCCACCATTAATGAAATGAAGGTTTTCTTACACCGTCCTTTTACCTCTGACAAATGTTTGTTTTAGCCTGTGAAATGTTTATCCTGGTAAGAGACACCTTTTTATATTGTCAGGAGCTGCTGGAACACTCCCTGCAAAGTCTCCCTCCAGGTTCTCCCTCTGCTCCTCTCCCGGCTTTTTGCAGGCTGCACCTCCTTTCCCAGGAGAGCAAAGGGAAGATCTGAGCTGGAGTTCAAAGGGAAAGGGTTCACCAGAGACTGGGGGAAGCAGTCCCTAAATCCCTGAATTCCCCCTGAATCCCCTGAATCTTCCACTGGTTCTGCCAGGAAAACATCCCAGGCCTGAATCCAAGAGTGGGATGGGGCTTGGAGCAGCTCCTGGTGACACTTTTATATTTGGTGTTGTGTCCCTGCTGTCCCTGTAGCTGTGGACATTGGGAGCATTTCCCCTTTTTGCATCTCAGTGACAGTTCTGTATTTGGTGTTGTGTCCCTGCTGTCCCTGTAGCTGTGGACATTGGGAGCATTTCCCCTTTTTGCATCTCAGTGACAGTTCTGTATTTGGGGTTGTGTCCCTGCTGTCCCTCTGTGGGATTTGGAGCATTTCCCCTTTTTGCAGCTCTCAGTGACAGTTCTGTATTTGGGGTTGTCTCCCTGCTGTCCCTCTGTGGGATTTGGAGCATTTCCCCTTTTTGCATCTCTCAGTGACAGTTCTGTATTTGGTGTTGTGTCCCTGCTGTCCCTCTGTGAGAATTTGGAGCGTTTCCCCCTTTTGCAGCTCCCAGCAGGGTCTGTGTGTGGTGAGTGACGACCCCACAGAACATCCAGGACGTGAGGAGTGGGAGATCATCCCCACCTTCCCTACAAGGGACAGCATCTCCACGGTTTGTTCCCTGCCAAGAGCAGCTGCAGGATTCCCTGGCACCTTTGGGACGGGTTCATCCCGAGAAAAAGGAGGGAAGGTGATTTTTACCTGATTTTTACCTGTGCTTCCCAGGCTTTTTTCTGCAGGGACTCAGGTTCCTGACCACACCTGCTGACATTTAATCCCAAACCCAGCGTTGGGAGCCCCCAGAAAAGCAGGATTTACTCACAGGCGATGCGCACTGACGCCTTCCTGCTCTTGGAGGTGCCCAGGTGGCTCCAGGCCACGCACTGGCACCAGTAATCCTCGGGGCCATGGAAATCCTCCACCTGCTGCCTCGTCACGTTGATGGAAACCTCTCGCACCTTCAGCCCTGGGGGGAGAGGCACAGAGTCAGCAGAGGGCTGAGAGACCCAAACCTGCCCTTTAACTGATTTACCAAAATAAGAGTTTTGGTCTAATACCGATACTCAGCTGTGACAGACAAAAGGCTCTCTAACAATTTAAAGTTAGAAAGTGCATGTTTATTCAGAACGAGGTAATCCTCTAATAGCACTGCAAAATCACAGGTGATAACAGAATTTATTTCTTGACAAAGGATTCAAACAAATACATATTCATAATAACAGCCCCTCCCATCCCCACTTCTTATGTAATTAGCTTGAATAGCTATTAAGCATTGATTGACTTCTTAAATTAAGTCTGGGGTTGTTTTCGTGGGAAGGGGTCTTAAAAGGAAGAAGTAAGGTGAGTCTTCCTCACCCTAAACTCTTGGCCTTTTCTATCACTGACAATACAAATGATTTCTGGGGATAGTCCAGTTTTTCAAAGAATGGGTTTCTGGTTGCATTGTCTGTGTTTCTCACTAGTTTTGTCTTTTCCCATTGTAAGCGCAGCTGAGCAAACATAAAATGTCAGACAATAAATTATTTAAGTTTCAGATAACTACTCCCTTCCAACTTCTAACTTTTAATTATTTCCAGCAAGGTAACTAAAATCCTAATTTTCTAAGATTAGTGTTTTATAATCAGCGATGCTGTTTTCAGCCAAGGCAAAACCTTCGTGCAGTGGCACTAATTAAATCCTGGGAGAGGAGCAGATCACACTGCACCGAGTTCCAGGAATTACCCCCAGCGTGATCTTTGCAATTCCTCATCTCTGGTGCCTCCCTCACCCAGGATGTTTGCCTGGAATTCAACTGTGGTTAATAAAAATGTCTTTCAATGACATCTCCACGCCCTTGCAAACCTCCCTGGGGCACAGGGGGAGCTGAGCACCCTCAGACCAGGAGCATTTCCCCCAGCCAGACCTGAAGGTAAATTCCAGAATCCTCCCACACCTTTTCTGTGGCACCCCAGATCTGCCGCCACCTTGGCATGACAGCCTTGGGAGAGGAAATCCAATCCAATCCAACCCAAACCTGGCACTGGGAAACATTTGAAAGAACATAAAATGAAAATAGAAAACATCCAGGCCTTGTTCTCACTCCTCTCTCCTCCTGCAGTCCCCAGGCTGTTATTTCCCCTCCACTGGAAATGGAGGCAAACCCAATCTCACCGTATTTCATGCCTGTGGAGTTTATAAAGCAGCAAGAATTCTAAACCTGAACTCCATAAAAATTGGCTTCCACTTAATCTCAGGCATCATTAACAGCTGGGCAGCCACTCCTCAAAGGCACTGGGAAGTCACTGTGCTCCTCTGGCAAAGGAGGGATGGGGCTCACTGGGGCTGCTCCAAAAGGGGAAACTCAGACAAGCTTTAAATCCTGCACAAAAATACCGAATATTTCACACTTTTCCAGCAGGAAAGGGGGATTTGTACTTCTTTTCATGAAGCCTGGCTTACAATGAAAGCCAAAGACAGGGACAAACCCTTGACAGCTCCCCAAGTTGTCACAAGAATCCCTTCAGCCCCTCAAATATTTATTCCCCCTGCAACAAACGAGCACAGGTTTCCTGGCTGCTTTTATGTGCATTTTGTTTTTCCCCGTGTCGATGCCGTTTGGAACAAAACTGTTTACAAAGCCTCCCTTTAGTTCCTGACACAGTGACAACAAACCCCGAGGAACAAAGGCTCTGCCAGAGACCCTGCCAGGAAAATGCAGCCCCTGAGCGGAGCCATCCCTGCTCTGCCAGCCAGGAATCCTTGGGTTCTGGCATCAAAATGTTTTGCAGAGAGATCTGTGCAGGTTTAAGGTAAGAGAAGCTCCAGTGAGTTCCCTCAGAGAGGATCAGAGCAGGGCTGCCCTGGCTGAGGGTTTGGGATCCCATTCCCAAAATTTCCATTCCCACTCCCACCAGGAGCAGCTCCCAGGGGGGAAAATCCTCCTTGGTTTATCCAGGTGCCTTCATTCCTGAGCTGCTCGGGGGATTTTGGGAAGCAGCAGGGACAGACAGAGGTGTGGGAGCTGCCCCTGCACACAACGATGGATTTTGATACCAAACAAAAAAAAAAAAGTCATCACTTGATGATGAATTTTGGAGAAGCTGAAGCCATTTCTTGGCTCCTGGGCGCTGCAAATTTCTGAGCAGGCGTCAGTGAATTCAGGCATTTACAGCTCCAGATTTATTAAGGAGGAATATTCTCCAGCCCAGCTCTTCCTTTCATTGACACGGCGTTTAATTAATCTATAAATCAGCCTGTATTTAATGTGGCAAACAAAGAGCACGGTTTGGGGAAGCTGGTGCTTCAGCGTTTTGAGAATGGGCCAGGTAGGAATTTGGGACCTCTTAAAGGTCTCCCAATTCACCCGCAGACAAAATAAATGCATCCAAAAGCTGCAGAATCTCAGAGTGGTTGGGGCTGGACGGGGCCTCTGGAGAAGGCGGCGTCTTTGGGGGAAGTGATGCTTTGTTTATGGAGAAAGGACAGCTCCTTCCATTTGTTACAGGAACAACGCCAGCAAGCAAACCTACCGGGAGGAGAGGAATATTCTCCATTTATCACCCCGCTATTTCAGCGGCACACACACCCAGCTCCCCTCTGCACCTCGGGAAACGCCAGGAAAATCCTTCCTGGGGAGTGACAAACCCACCCAAATCAAACCAGGCGCCTCACAAGCCACAGCGACACCTTACCTGCGACTCCAATAACTCCAATCAGCACCGCGAGCCCAACCCTTTAAATTATTGTGCAAATTAGAACCATCATCTTTTGTTTTACAGTAGAGCCGTGCAGAATATCAAGTGCTGGCTGTGGCACTGAAATGCTAATGGGCTCTGCTGGATGCTCGAGCTGCACAGACCCGGGCTGGCAGCAGATGAATAATTGCTCTCCGTGTACTAAACACAACGGAGCTGCAGAGAACTTCGGCATTTGTCAGCTTTATTTGTTTAAATGAGAAAAACACTGACAGCAGTTATTGCTGTAATCCTTCCAGTTATCAGACAAGGAAACTCTGCGAGCAGGGCCGGGACTCTGCTCAACCCCAACCCCAAATATCCAGGCAGGTTCTGGAGTGTGCAGGAAATGCAGCAGAGGGAAATTAATCAGCCCCTAATTACCAGGCTTTGATCACAGCAGCATCCACGAGCTCGGCTCTCCCTTGATGAGGAGAGAACAAAGTCCCTGCTCTGCCAGGCCTGGGAATAAACAGGAAAAGCAGAGGCAGAGCAGCAAAACCTCCACAGGGACATTCCAGGAAAAACCTTCCAGACATCCCCAGGCAGGAGCAACCCCCCCTGTCCTGCTGCTGCTCCTCACAGACACTCCTGGGCCACTCAGAGGGTTTTATTCCTCTCTCACAGAAGCAAAGTCATGGAAAACTGGGCTGGGTGCCCCTCGGGGTGACAGAGCTCACCCATGGGGACCCCCGGGTGCCACTGCAGCCCCACGGGCACCTTCCCTGCCTTCAGCACCAAATCCCCCAGCCCGGGCCCCTGGCTGCTGCTCTTCACCACTTCTCCACTTTTCCAACACTTCTCCACATCCTCTCAGCATTTTCACCCCACACCAGCAGTGGGAGGGTGGAGAGGGTCAGACCCTTTCAGTGCAGAATCCCTTTAACCAAAATCTCCATTTTTGGCCCAAATCCCAGAACAGTTTTTCCCAGCTGGAGCCCCCAGGGCAGCAGACCCTGGGCTGCGACCCCAAAAACGAGGGCACTGCACATTCATGCCAAAAAATCCAAACCCAGCAGCTGCTGCTCCCTGAAGGCTGAGGAAGAATTCCAGACGAATTCCTGGCTCTGGACACAGATGGTGGTGAGACAATTCCCTTCAGGGCTGCCCGTCTCTGCAGTTTGGTGCCCTGAGGACAACTGTGACACCTTGGAACTGCCCTGCCTGCAGCACCCGGATTTTGGGTGCAGATTTTTGGGGCATCTCCACTCTTGCAGCGTTTTTGTGAGCAGGGGAACTGGTCCTGCCCATGGATGAATTTTCTCCCAACCCAAACCATTCCATGACCCCAACCCTGCTGCTCTGTGTCTCCAACCTCGACGTTACCGATGTCATTTAAACCCCACCTCGTGCAACCCATCTTGGTTTGTTCTGCTATTAACCCAAAGCTTAGAAAACATAATTGCAGCACTCACAGAGAGATTTTCTGTAACCATATGGAAGGAAAGCTTTTAAGGACGACATTTCTCCCATATTGATTCAGCAGTGCCTTTGGAAGTAAAGGTTATGCCTATTAAATTATTTCTGAAAAGGTAACCGCAAAAATTAAAATTCATTCAGATTAGCATTTACAAAAAAACCCTCCTCTAATACGAAATTTCTTCAGAATGTGTCACTTCAAAAGAATGCCAAGCACTACTTTAAGAGGTGCAACTTCTTTTTAAATGGCATTTTTGCCTCTAAAAAAGGAATTTCTTGTGTTGCTGGAGAAGGTGTTGTACACAGAGCGCTGCTGCCAAGGCTGGGGGTTGCCTAGCAATGCTGGGAGGGGAGAGGGGAGAAGGCAAGAACAGCCAGAGCTGTGGAGCCACAGCTCCATCGGTCTGCAAAGCTCAGCAGCCAAACGAGAGGAGCTCCAGGCTCTGCTCGGGGCTGAGCAAATCTCCTCAGCACTCCCAGGTCTCTCCCTTCTCCTCCTTTTCTCTTCCACACACACTGGACGCTGTGGATTTCTCCTGCTCGGGTTATTCCCACTTCAATTCCTGCCCTGGATGGGGCTGAGGGCAAAATCCCAGCAGGAATCCCATAAAATGTGGGGCTGGGGGTAAGCCCCAGGGTCCAACCCAGGAAATATCCCATAAAAATCGGCTGGGGGAAAAGCCCGGGGTCCAACCCAAGAAAAATCCCATAAAAACTGGAGTTGCCCTATTTCCAGCTCCTGCTACAAAGGGAATCAGAGGAGCCCCAGCTACCTGCAGAGCTCCCAGTGGGGTCAGCACTGGGATTCCCATTGGGATCTTTTCAGAATCAGCTCCTGGCGGGGTCAGCACTGGGAATTCCCATGGGATCTGTCCATGACCAGCTCCTGATGGGGTCAGCACTGGGAATTCCCATGGGATCTGTCCAGACCCAGTTCCCTGTGGGGTCAGCACTGGGAATTCCCATGGGATCTGTCCATGACCAGCTCCTGATGGGGTCAGCACTGGGAATTCCCACTGGGATTTGTCCAGAACCAGCTCCTGGCAGGGTCAGCACTGGGAATTCCCATGGGATCTGTCCATGACCAGCTCCTGATGGGGTCAGCACTGGGAATTCCCATGGGATCTGTCCAGACCCAGCTCCCTGTGGGGTCAGCACTGGGAATTCCCATGGGATCTGTCCAGACCCAGTTCCCTGTGGGGTCAGCATTGGGAATTCCCGCTGGGATTTGTCCAGAACCAGTTCCCTGTGGGGTCAGCATTGGGAATTCCCGCTGGGATCTGTCCAGAACCAGCTCCTGGCAGGGTCAGCACTGGGAATTCCCACTGGGATCAGTCCAAGACCAGCTCCTGGTGGGGTCAGCATTGGGAATTCTCATGGGATCTGTCCAGACCCAGTTCCCTGTGGGGTCAGCACTGGGAATTCTCATGGGATCTGTCCAGACCCAGTTCCCTGTGGGGTCAGCATTGGGAATTCTCATGGGATCTGTCCATGACCAGCTCCTGGCTCACCTGTGGCCTCGTCCAGGCTCTCGTGGGACACGTGCTCGTTCTGGTGCACCCACTCCCCGTTGCACTTGAAGAAGATCTGCATGGCGGGCACGGCCCTGCAGCGCAGCACGATGGGGTTGCTCTTGATGATGTAGGAATCGTCCGGCTCCTCCAGGAAATGGGGCAGGGTCCCCGGGGCCGAGGGGATGGACTCGGGCAGGGCCTCACTGTTCTCATTTCCTGAAAGGCAACCAAACGACAAGTCGTGTTTTTTCACGTTTCTTCTCTCTCCTTGTTTTATTGCTGGAGTGAAAAATCAGCTTGGGGTTTTATTTAGGGATGGTTTTTACTCCAGGAGTGCCTGCAGAGCTGCTGGGTTGGGACACACGCACACAGAAAAAAAAACCCAAATAATTGAAGTGTAAGAACTGTCAAACTGCCACAAAACATCAGAACCAGCAGAAAACTGCCCCACAGTGGGGAGCTGAGGGTCCAGAAGCTGCAGGATGTGGATGGAGAAGTTTCCACCACATCCTCTCAGAGTGGTGATCCCCAGCTGCCATCAGGGGCCAAGGGCATTCCTGCAGCAGGGGATGGGCCCAGGTGCCCTTGTTCCTGAATTCCAGAGCTCTGGAGCAGAGCTTTGCCTTTAGAACAATTCCCACCCAGCCAAATCCTCATTCCTAAATTCCAGAGCTCTGAATTTTAGAACAATTCCCACCCAGCCAAATCCTCACTCCTGAATTCCAGAGTTCTGAATTTTAGAACAATTCCCAGACAGCCAAATCCTCACTCCTGAATTCCAGAGTTCTGAACTTTAGAACAATTCCCACCCAGCCAAATCCTCACTCCTGAACTCCAGAATTCTGAATTTTAGAACAATTCCCACCCAGCCAAATCCTCATTCCTAAATTCCAGAGTTCTGAATTTTAGAACAATTCCCAAACAGCCAAATCCTCACTCCTGAATTCCAGAGCTCTGAACTTTAGAACAATTCCCACCCATCCAAATCCTCGTGGCTGCTGTCAAACCCAGGAAATTCCCATCGATCTCCAGCAAGGCTGTAATTTATTTCAGCACCTGGTCGGTTTTTGGCGAAGATTCAGAGGCAGGTGACAGATGTGGGTG
Organism: Luscinia megarhynchos; assembly: GCA_034336665.1. Lineage (NCBI taxonomy): Eukaryota > Metazoa > Chordata > Aves > Passeriformes > Muscicapidae > Luscinia > Luscinia megarhynchos. The sequence continues at coordinate 2,192,541 of CM067584.1, forward strand.
AGAAGGGATTGATTTCTGCAGGGAAATCAGAGAGCACAGCCAGGATAACGGGATGCTGTGAGGGTGGAGGGAGCAGCTGAAGGCAGGGGGAGGTGACAGAACCCAAAACTCTGAAATTAAGGCAGATGGGAGGGAAGCTGTGGTGCTGAGAAGGAAAACCAAACCCTTGCTGGGTCTAGGAGGTGACAGAATAACGAGAATTGTTTTATTTCTGTCAGAGCTGGGGAGCTGTCCCTCAGCACGGAGCTCTGTGTGTGCAAACACTCCCCGAGCTGTGCTGGGGAATCACAGCCACCTCCCAACCCTGCAGAGCTTTCAGCCCCTTCTCAGGGTGCTTTGTGAAATATTATCACACCTTTCAGCGTTTCACGTTGATGCCAATTTCCATCTTGTCAATCCTCAGCAACGCTGCGTCCCCGCAGGCTTTGTTAAATCCAAGTTTTATAGGAAATAACAAAAAAAATGTCACAAGATTTTGGAGAGGCTGGGAAATCCCAGGCTCCCATCGAGGCTCCCCCACCCCTGGAGCAGCAGCTGAGTCTGAGGATCACCCAGCTGGAGAACTCCCTGTGACCCCGAGTTTTTCCACTGAATTTGCTATTTAGGGCAAGGCACAGAGGAGGAAATCCCAGCCCCACTGAAATCCAAGGAGAATTTATCCTGGCAGTGTTTGGATTGTGTGGTCTGGCTTTTTTTTGGGCAGGTTTTGGGGCTGGCAGTGATGAAAACCTCTCCCATGACCAGGTAAATCAATCTTTTCCCTTTGACATTTCCCAGTCCAACCAGCCGAGGTCCCAGCACACAAAACCAGGAATAATTCCCCATCCCCTTTCCCTCACAGGCAGATATTTCTGTATTTTTTATATTGCCTGGACATTCCTGCTCCAGGTGGAATCAGCACAACATTCCTGGATAAATCACATTTTCCCCATTTACCTCCCAAAGTGCCCTTAACACTCAGGATTTTACTTCAACGTTTTTTCCTCTTGTGATCACCTTTGCTGTGCCCTAATTCAAATTCACATTGCTCCAGGAGCTGCTGGAACGTTAACAGGGGTTGATTGCAAATCCCTGAGGTTTACCAAGCCAGTTTTTGGGATTCTGGCCCTTCACAGCTACACAAAAAAAAAAAAACAAGCCAGGTTTTTTTCCAGTTTTTGGTTTTGTGGCCCTTCAGAGCTACACACAAAAAGCAGTTTTGTAGCAGCAGCAAATGACGGAAGAGCAAAGCCTGACACACAATTCTTGTGCTTTTCATTCCTGCAAAATTACCTTTCAGGAAGGGTTTTGTGTTTTACGCTCTGCACACGAGGCCTAAAGGGACTTCAAATCTTTTTATGACAATAATAGAAATGAAACAGAAAGGAGTGGGGGAAAAAAGTTAGGAACAAACATTTCACCCAGACTGAGAGAGAAACCAAAGCTCCAAAAACAGAGCTTCCTTCCCATGCTGAGAGCTTGAGACCACAGCAATAATAAATGATGAAATTACAATTTAGGGACACTCAGTGGCTGAGTGAGACATCACAGAGCAACTCTCAACAGCAGAGCCTTAAATCCCTGATGAGCTCATTAAAACCAGACTGAGGAACTGCAACTCCTTCTCTCATTCAGGTGACTCAATTGCTGAGAAAATTGGGCCCTTTAAGTATTAATAGACGTAATTCCAGCATGCAGTGCCCAATTTCAACAGGAGTTTAGAGGAGAAAATTTGGAACCCAGATTTCCCAGTTCCTGTAAAATCCTGTACTTGGCTGCATTTGCAGGAATTTCCAGTCCCTGCTGCACTTTGCACAAATTGAATTTAATGATGGATCTTCATATTTTGAATTTTTATTTCATCGTGATTGGGGAAACAAACATTGCAGTTAAACAATAAAGTTTGGGACATAAAATTTTATAATATTTTTTCTCACAAAACAGATATGGGATTTCTGTCCAGCTTTTGAAGTGTCCAAAACCATCCTCCAGGCAGTTGGGTTTTTTTTTTCCTATTCCCATTTCCATTCCTATTCTGATTTCCATTCCTATTCCCATTTCCTAACCCATTTCCCATTTCCATTCCTATTTCGATTTCCATTCCCATTCTCATTTCCCTTCCTATTTCCCATTTCCATTCCTATTTCCCATTCCTATTTCTCATTTCCATTCCTATTCCCATTTCCATCTCCCATTTCCATTCCCATTGCATTCCCATTTCCCTTCCTATTTTCCATTTCCCATTCCTATTTCTATTCCTATTTCCCACTTCCCTTCCTGTTTCCCATTCCCCATATTTCCCATTTCTCCTAATTCCCTATTTCCCATTTTCATTCCCATTCCCATTCCCATTTCTCCTAATTCCCATTTTCATTCCCATTTCCCCATTCCTATTTCTCCTAATTCCTATTTCTCATTCCCATTTCCCATGTCTCCTAATTCCTATTTCCCATTCCCATTTCCCATTTCTCCTAATTCCTATTTCCCATTTTCATTCCCATTTCTCCTAATTCCTATTTCCCATTTTCATTCCCATTTCCCATTCCTATTTCCCATTCCCATTTCCCATTTCTCCTAATTCCTATTTCCCATTTTCATTCCCATTTTCCATTCCCATTTCCCCTAATTCCTATTTCCCATTTTCATTTCCTTTCCCATTTCTCCTAATCCCTATTTCCCATTTTCATTCCCTTTCCCATTTCTCCTAATCCCTATTTCCCATTTTCATTCCCTTTCCCATTTCTCCTAATTCCCATTTTCATTCCCATTCCCCATTCCCATTTCTCCTAATCCCTATTTCCCATTCCCATTTCCCATTCCCATTATCCCCTCTCCATCTCCCCTGCAGTGAATCACAGCCCGTGCTGGTGACGCTCCCCTGACTCTGCTGTCACCACCTTCCCTGTCCCCATCAGCAGCTTCAGCTGCCTGTTTACTCAGCCCCTCGTGGGGGAAGGAACAAAAGAATCCCCCCCCAAAAAAACAAAGGGAAAGAGAAAAACAACCCCCAAAAAAACCCCATTTGGAAACGCTCTCCCGCAGGAACCTCCCACACCCAACGCCCCTACAGCTGACGGTTTTGTGCAGCACAAAGATTAATAATTTTCAAAACCTGACATTTTCCATCTGAATCACAAGCTACTTTGTGAGAAATCTTTTCCATATCCTGCTCCATGCTGCTTCTCACACAGAATGGGCATTTCAGGCTGGGGCTGCTTTTGTCATGGTAAAGACCCGGCGGATTTCCAGCTGGAGGAGCCGGTGCTGCCAACACCAGAGATTCCAAAAGAATTCCAAAAAGAATTCCAAAGGATCCCCATTCCCTCTGAAATCCTCAGGCTGCCACACTCACACCTTGGAGAGCTCCAATCCACCACCTCCCCTCTAAGCAAAGCCCTTCCTGCTGTCCCAGATCCCCCTTCCCCATTTTCAGCCTGGTTTCAAACAATTTCACCCAATATTTGCAGGTTTTGATATTTTACAAAATCCCTACAAAGGCTTTTTCCAACAATTTTTTTTACAGATTTTACAAAATTCTATGGAATTTTCCAGATCTTCTCAAAGGGGCCTGCAAGTGACACCAACTCTGGGATCTGCAGCATTTGCTCATGGGAAAAATTCCTTCCTGTGGGGTTTCTTCAGCATTTCGGGAAGGCCCAGAACACCTCCTTTATCCCCTAAGACTGGAGGAAACTTTGAGATTTTGAGTTGGTTTCTAAAGGAATATTTTTTGCCTTGGTTTTTTTTTGGGGTTTTTTTTGGGTTTTTTTTTGGCCTCCATGAAATCAGAATTTCCCCTGCTATTGCTCAGTTAACAACCCCAATTTCTTTTTCTGCGTGGGAGAGGGAACACCACGACCCAAACACTACTTTTCCAGCAGATGAAAGGCTCTGGGGAGGGAAGGGCAGCGATTTTCCTCAGGTCCTGCTCAGGACTGAACTCCTGGCAGAGAACAAAGCCGCCCCTTCAGATCCCAATTCACACTTCAATTTCCCTGAACCTTGTAATACAAGTCATTACATCCTCCATGACTTATCCTCAAATTGCTGGTAATTTTTATGTTGAACAAGCACCCATTTGCAGGGGTTTTGGTGCCATTAGGAGCGGGAATATTCCAATTTGGAAGCGGAGGCTGATGGTCGCTCCCTGTAATGCAACCCACGGGCTGAATGCAGAAATACAGAATACAGACCTTGGGACTCAGTGCTGGGGGTTTTTACAACACCCAGAGCTGGAAACCTGATGAAAATCTGCTTTTTTTCAGTCCCTAACAGAACAGGGGAAGAGGGTGAGCGGCCACCTCTGTGCTCTCACCACTCACCAGCCACTCTCAGAACAAAAAGCAGCAATAACATCCCACAGCACTCCCATATTTTTTTTTCCCTCAGCTTGTCAAAAATTATGGAGTATGACATTAAAATCTGTCTCCTTCCAGCTCCCTGAACATGATATTTGAGTTGAGTTGCTCAGTGTTGGGACACGTGGGGTTTATTAGGTGCAATAAATGTCAGCCCCGGTGATGGGTGAGGATCCAGCTCCTGTGGGAGCTGCTCCTGCAGCTCAGCCCAGCTGGGCTCTGTCTCTCAGGATGGAGAGCAGGATGTGGCTCCAGCAGCCTCCCCAATTCCATCATTCCCCACGTGAATGCTGCATTCCCACCCCACCCCTGCTTTATTTGGATGCTCTCCCAGTCCTCAGTTTGCTGTTGCTCCCCTGGGGAAGCGCCAGGTGAGGCTGGCTCAGCTCCTCCAAGCCCTGTCTGGAACCTTCCCCTCCTGGTGCTGTGCGAGCAGCTAAAAATATCCCCGAGCTGGTGCCAGCAGCCTGAGCTCCCATCCAGCCCTAGGCTGAGCTGCAGCAGCTCTCAGGCTGCTGCTCAGGAGTCAATGAGTGAAGCACGTGCTTGGCTTGCAGCTGGTGCTGAGCTCCTTTCCCACTCTGGTTCATCTGGGGGTGTTTGGGGTGTCTGAGCCCCCCAGCCACTGCCAGCCCTGTCAGGATATTGGACTCTGAAAACATCCAGACACACAAGGGAGAGCTGGCACCTCACCCTCCCTGCGCATCCCTGTGGGAGCAGCTCTGGTGGAACAGGCTCCCTGCAACCTGGCCGTGCTGGAAAACTTCCAGTTCCTGCTGCTTCCCAGCTGGATCCCCTGCTCAGCCCAGCAGGAGCAGAGCGAGGCACAGCAGAGCTCAGACACCCCCTGGAACCCGCAGGGAGGGGAGGACACCAACACCTCCAACAAGGGGGCGAATCTGCTCTGGGGCTGCAGCCTGAGCGTTCTGTCACTCCTTGTTGGAGCAGGCCCCGTGTTTCATGTTGGGAGAGGAGAACAGAGAGGAGCGACGGTGACAGTTTGTTGTTAATAATGAACAAAGCCCTCCCTCGTCAGCCCAGACGGCTGCCAGAGACAAAGGCAGCCCCGCGCCCTGCTGCGAGCAGAGCACGGTGGGGAGGGCTTCATCTCACTTCTGAATGATCCAACTGATCCTGACGAGCCTTGGGAACGTCACTGGGGCTGTGCCTTGGACAGGGACAGGCTGCTGAGCAGGAATCAGCCCCACGGACATGGCCTGAGTGTCCCAGCAGCTGACACTGAGAATTCATCCCTCGAGCTGCTCCCATCCATCCATCCATCCATCCATCCATCCATCCATCCATCCATCCATCCATCCATCCATCCATCCATCCATCCATCCATCCATCATTTATCCCATCCCAGAACTGCCCCCAAATGGAAACTGATCCTAAAGAGCCTTGGGGACACTGCTAAGCAAGAATTATCACCAGACACTCTCTGAGCTCAGTCCCAGGAGCTGAAACCAAGAACTCATCCCAATGACCTATTCCCTCCCCATCCATCCATCCATCCATCCATCCATCCATCCATCCATCCATCCATCCATCATCCCATCCCAGAATTGCCCCCGAATGGAAACTGATCCTAAAGAGCCTTGGGAACACTGCTAAACAGGATCCTCACCAGACACCCCCTGAGTGTCTCAGGAGCCGACATCAAGAACTCATCCCAATGACCTATTCCCTCCCATCCACCCATCCATCATCCATCCATCCATCCATCCATCCATCCATCCCTCATTTGCCCCACCCCAGAACTGCCCCCAAATGGGAACCTGCTCCCCTCCACCTCAAGCTGTTCCTCTGAGCCAGTTCCAGCTCTGGGACGTGCCAGCCCCGCTCAGACCCTGCAGAACCCCGGCCGGGCTCTGCCCCCGCGCTCTGCTCATCTGTCAGGAAAAGCTCCGGGAAGGAGTTGGAATTATTCAGGAGCCCTGCTCCAGTGCCCTGTGAACAATATCCTTTTCATATCTGCAGCGTGATAAAATCACTCGTTACTTCCCCGCCGCCTGAGTCATCCTCTCGCAGCGTTATTAACCCCGCGCTCGCAGCCTGCTCGGGGACTCGGAGCCCTTTTGTTCCAAGACTTGGAGATTTATTTGTCAAGTCTGACAGCTCTGATCTCCCCTCGCAGGGAACAGCAGTGCCTGAACAGGAATTTATGAAATCATGAGCCGCAGGAAATAGCCGAAATCGCGGCAAGGGTTGGTTTGGAAACGAGGAGGAGATAAACAACATGGAGATAAAAATCTGCATTTCCATAAAAAAGACTCAGTAAAAACATCTGAAAGCATCAAGGAACGGGGCAGTGACAGATCTCACGTGTGCTTAACATGTGGTTTATAGATTTTTGAGAAGATACAAAACCACTTCAACTCCATCCAGACATCTTTCATTCTGGATCTTGAGAAATCAACAGGTACAAACGAGACACACGTAGTGTAAAAATCAGATTGTCTTTGCTTTGCCCACTGCTAAAACGAGTGGTGTTACCTTGGGCTGGACTTAAATACACGAGGTTAGAAAACAATGATGTGATTTACATCACCAGGGCAGTGCTGTGACATTTTCAAGTCATTTTCCTCATCACAAAACTCCATCATCTCTAGTGAGAAACACAACCCACGGGCACAGGCAGCACCATTCACCACCAGGATCTCACCAGGCACAAATAAACCAAAACAAACCAACTGATCAGGGCCTGCCCACCCCAAATCCCAGCAGTGACACACTCTGGGTGCTCTCAGCCAGTTTTGGGTATTTGAGTACAAACCATAAATCACAGAAATCCCAGCCAGCCCCACTCTGGTGTGAGGTTTTGTGTCTTATTGAAGTCAGGAGCCAAACACACAATTCTTGGGATTTATGGACATCCAGAACCAGCCCTAGCACTGGGCTGGACTTTAAACCTGAGCCCTGTCCCAGTGCCAGCCCAGCAAGGCCAGACCCAGCCAGGCACCCCCAGGAGCTGCTTTGTCTCTGCAAGGTGAATAAATCAGCACAGATAAATTCCACCATTGCCAAAGCCCAGCCCTCAGCCCATCCATCACCCTCCACCAGGCTCCAAAATTGCTGAAACACCACCCAGGCTGTGCTGGCTGGGCTTGGAATTTGGTAAATAAATAAATCGGTTCTGCTGGGATTAAACACTCTGTGATGCTGGGATGGATCTCCAGGCACAGCTCCCTGCAGCGGGCTCAGACCTCCCTGCTGCTCCCCTTCCAGCTCTAAAAGGGGGATGAAAACCCTGCAGCTCCAGATGCAGCCCCTTTTTATGGCTTTATGGAGCCTTAACGACACAAACAGGGGATGTGTGTCCTGCAGGGAGGAGCAGCAGTGCAATAATAGCCCCAAATCTGCTGGAATACTCTGTTAATTAGGCTGAGCTCAGCCCCAAAGGGCACATTCTGTCTCGTGTTTTGAGGGCTAATTAAGAATAATATCGAGGGGGGAAAAAAAAAGGAAATTCCCGCAAAATCCTCGTGTCTGAATGAAGCAGCTCGGGCAGGAGAAGAGCTCTGCTGCAGGGGCTCTTCCAGGGCTGAGAGGATTTTCCATTCTGGCCACCTCCTCCTTGAGCTGGTTTTTAACTAATGCACACTGGACAGTGAATATTTAATAAGTTTTCCTTATGGTGGTGTAAAATCTGGCCATAAAATGAAGCAAAAGAGGAAAAAGGGATGCTCAGAGGTTGGATTTTCCAAGCACTCTCATGATCAGAGGTTCATTTCAGGAGAACATGGAACCAGCTTTGAAAAAAACCCCAAACAAAACCCCAAAAAAGCCCGATAGAGCAACAATTCATTGTCAGGCACATCCAGTATTCCCAGTGCTGGAATGTGAGTCCCAAAGCCTGGAGTTTGTAATGTTCTGCAGAGGTGTTTTGGGTTTGCAGGGAGCGTCAGAGCAGATAAATCCCTGATTTTCCCTGGAATTAAACACCACAACCACGGTGGGCAGTAAAAAGGGTTTAGTGGGAAAATTCCATCTGGAATTCCAGGGTGGAGGTGACAATTCCTTGTGGGGGAATTTACAAGGAACAGCCCAAAAGAGGGAACAGCAGCAAAAGGATCCCAAATCCAAGGGACTTCCAGGGCTGATGGACAGCCCCAGCCCAGGCAAGACCTCCCTCCAAGGAAAGATTCCCAGTCTGGAATTGCATAACCAGGATGCAGCAAAGCCTCTGAAAATCCAGCTCTGCCTGGTTCTGGGCTCATGGCAGAGCCCAGCCATAAATTAAAGGTTGTGGAGGCTTCAAGGGGAACTTTCCACTCCCCTGCCACGCTCAGTAATGCACAACCAGGGGAAAGGGATGAAAGGAGCAGTAGGGAAGTAACCAAATGAGGGGAAAAAAACCTGTTCAGCAATCTTTAATGAGGTCCTGCTGGTGTCTGGCTGGAGCTTCTGAGAGCAAGGCACAGCAATTCCACTTAATTACAATAAAAATCCTCAAGTGCAAACCGGATCAAATCTGGTTTTCAAGGTAACAATACTTTTTTTTTTTTTTTTTTAAGGTAACTGCTCCTTCTGTGAGTGACTGTGATGTGAAAGAGTGGCTGAGTAACAAATCTCTTTCTCATTTTTATCCCGTTTCAATTCAAAACTCTGGATTTTAAATCAGGGTTTTTTTTTTTTAATGGATGCGGTCTTGCTCTTGTCTGCTCTTTCTTTGGCTCAAGAATGGGAATTTCCACCTGAGAAGAATCTCTGACTCGTCTGGGGAGTGAGGAATAAATTCCAGGATAAATTCACCTTGTCCCCACTGCAGGACAGGATCCCAAAACTCCTTTCATTCCCCTTTCCCTGTCCCCTGCCCAGCACTCACACTCCCAGCACTTTTTATCTCTTGTTAAAAGCAATATAAAAATTTTATCTCTTCCTCTGTAGCGACATAAACAGGGAAAGCAAAACACGGCCGCCCTGGGGAGAATTTGGATGGCCTGGCCCTGTTTGTTTCCTAAAATTCCTCTTTTATGGCCCCTGCATTGTCCCTGTGAAATATCACCTGTGCTGCTGGCAATAAAACCCCGCTGCTCTGGGACAGGATGGCACGCACGGATCGCTGCCTTTAATATTCATTAGTGCCAAAGTGAGGCACATCGAGGTGGTTTTGGACGGAACGACCCAAATCGTTCCTGGAACAAAGCCAATCCCACTCCCCAAACCCTGCAGGTCCGGCTCGGCACGAGGCGGATCCCGGCGGGGAAAATGAGCAGCGAAGTTGAGCCTGGCACCGAAAGTCGCTGAAATGATAATTACAGGAAACAAAAATCCCACTGCTCGGAGAGGAACAGATGATTCAGCCACACTGAGCGGGTTTGGGGGAAAATACCGGCTGGTGGGGTCCCGAGCAAATCCCAGCAACGCTCCCACCCGAGGGGGCAGCTCCAGTTTGCCCAGTTCTGCAGCTCCAGTTTACCCAATACAGCTCCAGTTTGCCCTGTACAGCTGCTCCAGTTTGCCCTGCACAGTTTCAGTTTGCCCAGTACAGCTGCTCCAGTTTGCCCAGTTCTGCAGCTCCAGTTTTCCCAGTACTGCTCCAGTTTACCCACTACAGCTGCTCCAGTTTGCCCTGTACAGCTCCAGTTTATCCAGTACAGCTGCTCCAGTTTACCCAGTACAACTCCAGTTTGCCCAGTACAGCTGCTCCAGTCTACCTAGTACAGCTGCTGCAGTTTACCCAGTACAGCTCCAGTTTATCCAGTACAGCTCCAGTCTACCCAGTACAGCTGCTCCAGTTTGCCCAGTACACCTCCAGTTTATCCAGTACACCTCCAGTTTGCCCAGTACAGCAGCTCCAGTTGCTCCAGCCCAGCCCTCGGAGCCTCCCTGCTCCAGGATCATCCCCTGCCCCTCCCAGAGCCCCAAACCTGCCTCAGGTGAGGGGAGGAGCTCCTAGAGAGAGCAGAATGCCAATTAACCAGGATAACAATTAACCAGGATAACAATTAACCAGGATAATGACCTCGAGCCACCAGCCTGCCCCACCCAAGGCAAAAATCCCATTTTGGGAGAACCAAAAAGCTCCTGCGGGGGCAAAAATCTGATTTTGGGAGAACCAAGGGGTCCTGTAGGGGCAAAAATCTGATTTTGGGAGAACCAAGGGGTCCTGCAGCGGCAAAAATCTGATTTTGGGAGAACCAAGGGGTCCTGCAGGTTCCACTGGAATCCGCTGTCACCTCCACGTTTCCCACTTCTCTCCGCTCACGGATTTCCAAATTCCACCGGAATTGTGTTGTTTGCACTTTTCATCTTGTAAAAACCTCTCCAGCAGCCACACACGTTCCATGGGGGAGGATTCCTAATTTATGTAAAGTATTACGGAAAATGATCTATATGACAGTTTGGTGTAAAATGCTAAATGCAAGTCATTACTCACTGAAGATAATTTGAGAGTATTGTGTCAGGGGAGACATTAGATTGCAGAGGATAAAAAGTTGGAATAGGTATTCACATATTTATCCACATTTGCATAATCAACTGCAGGAGGTGGTGGCTGCTCTCCTGGGCCCAACTAACACACAATGAACTCAGCAGCAGTTGGGAAACTTTCCATTATTTCCCAAACTATCCACAAAATTTCTGGGGTTTTTGGGTTTTGGTTTTATTTTTCTGTCTTACAAAGGCAGCTGCAGTTCCTATCCCATTAAAAAAAAAGCCCATTCCTGAATTCTGGTGGTGTTTGGAAGCAGCCAAAGCTGGTCCCAAGTTGGCTGAGGGGATGGGGATGCTGCGAGGGCAGTTTGGTACCTGGTCAATTAAAACATTAATTGAAAATAAGAATAAAAATTAAAAATAAAATTTAAAATAAAAATAAAAATATAAGTATAAAAATAAAAAATAAAAATTAAAATAAAAATAATATAGATATAAAATAAAAATATAGATATACATATAAATATATACAAATATAAATGTGAATATAAATATGAATATAAATAGATGCTTTTTATTCCCTTAATTTTGTCTGGCCTCTGGTTTTGGGCAGCCCAAAAGGCACCAGCACAGCCTGCAGGTTTTCCCTTCCTGCACTCAGAATTGGGGATTTTTCCATCGTTCCCTGTCCTGTGGGGCCCCTGTGCCAGGTGCAGCCCCTGTCCAGGAGGTTTTACCTCCCCTGTTCCCGATTATCCCAGCTCCACTCTAACCCTGGCCCAGACAGATAAGCAGCTCCCATTTCCAGGGCTCAGATAAATTCAGTTTAATTCACACTGCAGAGCTCTTGCTGTGACACCTTCCTGTCCCTGCTTCTCCATTCCCATCCTTAAATTTAGGACATTAAGTTGGGGTTGGGAAGGGGCTCCTGTGATCTCAGGAGAGCAGGATCCCTGTGCCAGGCAGGAGGGAGTATCCAGAAGGGAGCCCTGAGTGTGTGCCAGGTTTGGTGTCGCAGATTTTCCACCCTGAGCTCAACAACCCCAGTGCACAGAGAGCTCAAAACCATTCCTGAATGTTCCTGAATTCCTCCAGGAAAGGGCTGAACACCCCAAACTGAGCAGAGGCACCTGCAGAGCATCCGCTGAGCCCCAGCACTCCTGGAATTCTCCAGGAATAATTCCCAGGAATCCTTACCTGGAATCCTTCCCAAAAATCACTCCCAGGAATTCCCACCTGCAGAGCACTCCCTGGAATTCTCCAGGAATCCTTCCCAGGAATCCTTCCCAAAAATCAATTCCAGGAATCATTCCCAGGAATCATCCCCACCTTCAGAACATCCCTTGAGCCCCAGTATTCCCTGGAATTCTCCAGGAATCCTTCCCAGGAATCCTTCCCAAAAATCAATTCCCAGGAATCATTCCCAGGAATCTCCCACCTGCAGATCTCCTTCCAACCTTCCCCAACCCCACACCCACGCTCTGCTTTCCCCACCCCTCACCAGGTTTATTTTTAATTAAATCAAAGGAAAAAGCAGTGCTGTTCTGCCCTGGAGTGCCTTGCAGACCCCGGGAGAAGGAGATCCAGCTCCAGTTTGGTTTTCCTGGCACAGCCCCTGTCCCTTGGCAGGACTTGGTGGCAATTCCAGCCACCAGATGGGAGATTAAAGCCCTGGCCCAGTGTCTGGCTCTGGGACACGGCATCAGCTGCTGGGGGTTCAGGGATTCCAGCGTGGAATCCCCAAATCCTCACAGGGAGCAGCCAGAGCCAAAGCTCTGGGATTTGGTGACCAAATCACGGCCAAACAAAAAATCCTGCAATACTGCTGATTTCCCCCTTAAAAAAAAAAAACAAACTCAAAGTTCACAATCTTTTGCAGGTAAAACACAATACAACAATCAACAATACTTTAAATAATAGACATGCACTTATAAAACTAGATAGCCAATCTTTAAAAAACTGTGTCACCACTTCAGAATTTGCAAACAGCTGACAAGCGTTGATTCAATGAGGAATTAAATGTTCGATTCCTGAGCTGATTCCTGTGCCCCTCTCTGATCAGGAATGGTGAATAATGCAGGAACACACACACAACTTCTTCAAAACAGCAGGAAGAAGTGATTTATTGAAAAGCACCGCACTTATATAGGATGGATCGTGCCAAAGTAGAAAAGGCTCATTGGGCCAAGGAGGCAACACCTCTTTGAAAACATGCTTTGTGCAAAACATCACATAGCACAGGCACTGCTCTGTGACCAACAGCAGGTGTTAATCTGTGTTGTTCATTCTCCCTTCTCTTATCTGTCTCTGAGAAAACTCCCCAGCCTGGGAAAGATCTGAGCTGGAGCTGAGAAAGCCAAAAAAATTCGAGTTGGATTTTTCCACGAGCCTTCAGCAGTGTCCACAATTCCTGCACCTCCTGTGCTGTGAGAGGGAGGGTTTGGGGCTTTCCCAGCAGGATTTGCACTCCCAGCCTCACTCCTGGTTTGCAGCTCCAAATTCCAGCCCTGCTCCATCCCTCAGCTCACACAGAGTTTCAGTCCCTCACTCACATCCTCGCTGCCCCTGGATCCTAAAAGAACACGACAGAGGAGTTGCCTCAGTGCTGTATGAAAGAGTCGTTGTAAATTAAAAATTAAAAAGTATTCAGCAGCTCCAGGAAGGGTTCAAGTCCATCTGTTACTGTAAATTACCTTTTGTTCCTTTATCCTGATGGAACCATATGCCAGGGGCTGGGAGCTGGCAGCTGAGTGGGTCCTGGTTGGGATCCACAATTAGCAGAGAGTTTTAATCACCAGCTCACACCCTCTGCATTCCCTGGCAGGGCTGGGATCATCCCAAGGCAGGGCTGTGAGGCAGGAAAATCCCTGCACTCCTTCCCTGCAGCTCCCCTTGCTTTGCTGGGGTCACTGTTATTTATTACTAATAATTTCCATGAATCCACAATTAAAGTTCATTTGGAGTTTCTGAAGTTTCTGTGACACCCTCCAATAAACCTGTGCTGGATTCCCAGTGCTGAGATGTAATAAATTTAAAAAAATAAATAATAAATAAAGATGCAATAAATAAAAATAACAAATAATGAATAAAGATAGAATAAATATATATTATAGTTAATATAGAAATATATATTAAATAAATCATTTCCATGAATCCACAACTAAAGTTCGTTTGGAGTCCCTAAAGTTTCTGTGATTCCCTCCAATGAACCTGTGCTGGATTCCCTGTGATTTATGGTTTTCCCAATTAACAGAGACGTAATAAATAAAAATTCCCATTGGAGGGTGGGAACAGCACACACCTGAACCCCCCTGGTGCAGCTGGAGATGCAGAGACAGGAAAATCACCCAGCACTGGCTGCAGAGAGCAGAGACTGCACCAACCCAGACAAATTCAGGATTTGGGCACAGCCAGGCTCCCAAGCATCCCCCAGAACCCCACACCAGGCCTGGATTTCAGAAACAAAATCGTAAAAACTTTAAAAACAAACCCCAGGGGTTTGACAAACTCCCTGTTTTGTTCATTTTCTGTTTAAAATCCTGCTCAGGAGCTCTTAGACGACACAAAGCTGGGCTTAGTCCAAACTGATCTCCCCATTTTTCTCCTTGAGGATGAACTTCAATCCTCGGAGTGTTAAAGGCTGGAAATGAGGGATTGATAAGGAGAGCCAAGCTCATCTCCTTCCCTCCTTAATCTCTCCACGAGGGTTTATCTTGTCACAGCCCAGGCAGGCTGCGTGATCCCAAACAGTCTCAGCCCCACCACTCCTGAAAAGTGCTGGAAAAGGCTCCTAAAATCTGCTGGAATTGGGAAATTTGTCCCTCACTGTCCCCTCACCACCACGGCCAGCACTCCTGTCCTGTTCCCAGTCACTATTTACCCTCAAAATGTGAAATTTTCCATCCTTATTAGCACCAAAAATCTCCTGTTTCCAGCCATTATTTACCCTCAAAATGTGACATTTCCCAGCCTTGAGGGCACTAACAACATCCCAGGAATAACCTGCTTGTCCAGCAGCATCCAGGCAGGAAATGCAGCCCTGGAAGGGAACCTGAGGGGGAATTCTTGTTGTCCACCCTCGGTGTCACCTCCACCACAGAAATTATCAGCTTGGTAATTTTCTGTAACATTTTACTATTAAAGCCTGAAATAGATTCAGAGCACCAAATGACACCTCCACTAAATGTGCTTTTTCAGCCCCTAGCCAAGTTTAAAAATAAACTTTGCATCTGTTAGCGTTCTATTTCTGCATAAAAGAGAGCAGAACAAATCCTTGTAATTTTAAAGATAAAATACTCCACTGAAGATAATGCCACTGCACCAGAGCTGGATAACTTCACAGCAGCCAAAGACTCCGTCTTGTAAACCCTTTTATGAGGCTTTAGTGCTTGGAAATGAAATTGTAAATGGGGAAGCGCAGATTGCTTTGATTTAGGAAATTGTTGCCATTAAAGAGTTTACAAAGAACCCGGTGCCGTCCCTGAGGTGTTGGGGGAAGAGCTCCCAACTCCTCAGAAAAAATCATTGATATTCTGGGGCTGCTGCTCAGTGCAGCAGGAAAAATCCTGTGCAGTCCTGGTGACCCAGGAGAGAGAGGCAGAGAGATTTCAGTTCTAGTCCAATTAAAGAAAAATAAAATTTTAAAAAAAAATGTGATTTGGAGCATGTGGGTTGCTGGACTCTCCAGTCGCTGAACCAGGCTCCCCAAATCCCTGTGTACATGGAATTATCCCTCTCAATTTGCTCAGCTGGCAGAGGCACCAAGGCAGGGACAGAACTCAGAAATCCAGAGGCACCTGCAGCACACTCGGCTCTCCTCACCACAAGCACTGCCTGCTCCAGGACACAAAGCCAAGGCTTTAAATCACCTGGAGATCACTGCTTGCTGAGAAACTCCTGAGCCAGGTAAATCCCTCCAGGATTCATTCAGGAACCCAAAAACATCAAATAAACTTGGCTGATCTGCTTCTGCGTGGCTTTCCAGACCATTTCTCACTGCAGTGCTGACCTGATAATTCACTTTATCACAAGGGGGAGGGAAAAGCTCAGCACAGCAGAGCACAGAGAGAGGACAAACAGCAGGGCAGGCAGAAACAACAGCGAGAGAAATGCAAACGGGCAAGGTCTTTTCCAGAAAGGCTCCAGAAAATGAAAAAAACCCAACAAAAAGGGGATATAGCCTCGGGGAGGAAGCACTAACCCAACAGGAGCAAACCCTGAGCAGGAAAACAAAGATCATGGGTTGTCCCAAGGAGACAGGCTGAGCAATGCAGGGATTGCAGCAGTTTTTGGGAAGCCCCTGCTCTCTGCCCAGCCTCTGTCACCCTGGAGAGCCCCAGCCCATAATTCCAGCCCTGCCTGGCTCCACTGCAGGGAAACTCGGAGCCCTGCCCGGTTTAGGGCTGAGCCTTGAATGAAATTCCTGCCTGGACTGGTCCCCACCTTCCCAGACCTGCCCTGCTCAGCCTCCCTCAGGAATTCCAGCCCCATTTCACAGCAGAACCTCAGGGAAAGAGAGAAAGGAACAACCTGGGTGGAGAATCCATCCATCCATCCATCATCCATCCATCCACCCATCATCCATCCATCCATCCATCCATCCATCCATCCATCCATCCATCCATCCATCCATCCATCATCCATCCATCCATCCATCCATCCATCCATCCATCCATCCATCCATCCATCCATCCATCCATCCATCCCTTGATGGAAAAACCTGGATGGAGAATTCAACAGGGAAAAATGCACTTTGGGGTTCCAAGTGAGAGGAATGAGGGATTTGTCTTTGCGAACAAGCTGTGGGTAAAACCAGCACTGAGAGATGAAACGAGCAATGGGATGGATTCCACTGATTGATGAATAAAAAAAATAATTAAATAAAATTGTTTGCCTTTACAAACAAACTGCAGGTTTGCTGAGGAATGAAATTGGATATTGGAAGATGAAAGAAGCAATGGGGAAAGCATGAATTCCATAAGAATTAAAAATTAAAAGGGAGGGTTGTGCATTACAGGGGAATCTCAGGTGTCAGCTGTTTGGGAAGTCTGTGCCTCTCAGGTACCTCAGCAATGGGAGAGAGAGGGAAGTTGGGATAAAAAGGAGGCTGAGTCCTCCAAAAATCTGAGAGACCCCATGGGAATGCCCCATGGCCTCTCCCTTTATTTGGATAAAGTTCTGCGACTCCTCTGGCTCCTTTTTGGACACAAAGCTCTGGTGTTTGTGGGTTCATTTTCCTGACACCTCCTTGCCCCTCAGACCCCACCCTGGGGCACCAAACCCACGCTGGGTGAGAAGCACAAACCCACCAGGGACATTTTCATCAGCAAATTCCTTCCCACCAACTCTGCAATCTCTCCCTCCTTTGATCCTTTAATATCAAAGATGCTTTTGTGCCTCAAAGGTGGAAAATCAAGGACTTTGTTTCCAGGCTTCCCTGCCAGAGCTCTGTCCCAGGAGGAAATTTCAATGCTTCAAGAGGTTGTTATTTTTTTTAATATCACCATCCATTAGCAGAGCTCTGAGACTTAAATATTGATTGACTTTTGACACATTATTGATGAAACCACTGGTTCATGCAATTTATTCCCACAGGCATTATTCAACTTTAAATTAAGGTCAACGATTATTTCAATTATTTAAAACGGAATTATTAGTTAAATTACAAGCAGCGGCAATTTCAATTGTTATGAATAAATAACAATTTAGGAGGTCAACAAGTGTTTTAATTGGTTTTAATTTGAGAGTGCCAAATATCCTCTCAGAGTAATGAGAAGAAAATGGATCCAGATCCAGAGGTGAATTTTCAGAGCAGATGTTACCAGGGCAGCTTTTCACTGTTCTGATACTGCCCAGACCCAATTTCATCTGGAATTAAATAATTGGCTCCTGGTGCAGATAACAGGGGCCTGGACAAGCACTCGATTTCCCTTTTTATCTTTTGGAAGGACAATAATTAGTTCTGCATTCAGAGCTCTGTGCATCCCCCTCGTTCCTCCCACAGCATCACTGCTCTGGATGGGAACATGGAGAGAGAGAGAGAGAAAATAATAATGAAAAAAAATAGCAAAACCAAGAGTTCATGGCCAGAGCAGCTGAAGGAATTGGGATTTTCCAGCAGAAATTGGGATTTTCCAGCAGAAATTGGGATTTTCCAGCAGGAATTGGGATTTTCCAGCAGGAATTGGGATTTCCAGCAGGAATTGGGATTTTCCAGCAGGAATTGGGATTTCCAGCAGGAATTGGGATTTTTCAGCAGGAATTGGGATTTTCAGCAAGAATTGGGATTTTCAGCAAGAATTGGGATTTTTCAGCAGAAATTGGATTTTCCAGCAGAAATTGGGATTTTTCAGGGCTGAGCTCAACCCTGAGCTCTGAAATATTCTGTTCCCTCTGACCACCAAGAATTCCTGAGTATCTTTAACCTAAAAATCACCCAAAGCCAGGGCTGGGGACTGCTGTGTGCTGAGACTTTCTGTGCTCAGCAAAGGGAGATTCCACAGCACAAACCCCAGCCCTGCCACAACTCAAACCCTCAGCCTGGCACTGACAAACCTGTGCAAATTTGGCCATAAATCCCCAAATTCCCCATTTCCTGCAGGTTTCACTGCCTGGGCTCCTCAGGACACCTCCCAGGTTAAACAAAGAGCAAAGCCCAGCACTTGCAGAGCTCGCAGAAACGCAGAAAACCATAAAACATTTTAACAGAACACTAATTTCAGCACAACCTTTGGCTCTCCCAGCTCTCTGGAAAAGCAGATTTATCCCAGGTTCAGATTCTCCAGGTTCAGATTCAGCCAGGCACAGCCCAGGGAAGCCTCTTGCCTCAGGTCACTGCTAAAGTTTTTAAAATCAGACCCAAACCTGCTGCTTTTCAACCCAAAGCTTCAATGATCCTTCTGCACCCACCCTGTAAAGTGGTTTTTTTCTTTTTTTTTTTTTTTTCAATGATTAATTTTGGGGATTATCTGAAAATGCTGCTTGAAAAGAGGAGGGGAAAAACCACGAGTGGGGGGAAAAATTAGTCTAAAAAGTGAGGAAAGGGAATGGAGCAGAACACAGGAGCTGTGACATTTCCATCCCCGAGGTGCCACTGAAGGGCTGGAAACTGGGAGGACACTTTAATCAGAGCTTAAAGAAAGAAAACACTTCAAAAATCAACCTGCAAGGAAAATCTCCTGGAGCAGAAAGAAACAGAAAGGAGCAAATATTCCGAAATCAAATAAGGGGGCAGATCCAAAATATAAACCTGGGAAAGTCTCCTCAGCTTTG
Source organism: Luscinia megarhynchos (assembly GCA_034336665.1). Lineage (NCBI taxonomy): Eukaryota > Metazoa > Chordata > Aves > Passeriformes > Muscicapidae > Luscinia > Luscinia megarhynchos. Next base: position 2,211,527 of record CM067584.1, read on the forward strand.
GCCTCTCAAGAGTCACTGGTACCACACCAAAAACGCCAAAAACCCCCAAAAATGGCAGGGACACAGCAGCAAACACCAACTTTGGACACATTTCTCTGGCAGAAACACAAATAGAGGGAGAAAAGATAAAATCCCAAGTGGGTTTTTCTCGCCCCTGCAGAACAGTTCCTGGGATGTCCCCGTGGGTTTTCACCATCCTACCCAAAAATGGAATTATTGCCAACTCCAGAGCACTCAGAAGATTCTTATTTCAAATTGTTCATGAGAAGAGGGCCCATTCTGAATTATTTCTGAGCTCTGGAGCTCAGAAATATTTTGAACAATTCTGAATTATTTCTGAGTTCTGGAGCTCAGAAATATTTGAATAATTCTGAATTACTTCTGAGCTCTGGAGCTCAGAAATATTTTGAATTATTTCTGAAGGATTCTGAGCTCTGAGCTGCCTCAGAGGGGTTTAGGCTCTGATGGACACGAGGCACTGAAGGGTTTTATTCCAGTGGAGGATTCAGAGATGATGCAGAGCCCGTGGTGGCAGTTTGTGACATTTCCAAGTGGCAGCAGCGCCAGAGGCAGCCACAGCACAGGGACAGTGACGTGGGTGACAGATTATGTCATGGTTAAACAGTTTGGGTTGGTGCCAGCCTCGGGGAGGGGGCGCGGGGCAGAGGTCGTGGCTGATGAAACGCACTGACAGCCGTAATCCAGCGGAAAAAACCTCAGTTCACATGCAATTAAATCACTCTTTAAAGGGAAAAAACCAAACCCAGCAGGACAACGCTGTGGGAGCAAACTCCTCTGGAGTTCTCTGCTCTTCCCTGCCTGACCTGGAGCCCTTGCCAGGGGGAAAATCCAGCACAGTCCCTGTCCCCGTGTCCCCCCGTGTCCCTGGGCACTCAGGGCTCTCAGGGATGTTCAAATAATTTCATTTAAACTGCAACAAAATCCTCCCTGTGTGCTCAGACCCTCTCTGTGTCCTGAGCAAGAGCCTGCGAGCAATCCCAGCTTCCCTTGGCTGGGACTTGTCCTGCCGGGTTTTCCTGGTCCAGAGTCCTCAGGTTTTCCTAGTCCAGATCTTCCCATTCCAGATTCCTGCCAGATGTTCCTGTTCCAGATTTTCCCATTCCAGATTCATTCCAGATTTTCCTGTTCCAGATTTTCCTGTTCCAGATTCCTGCCAGATTTTCCTATTCCAGATCTTCCTGTTCCAGATTCCTTCCAGATTTTCCTGTTCCAGATTTTCCCGTTCCGGATTTTCCAATTCCAGATTCCTTCCAGATTTTCTTATTCCAGATTTTCCCATTCCAGATTTTCCCATTCCAGATTTTCCCATACCAGATTTTCCCATTCCAGTTTCCTTCCAGATTTTCCTGTTCCAGATTTTCCCATTCCAGATTTTCCCATTCCAGATTCTTGCCAGATTTTCCCATTCCAGATTTTCCCATTCCAGATTTTTTCCTGATTTTCCCATTCCAGATTCTTTCCAGATTTTCCCATTCCAGGTTTTCCCATTTCAGATTCCTGCCAGATTTTCCTATTCCAGGTTATCCCATTCCAGATTCCTGCAGGATTTGCTGCCAGCCCCAGGACGTTTCTGGGGAACCTTTGAGGGTCTCACACTGAGGCCAAAGGGGGAAGTCACACCCCGGGGTCCTTTAGCCCAAAGTTTCCCTCATTCCTGGGAATTCTCCTCCCAGACAACTGGGAATTTGGGCAGCAGTCTTTGGTTCCAAACCTCAGCCCCACTTCTCCAGCTCCCCCAAATTCCTCAATCCCTTTCCAGCTCAGAGTGGGTCCTCCACACACACAGCCTGGACAGGAAATCTGGTTTTAGGGGAATTCTGGGGACAGCCAGATCCACCAGGAACATCTGGAATAGTCCAGGTGAAGATTCCTGCTGCTTCCCCCACATCCCCAGAGTGCCTGCAGCAAATCAGGCTGAATTCAGAGCACCGAGGTGTTCTCACCTGTCTGGGTGGGAAAGGAAGGGCTCTGCTCACCCCAAAGCTTTTGGGGTTTTTGTAAAGCACAAAATTAAATTTCTGGGGCTAATTAAACAGAAGGTGATGAGGTTTGGGCAATCCTTCACAGCCTTGAGTGTGTTAATTGTCTGCACTGAGAGCCCCCAGACCCACCCTGCTGCTGCTGGAAGGAACCTGCAGCAGATTCCATTTATTTATTTATTATTCTGAGGGTGTGTGAACAAAGAAAAGCCCAAGCTCCACCAGCTCCAGGTGAAGCAGCACTCTTGTGCCAATTATCTAAAGCCTAATTAACCGCAGAGGATTGCTGTCTGTGCAGCATTCTGTAAATAAAAATCTGCTTTTCATCTGGCAGAGCCTCCTGGGGATAACCAAACTTCCACTCCCCAGGGCTGAGCTGTGCCTGTAGCCTGGGACAGGGAAGGGGGGAAAACAGGGATGGAAACAGGGATGGAAATCCCTGGGAAGGGAGGAAAATCAACAGGGATGGAAATATCTGGGAAAGGAGGAAAACAGGGAAGGAAAACTCTGGGAAGGGAAGAAAATCAACAGGGGTGAAAATTCCTGGGAAAGGAGGAAAGCAAGGATGAAAATCTCTGGGAAGGGAGAAAAACAGGGATGAAAATCGAGATAAAAAATCCCTGGGAAGGGAGGAAAATGGGGATGGAAACAGGGATGGAAATACCTGGGAAAGGAGGAAAACAGGGATGGAAACAGGGATGGAAACCTCTGGAAAGGGAGGAAAATCAACAGGGATGGAAATATCTGGGAAGGGAGGAAAACAGGGATGGAAACAGGGATGGAAAACTCTGGGAAAGGAGAAAAATGGATGGAAACAGGGATGGAAATCTCTGGGAAGGGAGGAAAACAGGGATGGAAATCTCGGGGAAAGGAGGAAAACAGGGATGGAAACAGAGATAAAAAATCCCTGTGAAGGGAGGAAAATAGGGATGGAAATCTCTGGGAAAGGGAGGAAAAAAGGGATGGAAATGAAATCCTTGGGAAAGGAGGAAAACAGGGATAGAAATCTCTGGGAAGGGAGGAAAAGAGGGATGGAAATCTCTGGGAAAGGGAGGAAAAAAGGGATGGAAATGAAATCCTTGGGAAAGGAGGAAAACAGGGATAGAAATCTCTGGGAAGGGAGGAAAAGAGGGATGGAAATATCTGGGAAAGGAGGAAAATGGGGATGAAAATCCCTGGGAAGGGAGGAAAGCAGGAATACAAATCTGCCCGTTCAGCACTTCCACTGCAAAGCGAGTGGGAAGAGTCCACGGCTCCATTTGTTGTGTTAATCCACCACTTTTAGATAAAATTCTGCTCAAGTGCTCCCAAAAAAGTGGCTTTTGTTCCCAGCTGAGCCCCCGACATCAGCAGCTCTCCGAGACTAATTGGCTCTCACCAAATCTATCCCAGAAAAGCCTCTGACACCCCCAGCCCCAACCTGAGCAGGGTTTAAAAAATGAGAAAATGGGTCTGAGGAGTCACAGGCTGCAGCTGGGATGGAGGAGAGGCTGTTTCTGCACTTGAATTTTAATGCAATTTAAGATATTAAACCAAAACTCTCCCTCTGAGATGCTCTGCACCAGCCCAGTCCCTTGGCTGTGCCAAGGTTTTATTATTAAAAAAAAAAAAAAAATGCTCGTTTAGGGTTTGATGCATTTCACCTTCCTGGACACAGATTAAGGAATTGGGGAATTGATGAGAATTGTCTGCAGGACGGCAGATTTTTGTTATATGGTTTATATGATTTTTGTATATGGTTATCAGCCCTGGGAGCATCAAACCAATCTGTGCTGAGGCTCCTGCAGCACAGCCAGGGCTGGGACACTTTTCCCTGCCAGGATTTCCCTGGATTTTGGGGTTTTTGGGAGCAAACCCCCCCTCAGAGCCATCACAGCAAAACCAGAAATATCCTCTGCTTTTGGGGGAAAGACAAAGGGAGCTGCAAGAACATCCCACTCCTTTCCTGAAGGGTGGAGAGATTGGTTTTTGGAAAAAGGAAAAAATGCTTCAGCTCCTCCTCTGCCTTTCTTCCCTACTTCAGCCATGGGAACATTGGCCAGGGGTTTTAAACCGAATTTATTTTGTTTTATATCAAGTGATCACCACTTACAGGGGTCTGATGGTTTAAGGGTATTCAATAAAAGCTGAAATAAATTCCTATTCCCACAATCTGGGATTGCAGGATTTTCCCCATTCCCTCAATCTGGGATTGCAGGATTTTCCCCATTCCCACAATCTGGGATTGCAGCTCTTTCCCTCATTCCCACAACCTGGGATTGCAGGATTTTCCCCATTCCCACAATTTGGGATTGCAGCTCTTTCCCCATTCCCTCAATCTGGGACTGCAGCACTTTCCCCATTCCCACAATTTGGGATTGCAGGATTTTCCCATTCCCACAATTTGGGATTGCAGGATTTCCTCATCCTGACCCCCCAAAATCAGCAGTGGGGTTTCATTCCCAACACTCCCAGCCAGACCTGGAGCTGCTGGCCAGGAGGAAAATGATTTCAATAATCACATTTTGGGGCATTATAAACTTTTCTTTTTCCCCCTCATCTCTCAAAGACCAAAACCCTTCCCCAAAAGTTGGGGTGAGGAGAGCAGAGGCAGAAAATGGGGATTGGGAATGGAGCTGGTGCTTCTGGGTGGGGAATTGAGCCTTTGCCAGGCAGATTTCCCAATTTTCCACCCCCAGCACCCTTTTATTCCACCCTCCCCTCAGCCCTCGCCCCAGGGGTGTCTCCCAGAGGAGCTCAGCCCTAAATCCAGCTGTTTTCCAGCAGGATGGACTCCCTGATCTCGGGGGGTGTTTCCCTGTGCTCAGCCCTGACTCTTTATTAATAATATTTTTGAGTGGTTCAAAAGGCCACGGGGGGGTGGGTGAGGAGGGGAAGGTGATGGGAGCCTTCATCACCTCTGGGCAGGTGAATTCCAGGCTCCTCTGAACGCCTGCCTGCCCCAAAATGTGATTTATTAATCCTGTGGGAGCTGATGGGACACAACCCCTGCTGCCCAGAGCCATTGAGAAGTATAAATAGAAAAGGAAGCGTTTTTTGTGTTTGAGGCAGATGAATGTGACCATCTGCTCCAGCAGCATCCCAAAGGCTCTGAAACAGCAGCCTCTGGTGTCAGCATCCTGCTCCTTCCTCAGACTCCACCTTCAGCCAGAAGCAGAGCTAAAAATACAGGAAAGACACAGCCAGCAGCCCCAAGGCCTCCTCTGCTCTGTGCTGTTCCATCTTTGCATAAATCACATTATTTGTGTTTGGAACACGCCCCAGCAAATTAAAACACAAGGCTCAGTGCTCTAAACCAGCCCAAACTGGAGCATACTCCTGCCCAAAGCCAGGCTTGGCCACTTCCTCTCTGAATTCTCTCCCAAATTCTGTTCCAGCACATCACAAACACAGCGAGAAATGCAGAAAAACACAGGAGTGAAGAGAACCCCCAGTGAAATAATTCCAGACTCCTGCACGGCCAGTCCTGCTCTCCAGAGCACCAAATTCCTCGTGGTTCTGAGAAATAATCCTTGTGCCAAACTCTGAGTGTCCCTAGAGAGCAAAGCTCCACAGCCAGCACAGCTGGAAAAATGGGAACTGCACAGCTGGAAAAATGGGAACTGGACCCTGAGCAGCTCCTAAAGGGAAGGGAGTTCATTCATTTCCTGGGAAGTCACAAATTAAATAACATAAATATTGACAGAGCCCACACGAGGCACTGCAGGAGTGGGAGGATGGCTCAGAGAGGAGCGTGGTTGTTATTTTAATCAACACTTTGTCCTAAAGAGATCAAAACACGAAAATTGTCTGCATGGAGAGACTCCAGCAGAGCCAGGAGAGGTTCCAGCAGCACCCAGGTCCTGCCTGGGTTTGTGTTTATCCCGTGCCAAGCCCTGGGCTGGGGATGGGAGAGGGATAAATCAATGCAGGGACAAATAAATAAATCGATACAGGGACAAATAAATAAATAAATCAATACAGGGACAAATAAATAAATCAATACAGAGACAAATAAATAAATAAAAAATGGGACAAATAAATAAATAAATAAATACAGGGACAAATAAATAAATAAATACAGGGATAAATAAATAAATAAATAAATAAATAAATAAAGGGACAAATAAATAAATAAATAAATAAAATAAATAAATACAGGGACAACTAAATAAATAATTAAATCAGTGCAGGGGCACCTGGGGCTGGCACTGCAGCAATGTCCCACCCAGAGCTGCTGGATGACCCCAGACACCCCAAAACCTCCCCCTGGAGCAGAGACGGGCCCTGGTGGCCCCTGCACTGCCCTGCCAGGATCCTCAGGCACTGGATGAAACCTCAGCCCCTTCAGGGTGAATTAATTGGGGGCTGATCTAATTTACATCATTAAATGCACAGCTGGCGCCCCAGCCCTGCCCTCACAGCCAGACTCACCCCCACATCAGCAGAAATCGCTGGTTTTACCCAAACCCAGCGTTTTTCCGTGCACAGCACCACTGTGCACTCACAGCTCTCTGAGCACGGGGTGATCACAGCACAAAAAGCGACTAAAACCTCCCCAAAACCCAAACCCAGCGTTTTTCCGTGCACAGCACCACTGTGCACTCACAGCTCTCTGAGCACGGGGTGATCACAGCAAAAAAAAGCGACTAAAACCTCCCCAAAACCCAAACCCAGCGTTTTTCCGTGCACAGCACCACTGTGCACTCACAGCTCTCTGAGCACGGGGTGATCACAGCACAAAAAGCGACTAAAACCTCCCCAAAACCCAAACCCAGCGTTTTTTCAGTGCACAGCTCCACTGTGCACTCACAGCTCTCTGAGCACGGGGCGATCACGGCAAAAAAAAGCGACTAAAACCTCCCCAAAACCCAAACCCAGCGTTTTTTCAGTGCACAGCTCCACTGTGCACTCACAGCTCTCTGAGCACGGGGTGATCACAGCAAAAAAAAGCGACTAAAACCTCCCCAAACCCACAGCGATGCTGGGAGATCTTTGCCCCAAGAGCTCCACAGAGCCACCCCACCCTTTGGGCAGCTTCGTTTCATCATCACAAGCCCGGGCAGAGCCGGAGAATCCCCAGATAACGCTGGTTTAGCACCCAATCCACCCGGATCTCGGAGCTGTGCCAGACTCAGCTCCGGGCTTGGGCACCGAGACGCAGCCGAGGATTAAAACTCGTGGTCACATTTTCATTCAGAGATGTGCAACTCAAAATCAGTTTGGAGGCATCAGATAATAAATATTAGCGACTCTCTCCTCCAATTACCAGCCCGTCTGTGCATTTTTTTTCCTGTAGGAGCAAAAGCCCGGAGCTATCCGTGTGTTTTCATTCCAGCAGATTTCAAATGCCATGCCAGGGGTTTCTACAACTGTTCCATTTGTCTTTAATCCCCGCTCAGAACAGAAATCTGAGCACAATCTGTCTCTGAGGCAGCTTTGGGACAACTTCATAAACTAAAACCTCACAGCTCCGGGGTTTAGCTGAGCTTTAACTGCTTCAGCCAGAGCTGCCAGTGAACACCAGGCAGCACCACCAAAAATCCCACTTCTGCCCAAAACTCTGCCCCAGCCCAGAATTTCAAACGTCCAGCCTGGCGAGTTTGAATTACAGAGCTGGAATTTGTTACTTGGCTGCAGCAGGAGCTTCCTCCAGCTCCCTGGTCTGAAATTCCAGATCCTGGCCACACTTCCCCCGGAGCAAGAGCTGCCAGAGGTTCCCAGGTGGGAGGCACAGGAGGCAGCGAGCACCCCCAGCACTGATTTGGGCGCCCTCACCACTGAGTTTGATACCTACATCACTGATTTGGGCACCCCCAGCATTGATTTGGGCACTGATGCTTCTCAATCAAAGTATAATAAAAAAAAAATAGGAAATGTCATTTTCCATGCTCCTCTTTTCAGTTATTCCACTGTCCTACGAGCCGGTGGGTTCTGTTCGGGTTGGCTGGGGTTTTTTGCCTCCCCCAGAAGGGCACATTTTGTTCTGCTGCACAAAAACCGGGATTCAGGGAGAGCTCCGGGCGGGTGAGGTGGCCAGGGAGGCTCCAGCACCTGTGGCGAGCTGGCACAAGCCCGTGGCTACAGAGAGCAGAGCCCATAAATTCCCTGCAGAGGAAAATGGAAGCGCAGGCAGGGCGGGTGAGAGAAGGGAGAGGAATCCGTGAGGAGCCGCGAAGTCTGTGCGGGAGCAATGGACACCACAGAGCCCGGGCACGGAGCTGCCTCCCGCAGGAGGTGCGCGTTCCTCCGAGAGGGAGAGCGGAGCCCCGCCCGCGCATCCCTGAACATCCCCGCGCATCCCAGAGCATCCCAGCGCATCCCAGCGCATCCCAGCACATCCCAGAGCATCCCTGAACATCCCCGCGCATCCCAGAGCATCCCAGCGCATCCCAGCTCTCCCAGCACATCCCAGTGCATCCCTGCACATCCCAGTGCATCCCAGCGCATCCCAGCGCATCCCAGCTCATCCCAGCACATCCCAGCGCATCCCCGCGCCTGCCCGCGCATCCCTGAACACACCAGCACATCCCAGAACATCCCTGCACATCCCAGTGCATCCCTGCACATCCCAGCGCATCCCAGCGCATCCCAGCGCCCGCCCGTGCATCCCTGCACATCCCAGCGCATCCCCGCACCTGCCCATGAATCCCCGCACATCCCAGCGCTCCCAGTACATCTCAGCTCATCCCCGTTCTCCCAGAGCATCCCAGCGCGTCCCCGCGCTCCCGAGCCTGCAGGACACCGGGCGGTGCGGGCTGGTGACATCCCCGGGCTGGGTGCCCTGAGGAGGTGACTGCCCCCCGGTGATTTACCGGGGAAAAGTTCCATAAAATTAGCAAAAAAAAGGACCCGGAGCATCTCCAGTGCGTGCCTTGCTCATGGAGAACAGATCCACCCGCTGCTGCCGGAGGCAGCCGGGGGATGAGCCCGCGCTGCCCGCGGGGTCCCTGAGCCTCCCGAACGCCGTCCCGGGATGTCCCGAGCGGTGCCCGGGACCAGAACCGGAGCCAGAACCGGCTCCGAGCGCTGGACCAAGCGCGGAGCGCTCCGTGCCGGGATCGCAGCCTGCGGGGATGCGCTGCGCCCCAGGGACCCGAACGGCCGCGAGCAGCCCGGGACGAGCCGGGACCAGCCCGGGACCAGCCCGGGATGAACCGGGACAAACCGGGGACGAGCCCAGGACCAGCCCGGCATGAGCCGGGACCAGCCCGGGATGAGCCGGGACCAATCCGGGACCCCCGGACCCCGCAGCGCAGCCCGGCGCCGGCGCCTCCGGTCCCCACGGCGGGGTGGCCGTTTCTCCGGGCGATGGGATATGGGTGGTTCTCCGGGAAATGGGATAGCGGATGTTTTTCCCGGAGGTGGGATAGCGGAGATTTCTCCCGGAGATGGGATGCGGGTGTTTCTCCCGGAGCTGGGATAGCGGAGATTTCTCCCGGAGATGGGATGCGGGTGTTTCTCCCGGAGCTGGGATAGCGGATGTTTCTCCCGGCGCTGGGATAGCGGATGTTTCTCCCGGCGCTGGGATAGCGGATATTTCTCCCGGCGCTGGGATAGCGGATATTTCTCCCGGGGATGGGATGCGGGTGTTTCTCCGGGAGATGGGATGTGTGTATTTCTCCCGGCGGGTCCCCGCCATCCCTCCCTGGTCGCGCTGCTCCCGCTCCCCCATCCCCCGGAGCAACCGGTGGGACCCCCCCGCCCCGCACTCGCCCCGGGGAGGGCAGAACGAGCCCCGCTTACCTCGCAGCGCGGCCGTCCAGCTGCACAGCCCCAGCAGCAGCAGCAGCAGCCGCCGGTGCAGGCGCGGGGCTCCTCCGCCCATGCTGAGCCCGCAGCGCCGGGGATGGAGCCGGGATAGAACCGGGATGGAGCCGGGGTAGAACCGGGATGCAGAACCGGGGATGGAGCCGGGATGGAGCCCCGGGATAAGACCGGGGATGGAGCCCCGGGGGTGGATACCCGGGATAGAGCCGAGGATGGAGCCCCGGGATAAAACCGGGGATGGAGCTCCGGGATAAAACCGGGGATGGATGCCCGGGATGCGGAGCCGCGGATGCGGAGCCGGACTCAAGCCAGGGAATCCGCCGGGGCTTGTGGCGGCTTAGGGGCGGTTTTGGGGCGGTTTCCCCGCTGCTCTCCCCCGCCCCGTCTCGCCGCCGATGCGGTTCCCGGGGATGCGGTGCGGGCTCCGCTCCCCGCTCCGGCCGCCGCCGACTCCGGGGCCGCGGCGCGCGCCCGCATCGCTAATGAGCCGCCCCTCCCCCCACGACCAATTAGCGGCGCGCGGGGCGGGTCCGGCCGGCGGCGCGCGCACAGGTGGAGGGGGGGATGGGGACACGAGAGTGAACCCCCCCCCAATTCACCTCCCCAAAGTGCGGCGGGGGAGGGGCAGCCAGGTGCGAGGGGACACGCCCAGGTGTGCGGGATGGGGACACATCCAGGTGTGCTGGGACACGCCCAGGTGAGCGGGATGGGGACACGCCCAGGTGTGTGGGATCGGGACACGCCCAGGTGTGGGGATTGGGGACACATCCAGGTGTGCGGGTTGAGGACACATCCAGGTGAGCTGGGACACGCCCAGGTGTGCGGGTTGGGGACACATCCAGGTGATCTGGGACACGCCCAGGTGTGCGGGATCAGGACACGCCCAGGTGTGTGGGATCAGGACACGCCCAGGGTCCGCCCCGCACTGTCCCCACCCCGGGGATGCGGGAGCCGCCAGCCCCACCCCGGGCGAGCCCCGGGAGTGACCCTGCGCCTTCCCCCGCACCCCGAGGCCAGGAGGGGACCCCCGGGCGTGGCCCCGCGCCCTCCCTGCCCCTCTCCACCCTCCCCACATTGCTCTGCCCTTTAAACTCACACATTTGTGCCCAAACCCCTAAAAACCACATTCCCGTGGGGATGGAAAGCTCCCCAAGCCCACCCTGGGCTGCTGTTATCAATATTGCAGCGGGCTGTGATTTAAAATTCTGTTTCTTGCCAGCAGCAGCAGCAGTTTCCCTTCCCCAGCTAATTGCACATCAATATTTTTATCACACACCTGATCAGGACACACCGCGAGGGGCCAAGGCCAAAAACTCGTGGCTCTGCCTGAGTGAAACCAGGATGAGCCCTGAGCTCTGCTCTGGATCAATCCAGGAGTGAGAGGTTGGAAGCAAAGGCAGCACCTGAAGGAGAGGGCAAGGCTGGAGGAGCTCTGTGCTCCCAAAAAACAGCCAGAGACTGTCCTTGGATCCAGCCTGGGCACAGGATTTGGGGCCCAGAGCAGAGCTCAGGGCTCATCCCCTTTCTTTTGGAAATAAACTCTGTTTCCTTTGCCTTCTTGGAAATCAAGTCCATTTCCATTCCTCTCTTGGAAATAAACTCCATTTCCATCCCCCTTTTTGGAAATCAATTCTATTACCATCCCTTTTTTTGGAAATAAGCTCCATTTCCATTGGGGCCCAGAGCAGAGCTCAGGGCTCATCCTCTTTCTTTTGGAAATCAACTCTGTTTCCTTTGCCTTCTTGGAAATAAACTCCATTTCCATTCCTCTCTTGGAAATCAACTCCATTTCCATCCCCCTTTTGTAAATAAACTCCATTTCAACCCCCCTTTTTGGAAATCAACTCCACTTCCTTCACCTATTGGAAATCAACTCCATTTCTTTCCCCCTTTAGGAAACAAACTCCATTTTCATCCCTCTTTTTGGAAATCAACTCCATTTCCTTCCCCTTTTTGTGAATAAACTCCATTTCCATTGGGGCCAAGAGCAGAGCTCAGGGCTCATCCCCTTTCTTTTGGAAATCAACTCAGTTTCCTTTGCCTTCTTGGAAATCGACTCCATTTCCATCCTTCTTTTGTAAATAAACTCCATTTCCTTCCCCCTTTTTGGAAATCACTTCCATTTCTTTCCCCCTTTTTGGAAATTACTTCCATTTCCTTCCCCCTTTTTTGAAATCATTTATATTTCCTTCTCCCTTTTTGGAAATCAACTCCATTTCCATCACTCTTTTTGGAAATCAACTCAATTTCCTTCCCCTTTTTGTGAATAAACTCCATTTCCATCACTCTTTTGGAAATAAACTCCATTTCCATCCAGCCCAGAGCTGGGAGCTCATCCCCATCCATGCCCTGAGCTCTCCCCATCCCAGCCTCCCCAGCTCCAAACCCCACTCATTTCCCAGATTTTGGGGGGCTCAGGTACCACTGACCAAACATTTTGGGATCCCTGCCTGGGAGAGGCTGGGACAGCGCAGCAGGATCGGTTCCACATCCAAGAGCAGGGCTGGCACTCAGTCCTGCAGGATGGCTTTGGACTGGCTGCAGGAGGAAGCAAATAATTAAAGCAAAAGGAATCTGTAAACAGAATTTTAAGAGAGAGGAGGGGAGAAAAAAAATAAAAAAAAATCAATGTCTGAGCCCATCACATCAGAAGATTCCTTATTCCCTCGCCAACGAGGCTCGAGCTCACAACGAGGAGCAAAGATATGAAAAATACATTTCCTTCAAGAGCCTTTTGGGTCATTTCTCTGTGTTCCATGCTGCCAAGGAAAAGAAAAATAATAAAAATAATAAAAATAATAAAAATAATAAAAATAATCATTAAAAACCCCCAAACCAAACAAAAACCCCGGGGAGGGGCAGAGCTGGGCAGCTCCACAGGAAAGTTTTCAGGTGGCAGAGCCTGCCCACGTCAGCACACGGAGCCACTTGTGCCTCCAGCCCCACTAATTATGGATTTTTGCCTACGCCACCAAGTCTGTGTTTGGTGCTTCAGATAAAAATATCCAGTTTATAACATGGCTCTGATGGGGAAGGAGAGAGCAAAAGCAGAAATAAGGGCAGCAGCTGTGGCTTCAATCAGCGCACTTGGAAATGGAAATAAGCAGAATATTCCACAAAAATAAAATCTCAGGGTGAGGGTGGAGTGCAGCTCAACTGGAGTTATCCGTCCTTCAGGCTGCTGCAGGATAAATAAAAATGCAGAGTAAGAGCGGGAATGGAGCTCTGTGCACAGCAGGGCACTTCAGGGATTCCAGGAATGGGGGCCTGGTCCACGTTCCACATCTGCAGCCTGCATTTCCTGGAAACTCCCAGCCTGAACTTTGAGGCAGCTGCATCAAAACCTCATGAAAAAAATAAAAGTCAAAGAGGAGGGAGTTGCTTGTTTTGGCTTTTCCTGAACACCTTGAGAGGCACATCCTGGTGGGAAAACGCCCCTGGGAGGGGCAGGGAGGAGTCAGAACCCAAAATCTTCCCCCACGGGAACTTCTGGGCTCCTTTTCCCATCTCAGGTTTGATCTTGTGCTCAGCTGGGCACTGGAGAGATCCCCATGAGCTCACAGCACGTTCCAGCTGAAAGGAAATCTTTGTGGAGAGGAGATGCCAATACCTCGATCATTTTCAATAAAGGGAGCTGCAGGAGGGGGGAGGGAAATACAAAAAATAAATAAATCCTGGAGGCTCAGCAGGGCGCTCCAGCTGAGCTTGCAAAGGCACCGCCGGTCTCGGGCTGTGCAGCCAGGTGAGCACAGAGTGTTTGGTGCTGCTCCCCGCCTGTGCCGTGCCGTAAATCGGGATTTCCACCGCCGGGATTTCCGTCAGGTGGGCAGGTGAGAGCAGCTGCCTCCTCCTTGTGCTGCTCTCCCAAACCGGAGCATCCCCGCGATGCGACAGAGCAGAGCTAAAAGAGAATAAACGCACCTGAACCGGCACAGAGAGCCAGGCTGGGGGCGGCTGCAGGTGCTCACACCTGAGCAGGTAAAGAGCTCGGAGAGAGCGGGGATCCCCGGCAAGGACCAAGAACAGGAATTCGGGAATCCCGTGACCCAGCCCGGCCATCAGGAGCTGCCCCCGGGCACCGACGGTGCGGAGACAAAAGTGTCGGGATCCTCAGGGCGCCAGGAATGTCCCAAAGTGCCGAAATTCAGCTTTTTCTTCCTCTGCCCCCGAGTTTGGGACACTCTGCTGCTGCCCCTGGAGGAGTTTAGGATCCCCTGGTGTTTGTAGAGCACATTCCCTCATCCCTGACCTGTCCAGGATCCTGTTCTGCCCAATGACAACAAAACCAAATATTGCAGATCAGTTCTGAACACATTCCTTCATTCCAGCCCCATCCAGGATCCTGCTCTGCCCGAATGACAATAAAAACAAATATTGGAGATGAGTTCTGAGCACGTTCCCTCATCCCTGCCCTGTCCAGGATTTTGCTCTGCCCAGCCAGCAATAAAAACAGAGATTGGAGATGAGTTCTGAGCACATTCCTCCATCCCAGCTCCATCCTGGATCCTGCTCTGCCCATCCAGCAATAAAAACAAATATTGGACATTTGGATATTCTGTGCAGCCCTTTCTCCATCCCTGCCTCTGGAATTCCCCCTCCTGGCCCGTTCTGCCCTTCCCAGCTGAGGCCTCTGCATTCCCACAGCTCCCAATGCAGAATTTCAAAATTCTCAATGCAGAATTTTCAAAATTCACGGCACCAAAGACAAGTTTTATCATTTTTTTCTCCTCTGGCTCGAGCGCCCCTCCCTCCTCTCCACACGGCCTTTCCAGGAGTGCTCCCGTGGCTCTGGGTCTTTGTATGACTTTGCAAATCTCACAAAATATCCAATTACTGCCCCGAGCTGCAGGACACAAAGTGGACCCAGCCCCCAAAGGGGCCCTGGCAGAGAGAATTGCTGCAGAATTTAACCAGAATTTCACTCTGCTGGCTTCAACCAGCCCTTGGGAGAAACTCCCATCTGCATTTTGCAGTCCACTCAAGTTTTGTCTTGTTCCATATCAATTAAAAAAAAAAAAAATAGAAACTCTTTTATTTCAAAGGATAAACTTCATCCTCCTCAGAGATGAGAAGAAAAAAAACTCTTTAAAAACCCTGATGATGTTTCTCTAAACAATTCCCAGCCACTCGCTTTCAACTGAAGTCCCCATTTGATCTGTCACAAGCCAGCAGCTCTGATGAGCTGAAAATCTATATTATTTTTTAATTCATTAATCCAAGATGAAATACAATGCAATTATTTGCATTTCCCTGTGTTTGCTCTTTCCAAAGAGCGCAGAGCAAAGTGGATCTGATAAAAAGTAAAATGCTGGAGTGGCTCAGGATGGGGAACTGAGAATTAACATGCCAGGGGGGAGAGACAACATCTGAATTTCACTCATGGATTTTGGGAATCGTGACACAGGCATTTGGAAAATGTCATAATCTTCATACCTAATTTGCTCTTTGATTTGTAAATTGGGGAAATCAGCCACACTTGAAATTTCACCTGCAACATTTCCTCCAACTGGGTGAGGAATAATTCCTACTCCAGCATTCTTTATTATTTAATTATTCTTTATTATTTAATTATTATTTATTATTTAATTATTTTTAACTGTTATTTGTTATTTAAATATTATTTAATTATTATTTAATTATTATTTAATTATTATTTATTTATTATTTAATTCCAGGCCCTTTTTAGATTTGCCCACCTAAATCCTTGCTTTCAAAGATAATAAACTAAGTTGTTTTCTGTATGTTTTCAGTATGAAAACAAAAAAAAAAAGAAGTGTAAGGGGAGAGGGGAAGAAAAGTAGTCTGAAGTTTTATTCTAAGTTTCTTTTCATCTGGTTTCTAGTAATACAGTTTTTCTTTGTACCATTTAAAGTTAAGCCTGTTTTGCCTTCCTCCTAATCTATCTCACAGCAAAAAAAATTCAAAATAACCAACCAAAAACTCCCAATCCCGGCCGGAATTTGGGCATTCCCGACACTCCTGGCTCCGGGCAGCAGAGGGAGGCAGTCAGCACTGGAACGTGATGAAAAATGATTGAATTTTACTGGAACGCAGTGAACTCCGGCTGAGGGCTCACTGCAAGTGTCCCTCGGTGGAGGACAAATGGAATTTGAATTTCCTCTGGCTTCAGGGAAAACTCTGAGAGCTCAGGGTGAAGAACTCGGCACAGTGGGACACGGGGTTTACCTCACCTGTCCAGACCTGGCCTCAGGGGTTGGTGTTCTACCAGAAAAACTGACTGCAAATACAAAAATGTCATCACACACCTTCCCTTCCCTTCCCTTCCCTTCCCCTTCCCTTCCCTTCCCTTCCCTTCCCTTCCCTTCCCTTCCCTTCCCCTTCCCTTCCCTTCCCTTCCTTCCCTTCCCTTCCCTTCCCTTCCCTTCCCTTCCCTTCCCTTCCCTTCCCTTCCCTTCCCTTCCCTTCCCTTCCCTTCCCTTCCCCTTCCCTTCCCTTCCCTTCCCTTCCCTTCCCTTCCCTTCCCTTCCCTTCCCTTCCCTTCCCTTCCCTTCCCTTCCCTTCCCTTCCCTTCCCTTCCCTTCCCTTCCCTTCCCTTCCCCTTCCCTTCCCTTCCCTTCCCTTCCCTTCCCTTCCCTTCCCTCCCCTCCCCTTCCCTTCCCTTCCCTTCCCTTCCCTGAAACTTCCCTGAAACTTCCCTGAAACTTCCCTTCCCTGAAACTTCCCTTCCCTGAAACTTCCCTTCCCTGGAATTTCCCAGTTCCATCCAGCAAAGCTGATTCATGTCTCAGCAAACGCTTCTCTCCTCTCTCCCTGTACCAGACAATTCCCATTTACTCCCCTGTCGCTGTCCAGGCTGATTTTGAGACGCCAGGTCGGGAATCTCACCCCGTTGTGATTTTAATTAAAGCCACATCCCGGCGAGGCGCTGCTGATAACGATCCCGTTATCAGAACTGGTGATGCTATCCCGGCCAGCCATGATTACCTGCCAGCACAGAGGGGTGTTATTAAACCAATAACAGATCCCCCTGTTAGATTTAGGATAAAACCACTCTCCCTGGATCCTTCCCCTCCCCAGCACATGGAAAAAAGGAGGAGCTGCTGCTCCTGCCTCACCGGGAATGTTCTGCTGTTCTGCCGCGATTTATCGGAGGAGAAACACCAAATTCAATATCAATTAACTGCTGGGAGGTGATGGGCTGCTGAGTGCCTGCCTGGGTGGTTCATTAATTCACAGAATCTCAGAATTACAGAACTCACAGAATTCACAGAGTTCACAGAATTCACAGAATCTCAGAATTACAGAACTCTTAGAATTCACAGTATTCACAGAATCTCAGAATTACAGAATTCATAGAATTCACAGAATTCACAGAATTCACAGAATCTCAGAATTACAGAATTCACAGAACCTCAAAGTCACCAGGTTGGAAGAACCCTTCAAGATCGTCGACTCCAACCCAGCCCCAAGCTCAACTAACCCACAGCCCCAGCGCCACTTCCAGGCTTGTTGAACACATCCAGGGATGGTGACTCCTCCCCGGGCAGACAATTCCAGTCCTTTATCACTCTTTCCAAAAATTAAAAACCTTTCCCAAACACAGCCAGTGCTTCCCGGGACACCAGGAACAAAGGGCTCATCCTCTCCTGGTTTTGGGTCGATGATCTCTCAGTTTTGGGTTGATGATCTCTCAGTTTTGGGTTGATGATCTCCTGGTTTTGTATTAATGATCTCCCATTTTTGGGTTGATGATCTCCCATTTTTGGATTGATGATCTCCCATTTTTGGGTTGATGATCTCCTGGTTTTGTATTAATGATCTCCCATTTTTGGGTTGATGATCTCCCATTTTTGGGTTGATGAGCTCTCATTTTTAGGTTGATGATCTCCCATTTTTGGATTAATGATCTCCCGTTTTTGGGTTGATGATCTCCCATTTTTGGATTGATGATCTCCCATTTTTGGGTTGATGATCTCCTGGTTTTGTA
The DNA here is from genome assembly GCA_034336665.1 of Luscinia megarhynchos. Lineage (NCBI taxonomy): Eukaryota > Metazoa > Chordata > Aves > Passeriformes > Muscicapidae > Luscinia > Luscinia megarhynchos. Next base: position 2,229,224 of record CM067584.1, read on the forward strand.
TTAATGATCTCCCAATTTTGGGTTGATGATCTCCCATTCTTGGGTCGATGATCTCCCGTTTCTGGTTTGATGATCTCCCATTTTTGGGTTGATGATCTATTTTTGGATTAATGATCTTCCATTTTTGGGTCGATGATCTCCCATTCTTGGGTTGATGACCTCCCATTTTTGGGTGGTTCATCTCCTGTTTTTGGGTTAATCATCTCCCGTTTTTGGATTAATGATCTCCCATTTTTAGGTCGATGATCTCTCATCTTTAGGTTGATGATCTCTCATCTTTAGGTTGATGATCTCTCATTTCTAGGTCAATGATCTCTCATTTCTGGGTTGATGATCTCTCATTTCTGGGTTGATGATCTCCTGGTTTTGTATTAATGATCTCCCATTTCTGGGTTGATGATCTTCCGTTTTTGGGTCGATGATCTCCCATGAACAGAATCCAGGCAGGGAACTGCCACTGAGGTTTCTCTGCCCTGATCCCATCCTCCATCCCACACTGCCCGAGGTGGCTCCTGGGCTCTGTGCACCAATTCCAGACCGGCAGAGCTGTCACAGCCTGTGATTCTCCCATTTCAGTGTTTTTTCCACCAAACCAACTTTTTATTTCTCAGTAACCCAGCCCAGATGTGCCCAGCTGTGTCTCTGTCCAGCTCTGTCCTCCCCCAAAAACCATCTCAGCTCCTGGCACCTCCCAGCCACCAACAGAATAAAAACCCTCCCACCCCTGCTCACCCCAACCCAACACTTCTGGGAATTCAGCCCTTCCAAATGAACTTACATCTCAGTAATAGTGGTTAAATCAGTGATAAAAGGTGGAATTGAACTAGGAGGAATTAATTCAGACCCCAAATAAATTTCAAACTGCAGCTGTAAGAGAGAAAAATTCCTGGGCAAATGTCACAGTCATCAGCAGCTTCTCTAAAATGCATTGTTTTATCTCAAAACAAAAAAAAATCATGAAAGAAAAGTCACCAAAGGGAGTTGGCAGCTGATAAAAACGTTATTCCCAATAAACTCAAGCACTGTAGCAGGTATAAGATGGAAACTCATCAGAATTTAATGAATTGGTCCTTAAAAAGTCCCCTTATCTCCCTCATCCATATGTATTTTGACAGGATAACAATTACAGATCCAATTTAAAAGGGGTGCCAGCTCTGTTTGATGTTTCCCTCTCATCCTGGATTGACTTCCCAAGGATTTGTGTGGTACCAGCTCCATCTATTGATGGAGAGCAGGGAGATGGAGAGGATCTGAGTGGCCTTTGTGCCCTGGAACCAAAATCCTGAGGGAGCTGGGGTGCTCTGGGTTGGTTCTAAACTCAGGAACTGAGGTGCTGTGCGTTTATTTTATGGAATTGAGGTGCTGTGGGTTTATTTTATGGAATTGAGGTGCTGTGGGTTTGTTTTATGGAATTGAGGTGCTGTGGGTTTATTTTATGGAATTGAGGTGCTGTGGGTTTGTTCTAAACAGGAATTGAGGTGCTGTGGGTTTATTTTATGGAATTGAGGTGCTGTGGGTTTATTTTATGGAATTGAGGTGGTGTGGGTTTGTTCTAAACTCAGGAATTGAGCTGTGGGTTTGTTTTAAACTGAAGGAATTAAGGTGTTCTGGGTTTGTTTAAAACTCAGGAATTGAGGTGCTGTGTGGTTTTTTTTGATGGAATTGAGGTGTTCTGGGTTTATTTTAAACAGGAATTGAGGTGCTGTGTGGGTTTTTTTATGGAATTGAGGTGCTGTGGGTTTCTTTTTGAGGGAATTGAGACCCTGTGGGATTTTGGGGGTGCTCTGGGTTTGTTCTCCTTCCCCAGAGGTATTTCCCTGCAATATTTCCCTCCAAACCCCAAACCCACCAGCCCAGCTCATCCCTTTTGACACCCCAGCTCCTGCCACCAGCAGCATCTTTCCTCTAAGTGATCACGTAGGAGAGAGAACAAAAAAAAAATCCGCTTCAGACGAACTCACAACCCGTGTGTTTTCCAGACACTTCGTTTCCAAATCATCTCAAAATAAGTGTGATATTGCAAGACAGGGCAGCAGAGTTCACGGGCTGCCAGGGACTGGTTGGTGCCTGGGAAGGATTTCCTGGCAGCTGCACCACGAGAAGGTGTGAATGTCCCTCCTTTCACACATTCCTCGTTTTTTTTTCCAGCAGCCTTTCCTCTCTTCTGCCCTCACCCCTAAATTCGTATTGCCCAGAAAACCCAACAAAGAATATTTTCTAATTTTTTCTCAGCCTCCCTATTACTTGCTCCCTAAGTAATATCTGATTTGATTTAACACAAATTAAAGGAACTTCTACATTTCGACCACGTTTGCTTGTCAAAAATCTTCCACCAAAGCCGAACATCTCCCCAGGCATCCGACATTTCTGCTGTTAAACTCCAGTTGCTATGGAAAGGAGAGAATTCTGCTCGTGCTCCAGAACACAAAACAAGTCACCTTCAGAAGGGAGATTTTGCAGAATTCCTCTGGCAGATCACTGTCATTCCCAAGGGAGAATTCGCCAGGATATTCAGACATTTCTCCTCTCCCCAAGAGTCCCAGGGGAGCTCAGCAGTTTCCACCTCTGGTGGAGGAAGTCAGATCCTGCCCCGGACCTCCAGGTTCTCAGGGAAATAAATGATTTCCCTAAACCAGGTCCCAGCCCAGATCCCAACTCAGATCCCAGTTCAGATCCCAGCTCAGATCCCAGTTTAGATCCCAGCTCAGGTCCCAGTTCATGTCCCAGCTCAGATCCCAGCTCAGGTCCCAGTTTAGATCCCAGCCCAGATCCCAACTCAGATCCCGGTTTAGATCCCAGCACAGATCCCAGCCCAGATCCCAGCTCAGATCCCAGCTCAGATCCAAGTTTAGATCCCAGTTTATATCCCAGTTTAGATCCCAGCTTAGATCCCAGCCCAGATCCCAGCTCAGGTCCCAGTTTAGATCCCAGCCCAGATCCCAGCTCAGATCCCAGCCCAGATCCCAGTTTAGATCCCAGCCCAGATCCCAGCTCAGATCCCAGCCCAGATCCCAGTTTAGATCCCAGTTTAGATCCCAGCCCAGATCCCAGCTCAGGTCCCAGCTCAGGTCCCAGCTCAGGTCCCACTGGTGCCCCCCCAGCTTTGCTGCCAGGCCCAGCACAGCTCGTTCACCCCTCAGCCCCCAGGGCCCCCAACCCCTCCAGCCCGTTCCTGGTGCTCTCAGTGATCCTTCCCTTTGTCCTTCCACAGATGGAATTCCTCATCCAGAACCCATCACGGATTTTGCTGATAATTTCCCAAAAAAAACCAAATCCCCAAAAACCCAAGGTCTGACAAGGATGATTCCCTGCTGAGCCCTGGGTTCTGGATTCAGGGATCCATTTGGCCTCAGCTGAAGGGCAGGACAAAGTGAAGCAGTTGAAAGTCATTGAGGAGAGGGACAGGAAACGAGCTCAAAGCTCCAGGAATTTCAATTTTAGGATCTGTGTCTATATTGGATGCATGATGTAATATATATAAATATATATATATTTTGCAAAATTTTCTATTTGATGCCTCAGCACTCAGGGCTTTGCTCATCCAACGCTGCCTTAGGCACCAGAGCATTTTGTGCCAGAAAAAACAATTTTGTCTTTTAATTTTTTATGGAATGCAGATGTGAGGCTGCAAAAGGAATAAACCCAAAGGGACCATGCCCACACCACAGTGCCCTCCCCTCCCACTCCTTTTCTCAAAATTAATCCTGTCTGTTCCATTTTATTGTAACGAAAACCAAAGAATTAAAAATTACTCCAAGAATCAGCCCATTATCTCGTGGCTTAAATTTAATTAAATTCAATAATTCAATTAAAGTTGGTACCACCAGTTTCTTGCCAGGCCAGGCACCCCAAGGCTCTGTGGTGCACACAGGAATTTTGGGTCGCTCCTGCTGCAGCAAGGAACTGACTTTTCCCTTTTCCACACGAACGCCTGGATCCCCTTGGGGAATGCTCGACCCTGTCAAACAAAGGCACGGAGATTTTTCAGGAACAAGTAGGACAAAATCCACCAAGAGTGAGCAGGAGAAGGAGAAATTGTGTTTGAGCCCTGAAGTGGAGCCAGAGAAGCGCTGGATTCAGGGACTGGACGTCCCAACCCATCTGCGTGCACGCTGAGCAGCCCCAGCCAGAATTCCCACCCTGCTTCCTGCCCTTCCCACTCACCCAGGATTTCCTGGTGTGCTGATTCCCCCCATCCAAAAAAAACCAGGAATGGATAAACACTCTAAAAAAAAAAAACAAACCCAAAACAACACAAAATAACCAAAAAGAATCACCCCAAAACAACACAAAAAACCCCCAAAACAACCCAAAAAAACCAAACAACCCAAAACAACCCAAAAAACAAGCCCTAAACAACCCCCAAAAACCCAAAAACCCCCAAAACAACCCAAAACAACCGAGAACAACCCAAAAACAACCCCAAAACAACCAAAAACAACCAAAAAAACCCCAAAACAACCCAAAAACCCCCCAAAACAACAAAAAACCTCCCAAAACAACCCCCAAAACAACCCAAAACAACCCCAAAACAACCTGAAACAACCCAAAACAACCCCAAAAAACCCCCAAAACAACCCCAAAAAACCCCCAAAACAACCCAAAACAACGCAAAAACCCCCCAAACAACCCAAAACAACCCAAAACAACCCCAAAAACACCCCCAAAACAACCCCCAAAAACAACCCAAAAACCCCAAAACAACCCAAAAAACCCCAAAACAACAAAAAACCAAAACAACCCCAAAACAACCCCAGAACAACCTGAAACAACCCAAAACAACCCAAAACAACCCCCCAAAACAACCCAAAACAACCCCTAAAACAACCCAAAAACCCCCCAAAATAACCCCCAAAAACAACCCAAAACAACCCCCAAAAACCCCCAAAACAACACAAAACAACCCAAAACAACCCCAAAACAACCCAAAAATCAACCCCAAAACAACCCAAAAAACCTCAAAACAACCCAAAACCAACCCCAAAAAAACCCCCCAAAAAACCCCAAAAAAACCCCAAAACAACCCCAAAAAAACCCCAAAACAACCCAAAACAACCCAAAAAATCTCCCCAAAACAATCCCAAAACAGCCCCAAACAACCCGAAAACAACCCCAAAACAACCCAACCCCCCCCCCCCCCAAAAAAAACCCCAAAACAACCCAAAAAAACCTCAAAACAACCCCAAACAGCAGCACAGCACCACCCAGGGCACCACAAAGCGCTTTTCTTTGGTTTAAACAAGAGCCAAAAGCAGAGAGATTTCACCCAAACCCTTCCCGGAGCCGGGGGATGTTTCCCCGGCACCACCCGAGCTCCGTGAGGCAGCAGAAAAGCTCCTTCATGAATTTTTCAGCGGCTATCACTGGAATTAAAAGCCCTGAGCAGTCGCTGCGGGGAGGCACGGCAGCCTGTGATATTTCTCTTTTTTTCCTGCACGGAGCTGAAGTGCTGAATCCCAGCCAGAATTCCAGCTGCGAGCGGGGGCACAGGTGTTAAATGGGAATTCTGGTGCCCACCAGGACTCCCTCCCCAGGCTTTTATACCTCAGGATTGTAAATTAAACCCATCCTGCGAGGCTCTAAACACTCGGAGACATTTATGTGTCATTTCTAGTCAGGGATGGGCCAAGGGCTTGTTCCTCAGCAGTTTCTTTTACCAAATCCTTCTCAGAAAGCAGAAAATTTATCTCTCTTTTGGACACTCTGCCCATAACAGAGTGCAGAAATCTGGTAGTTAAATTCCTCTTGGCTTGTACTGCTTTGCCTCTATAACTTTTAAAGCCCTGAAAGAACATAAAGTTAAAATTTTAATGGCATTTCAGCAGAACCTCTTTGAATTTTGTATTAGATCTCAATTTAGCCTCCGGTAAAGCCTTTAGAAAAGAAGAAAAAAAAATCCGATGCTTAAAAATGTAATAATCATACAGGAACCTTCCAAAGCCAGCATCAAATGGAATAAAATATATTTTATTAATGATACAATTCACAAAATTACCAGCCCTGCCACTCTGTGCCCGCAGGAGAGACGTCCTGGGCTGTGCTCACATCCAGGAGCTGCTGGGCTTTGTTCTGGATGGGATCCCAGGGGAATTGAATTTTTGGGAAGTTTTTAGGAAATTCTGGCTCGTTGTCCATGGGGTGGGGCTGGTCCAGCCTGGCTGGGGTTCCCAGGGCAGAACTGGGAGCTGTGAGGGTTGAACTCAGCAAAAACTCAGAGCTCGAAAAAAGCACAAAAACATCAAAAGCATCAACTGCCCCACGGGAATTTGGGAATATCCCAAATTTCCCAGGAGCACCCAGAGCTGTAAAGGGAAGAGATTTTCTGAGCTGCTGTCACACCCTGCAAACCCTCCCAGCGCAAACAAACAAGAAATAATTAGGGAAGGAGGAGGCAGATTTGCAAACATTGAGGCTCTGAATGTCAAAGGGGGAGAGCAGGAAGGATTTTCTCTCCCCCGTGGACACTTCCCAGGCAGCAATTCCACAGGAGTGCAGTTTGCAGGATCCCTTTCATTGTCTGTTTGCTCAGGCATCACTTTCAGAGGGTTTGTAAACAGCGCTGCAAACCCCAATTTAAGGAGATGTGAAGTTAGAGAATAATTTATTACGGAAAATCTGCCAAAATAAGAGAAAAAAACAATTAGGAGAATTTGTTCTTCATTTCAAGCTCTCAGCACGAGGGACTGGAGTGAATCCTTTGATTTCCATCTCCCCCAGCTGCAGAGCCCAAGGGCCTCCACGGATTTGGGAAATCTGGGATGGACCAAAATCTGGGATTCATGGAAAAATTCCTTTGGGAGGCACCTCAGGACATCCCCCTGTCCCATCCCTGCTCAGAGCAGGACAAACCTGGGGTTGGGTGGGGAATGGTGCTGGGTGCAGGGTTTGACCTCCAGGCACAGAAATTTGGGGCACTTTTGTGTCTCCCACAGCTCCCTGGTGTGGAAGCAGAAATTTGGGTTTCTTTTAAAAGCTTTGAATGAACCTTCTGAGAGCTGCAGGCACGGGAGGAGCAGCAAAAATTTTCCATTTCCCTCTGATGCAAAAGCAGAGAAGAGGAGTGGGAGACCAGGATCAGGAGAATTTAAATCCTCTGGAGTGAAGGAGGCAGCTCCTCCTCCTCTGCCACAGCACAGACCTCGAGACACAGAGGCAAAGCTGGAAAGACTGAGAGGGTTTTATCATAATTAATGTGATTTAGCCAAAGAAAGATCTGTTGAAAGCCTGGAAGTAGATAGGAGGATGATGATTATAATAATTATTATATTGTTAATTATTTTATAGCTATATGATAATTATTTTATATACTATAAAATCGTAGTAATACAATAGATCATATCAATATAGATCATAGTAATACAATAGATAACGATATTATCATATCACTACAATAACAATGATAATAATATTACAATGATCATATTTTATATATTTTTTATATTTTTTTATTTTATTTTTATTTTTATTCTTCACCCACACAATTCCTTCCGTGGACACTGTTCTCACAGCTCCTGGGAAAGGATTGCCCCAGGCAGTGAGATCTTTCCTTTGCTCAGATAAAGCCTTTTCCCCCTCTGGAGGAGAGATAAAAACCAGCAGGAAGAACAAAGATCCCCTCTAATCCAGGGATTCCCCTCCCTGACCTTCAGACAGGGCCACACGTGGGGCAGGGGAGCTCGTTCCCAGCTCATGCTTTGCAAAAAATCAGGAATTCACCAGAAAAACCTTCCTGGTTCAGGCCAAAGGCACAGAATTCCAATCCTGGAATTCTGATAATTCCGAGCAGATGGTTCTGAGCTCTTTGTCAGGCACACAAAGGGCACAGTCAGAATAGAAATGCTGATTATTGTTCCAGCAAACAGATGGGGAGGTGTGTGCCAGAGCAGGGCCACCTGTAAAACATTCTGGGACTGCAGGGATGTGAAGTGGTTCCGTGTGGAGGAGCGAAGGGAGCTGGGAGGAAACGTTCCTCCTCAGCCAGGTAATCCAGTCACAAAGGTGCTGGGAATTAACATAAAATAATGCTGGTTGTTCTGGCAGGGAGAAATTTCTGAGGAATTACAAATTCCTTTTGCAGGGTGGTGCTTGAAGGGGGCTTTGCTCCCGTCCCAAAGTGCCACAAACACCTCCAGGAACTCACAAGGAGTGTGACACAAAAGTGTGGCACAAGGAGTGGGAAAAGTCCATTTCCTCCTCCCCAGGACACCATTCCTGTTGGGACAGATGAAAGTTGGACAGGAAGGTCTCACACATATTTATGTTTAGCTGAAAGATGTTTGAATGTAGAATCTGAAGAAGGAATAGAAATGAAAGCAAGTTTCTATATAGAAGAAAAGATTTGCTGAGGCAGTCTTACCGAGTAACTAAGAAAGCAAAGGGTAAAATGAGTTGGAAGGGCTCAGAGCAAAGGACAAACCCACCTCAAACAGAAGATGTTTTTACCACGCAAAAAGACTCCACAGGCAAACAAGCAGAAAGAAATATCTCCGAAATTTTCCGCTTCAAGAAAACTGAAAAACAACTTCCAGCTTCAACTGTAGCACACTAACGTTTTGTGACTGGAGAACAGTAACATGAACGTGGTAATGTCAGTAGTTATGGGAGGCTCCAGGTGACAGTAAAGGTTCAGACAGCGAGGCTGAGAAAGAAGCACAGCAACAAAACTGATCGGCCAGGGGACGGTGATGATCCAGGGGAAGGATCCTCAAGCAAGATCCCGATACAAAATCAGAATCAGAGCAACTGGCACAAGGTCAGAAACCAACACTGAGCCCTTTTCCCTGAAAAACCTTTGTGACCTAAGAAAGAATTGTGCCCCACGTTGGGCGCCGATTTTTATTTGTTTCGGTTTAGGGTAAATTTGGGAGGAAACTTTTTAATGGGGATTTTTTTAGGAAATAGATTTAAGCAGGTTTTTTTTGTTTGATTTTTGGTTTTTGGGGTTTTATTGTTTTGGTTTTTGGCTTTAGGGGTTTTCTTGTTTTGGTTCTTGGTTTTCTGTTTTTTTGTTTTGTTTTGTTTTTATGTATTAAGATGCTCAGCAAAGAAAAATATATAAAGCATTGTAACCAGAACTAGAGTGGCTTCAGACAAACCTACAGCTGAGGTTGAGAAGCTTTAGGCCGGGCTCTGTCACACAGGACCCGTGAATTGCTGAATCATCTGGATAAAATAAACAACACCTTAAAAACCAACTGAAGTCCCCCATCCCTCCTTTCAGCTCTCACACATTCCAATTTCCACACTTAATTCCTGGCTCACGGCGCTGCCAGGGAAGATTTAACACACAGGAAATGTCAAATTGTGCCTCTCTTCAAACACAGGAGCCCCGATGTGGCAGCGGCAGCTCTGAGTATTTATTAGCTGGCACGAGGCACCGTGAGCACAGTGTCACTTTAATTGAGTTATTGCTGCTCTCCCCTTAAACGAGAGCAAAACTGATCCAGATTGGGATGGATTGAAGCAATTCCGTGCTGGGGAATAATTCCACTCCCGTGTAAGTGCAGCCGTGGAATTTTAAGTGGGAAATAGAGATCTCACATAAATTTCCCTCCGTCCTCAAAGTCTATCTGGGTAATTAAGACCCTGAATTTACTGGGCTTTTTTTCTGTCCAGAAATGTTACGCCCTGGAGCTGGAACACCTTGGAGCTGGAATTAAGTTCAAACATCCAAATATTGTAAAGATAGTTCAGACTGACAGATCTTAGATACCAACTCATGTTCTGAGCCTCCTTTTTTTGATTTGAATCTTTAGCACCATCCCTTTGAAAAGCTGCTAAATTCAGCTCCTGTTGCAGATCTGGAGAGTTCTGCACTTTCCCATCACATATTGATTATCAGAGAGTATTTCACATTATCATTCTGCCAAGTTTCCATCGGGCTGAGCCACAAATCCCCCCCATCGATCCCTGGAATGATTAAATCACAATGCTGGACCCACAGCCCTGGAGCAGAGCTCAGGGAGAGCAAGAAAGGGGCTTAATTAGGCTTGGTTTGGGCCTGGAGCTCAGTGAAACACAGAGCAAGGAGCAAACAAGGCTTTTGTTCCTCCTCCCATTAAACCACTGGTACCCTGAGGAGGGTTCTGGGAGGAAGGGAGTTAAAGTAACAAAATCCATTTTTTGGGGACTCCAGTGGCTCCTGAGGACATTCCAGAGCACAGCAAATGCCCCCAAATCTCCTTCTCGGCTCTTCCTCTGCATTCCCCATCATTTCACTCCTTTCTTGGCAATAATTTCAGCCTGAGGAGGAGCCCGAAGGGGCCCAGCTTTGCAAAGCCAGGCCCAGCAGCCGCCCTTTGTCTCAGTGAAGGACAGAGCTTTCCTCCCATTCTTCTCCTTCCCGAGACACGAAATGAAGTCTCGTTTGCTGCTCAGCTAATCCTTCCTCTGTCTTGCAGAAGAGATATGCTTTTGTCACTTCCTCCTGCTGATAAGAGTTGTATCAAAGTTTGGGGGGGAATGAATTGCAGTTTTTCAATTTAAAAGCCTGCTGGTATCAGCCAGAGCCTTGGTTAAACAAATCCCCTGTGAGAAGAGAGATAAGCCAACATATTTGTGTATTAAACAGGAGATGTTTCCTGTCCTACAGGCAGCAAATAAAAATCTGAGAATTCCTTCTCGTGCTGATTGATAATGACTGACTAAATAGTGCAATTAATGAGGAACCAGCCAATTAGGCTGTGCTCCTTGCTTTGGCCGGTGGGGAGCTGACAAAGATGTCTGGAGCACGATCTGGGAGCATTTCCTTGATCTCCCACTCAGCTGTCAGTGCCTGGCAGGTCCTGTAAGGGTAGAGACACACAGGAGCAGCGCCAGCATCCCCAGGAGAAAGTGGAATTCCCAGTGCCTGCATTATCCCTGTCTGAAATCCACAGAGCTCTGCATCTCTGCTTGTCCTCCCTGCTGCAGATCAGCTGCACAAAGCACAAATTGCTCCTGAGAGCACATCCAGGGCTGGGTGCTGCACAGCCAGAGGGGTTCAGGCAGAATCTCCACCAAAAAACCAGCCAGGAGTGTGGGAATGGGGTCCCACTGGGGGCTGGGAGCAGGGAGGGATGTCAGGAATCAGCCCAGGGATGGAGCAGGATGGGCTGCAGGAACAAACTGGACTTCTGGACGGCAAATCAATGTGATTTCGCAGAAGTTGATTTTTTGTTTACAATTCGCCTAATTATACATTTCTAGAACTATTACTCACGTGGGGACATACTCTACAATTGGTAATTTTAAGATATTGATCCACCCTTCAAACCCTTGAAAGTCTGTAATTTGTGGTCTTCAAGATCTTCACCGCCCTCCGTTATCTTGGATCTTCTAATCTTGATATTCGGTGTTTTCAACTCCTTCTCTCCTGATTTAGCATAGCTGATGTTCTAGTGGCCTTGGGGGGGGTTTCAAACAAGTTATTGAAAAACTCTTCAATTTTTTTCATGCTGTGCACCTGTTGTAAACACTGGTCTAAACTAAGAAATACACAAAAACAGCGAGTGTGTGATCGAACAGCAAAATGTGCAGAAATAACTGAACAGCAAAACACAGCAAATAAATAAAGTTTTTGGCTGGTGCACACACACAAAGCCCAGATTTGTACAGACATGTCCAGAGGGGTCCAAACAATGGGCACATTCCCTCATCATTCCCTGGGAATTCCTCGTGGACAATTTCATTTGGTGAAGGGTCCTGTGCACAGCCAGGGGTTTGTGGAGCCCACAGCTGGCACATCTGTCCTGCCCCTGATCCATAATCAAAGCAGCAAATCCTTGGGAATTGGGTGCTGGGAGGTTTTGCCTTCCCACCATCCAGAAATTCAAGAAAAGCGCGGATTGGAATCTCACCCTGTTGCCTTTTTAAGTGAGAATTTGACCATTTTTATTCCAGTTATCGCCCTGCTCCCATTCCCTCTCTAGAGTGGCAATTCTGGGAATGTTCCCAGCTCAGAGCTACCCCAGCTCCCCTCTTCTCCCATAAACCTGGAGCAGTTTGTTGTTATTTTTATGGAGTTATTCTGCTGTGCCTGGATTTATTCATTCCAATGGCTGCTGGCTTCTTGAAGGGCCGGATTATTTCGTGGAGACTTCCACTTTATGTTCTCCACAAATGAAATCTTTCACAGTTACACGGTGTTATTTTTATTTATATTTTATTCTCTCTTCCTGGCTATTTAGAATAAACTGCTTGCCACAGCCCCAGGAGAAAAATCCTTCAAAGCTAATGACCTTGTTAAAGGTTCACTCATCACAGTAAAATGTCAAACAAGGTACTTTAAGGTAGCAGAACTGGATGGCAAATGTAGCTTTACATTATTATTTAGGGGGAAAAAAGCTGCAGCAAACCCACACCTAGAGGTAGGGCTGTCGATTCCATGCATTTAAATGTCATTCTTGGCCATTTCTTGGCATTTTATGTCAGGTTGAATATAACAGGGACTTCACCAACATAAGTTAACAGAGCTGCTTCTGCCACTAAATATTGCTCTGCCCTGGAAAAAGGCACAAATGAGGATTTTGCAGGGAAAAAGGTCTGCAGGATTAAGGGTTTAATTTATTTTTGTGTAAGCACTGCTGTCTCAGGGGAGGCAGCTCAGGCAGCTGCTGCAATCACCTCACGACCCAGCAGAAGCAGCTCCACAAACCTGGATCCCAAAACCTCCTCAAGAGCTCCCTGGTGCTCAGACCCTCCCTGGGCTGGGAAATGGGCTGGAAAAATGGGCTGGAAACCCCAAATCCTGCCAGAGCTCCTGGGGTTTCGCCAATCCTTGTAAGAGCTGAATTTTAATCCGAGGAAGGTGTTTGTGGAACAAAGGTGGAACAGCCAGGAAGGGCTTGGAGGGAAGGAAAATCCTCTTTGGGAAAACCCCAAGTGTGTGGCTGCCACCACGGGGCCAGCACGGATTTCTGTGCTGGTGGCACTCAGGGATCTCCAAATTTCACATTTCTGTGCTGATGCACCCAGAAATACCCAAATTTCACATTTCTGTGCTGAGGGCACACAGAAATTTCCAGATTTAACACAGGGCTGTCTATGCTCACACACTCAGAAGTTTTCCAGATTTCACATTTTTGTGCTGATACATGCAAAAATTTCCAGATTCCACACAGGGATATCCGTGCTGATACACTCAGAAATGTCCAGATTGCACATTTCCATGTTGATGGCACTCAGAATCTTCCAGATTTCACACAAGGATTTCTGTGCTGGCACACTCAGAAATTTCTAGATTTCACACAGGGATGTTTGTGCTCATACACTCAGAAATTTTCCAGATTTCACATTTCTGTGCTGATACACTCAGAAATTTCTAGATTTCACACAGGGATTTCTGTGCTGATGGCACACAGAATTTTCCAGATTTCACACAAGGATTTCTGTGCCCACACACTCAGAATTTTCCAGATTCCACATTCACATGCTGATGGCACACAGAATTTTTCAGATTTCACACAGGGATGTGTGCGCTGATACACTCAGAATTTTCTAGATTTCACACAGGGATTTCTGTGCTCATACACTGAGAATTTTCCAGTTCTCACACCAATTTCCAGGTTCACTCCACGAGTGAATCTTTGGTTACCACCAGAGCCTTATTCCCAACCTCCCAACTCCCATCTTTTATTCCCAGTTCTTGGCCTTCCAGAGCTTCTCTCTCAGAAATCCCAAACCTTTTTCCACTGCTCCTCTCCACCCCAACCCTGCCACTGAACAGAACTGGAGCTGAATTGGGCGGTAATTAAATTCCTGGGCGTTGCAGGTGTAATGTGTTAATAAAAAAGTAATTGCAGCAGCATTGTTTCTGCAGGTTTGGGTAATTACGTGGCACTTCCATTCCTCTGTGCTCTCTCCCAGCAAGGGCTCTCCTCACCATCTGCTGAGATTTAATTAATATATGCTAAATGTCCTGCTATATTATTAAATCTCATTTAGAAGTGTCCTCAGCTCAGTGTAGGGCTGCCCAAGCTGCAGCAGCCTGAGCAGGGACCTCGCCTTGGATTTCAATAATTCAGATAAAAGAAGGCTCATTAATGAAGGAGAGGTGTTATCTTTCCCCCTAGAAATGAGCAAAAGGGGAGGACAATTATTGCAGAGATGTAATGAAATACCTGGAGATTTCCCAGAGGTAAAATTTATCTCGAAATCCTTAAACACCAGCAGGTCTGGCAGTCCTGGCTGAGGAGAGGCCACCCCAGAACTGCAGTTTGTGCTGCTCTGCACAGGGAGGTGTCGGGAAAATGAACACACAAGCACCAGAGGTTTGTGTCCAAAAAGGAGCCAGAGGAGTCCCAGAACTTTATCCAAATAAATGGAGAGGCCATGGGGCATTCCCCTGGGATCTCTCCAATTTTTGGAGGACTCAGACTCCTTTTTATCCCAATTTCCTTCTCTCTTTCCCCATTGCTGAGGTACTTGAGAGGCACAGACTTCCCAAACACCTGACACCTGAGATTCCCCTCTAATGCACAACCCTCCTGATACTTTGTCTTTTTCCTAATTACTTAAGACCGGACAAAGTATCTTAGCATGGATGGAAAAGGATTACAAAAGAGGCCCTTTCTTTTCTCAGCTTTATTCTAAGGCGATGGCATGGCCGGAAGGAGGGAAAGAGGGAGATCCCTCCTGGGACCTCCATACTCAGGAGAGGGAATGCGGGAGTGGCTTTGGCTAGCAGCCAGTGGGATAAGGATACAGGGGATAGGATCAGGATACAGGAACTCCCGGTAGGGTACAAGGTCACAGGGAAAGGTCACAGGACAGGAAGGGGGACATGAACCGGGAACTGGCCGGAAGGAGGTGGCCAGGTTTGCTGATTCATTCCTTATACCTCATTTATCGAATTACAACACCCTCCCTTTTAATTTTTAATTCTTATGGAATTCATGCTTTCCCCATTGCTTCTTTCATCTTCCAATATCCAATTTCATTTCTCAGCAAACCTGCAGTTTGTTTGTAAAGGCAAACAATTTTATTTAATTTTTTTATTCATCAATCATTGGAACCCTTCCCATTGCTGCTTTTCTCTCTCAGTGCTGGTTTTACCCTTTTAGTTTGTAAGGACAAACCCCTCATTCCTCTCTCTGGAAGCAGCAGATCCACTTTGGGGATGGGAATAAAACAGGGAGAATTCTCCCATTCCCAAATCCCAGAAGATTTACCCTGGGGGAATCAGCCAGGACAAAGCTGCTGGTTCTGAGCATCACCTCCCTGACAGATTCCTTTTTTCCCCTCTGCAGAAATGCCACCAAGGAGATTTTACAGCTGTTACTGCACAGCTCAGTGTGCCAGCCAAATATTGCTCAGGTTAGAACTGGGATAGAAATCTCCTTTCTTAGAGAAAACCACAGTGACCAAGGGTTCCAAAATCCCCAAGGAGAGGGAGGAACAGGGAGAGAACATCCAGTGGTGTCTGGAGGGCAATGGGAACTGAAATCAATTAATTAATTTCATTATTTCACTGTTTCCCTCACTTTTCCATGTGATAATTAGATAATATTTAGTAACAAGCTATTGAATCCTGGAATAGCAACGAATGCAGATGCACTAACTCCCAATTTTATCTGTATTCCAGAATTCCAGAATATTCTGAGCCCTGGGCAGTGCCTGGGTGCCCCACAGCCCCTAGAGTGTGCAGAAATGAAAAGAGAATTTGATTTCTGAGTCATGGGCAATGCCTGGGTGCCCAGAGGTCTCAGGGTGTGCAGAAATAAAAATATAATTTCCTTTTTGAGCCCTGGGCAGTGCTCAGGTGCCCACAGGGGTTTCAGGGTGTGCAGAAATGAAAAGAGAATTTCCTTTTTGGGCCCTGGCAGTGCCCAGGCGCCCACAGCCCCTAGAGTGTGCAGAAATGAAAATATAATTTCCTTTTTGAGCCCTGGCAGTGCCCGGGTGCCCAGAGGTCTCAGAGTGTGCAGAAATGAAAATATAATTTCCTTTTTGAGCCCTGGCAGTGCCCAGGCACTCACAGCCCCAGGATACCCCAGCTGGGAGCAGGACAAACCCCCCAAAATTCTCTGGTGGCTGCAGATGAAATCACAGCACGAGGGTCCTGCTGCTGTTTTCTGCTGCAACAAGACCTGAGGGGAGGGAGAGGCAGAACAAAACCACAATTATTTCTAACAAGCTTCCCCAGATTCGTCTGTGGGGACTCTCTGCAGGTTGAACTCTGCCTGTGTAATTTGTTTATTGCTATTTTTGGAGAGCAGCTTCATTTATCACAAAGATCTGCTTGAAAGCTGCGGGGGGTGATCTGCTACTACCACCCAAGGCATTAATTTTATTATCTGTCTTTATGAATAAAAACAGGAGCACAGAGCTGGCTCCTTGTACAACATGAAGAAAAGAGGGTGTTTATTAAACTGCCATGGGAATGTCAAATAAAAACCACCACAAATCCCCCCAAAAAACAGGATCCCATCCAGGACACTTCACAGACCTCCTCACTGGCTTTGAGGGAACACTTCAAAATAAGAACTTGATTTAATTAGCTAATGTGAAGGAAGAGATGAGGATTAGCAGCTGATTAAAATGCTTGGAGAAAACAGTTATGGGAAGTGAATTAATCCTGTAAGAAAACCAAGGCTGCAGCAGATAAATCCTGCTTTGGGCCCAAACCTCAGGTTCCTCATTTATTTTATTTTATTATTTTGTTTTATTATTTTATTTTATTTATTATTTTATTTTATTTTATTTTATCATCCCAGATTTATTCAGAAATGCAGAGGGACCTGCCCAGCACTCACAGAAACCATGACCAGAGCAGAGCCCATCCCCTGCTCTTTATTCCAGTGTTTAATAACAGAGGGGACATTAAAGAGCTTTAATTGTAACATGGGAATTTCCATGAGGTTTTTTATGAATTAATGTGATTTCCTGGCTCTGTGAGCTCTGCGCTGCAGCTGCTCTCTGCTCCAGGAGCAGCTTCAGGAGTTATTGGGAATTAAATATTTCCTCTTGCCCTGTGCCTGGGCAGGCAGAGCAGGGGATGCAGGAGGGGAATAATCCCTGCACTTCCCAATTTATTTCAGCATAATTTCAGAATTATTTCAGCATTACTTCAGCATTATCTCAGTGTTATTATCTCAGAATTATTTCAGAATTATTTCAGCATTGTTTCAGCATAATTTTAGAATTATTTCAGAATTATTTCAGAATTGTTTCAGCATTGTTTCAGCATTGTTTCAGCATAATTTTAGAATTATTTCAGAATTATTTCAACACTGATTCAGCATAATTTCAGAATTATTTCAGCATCACAGAATTCCCATTGTCACCTCCAGCAGGACCCCATTTCTGTGCCAGGACAGAGAATTGTCCCCGGGAATTCCCAGCCCTGGCACTGCCACCTCCAGCAGGACACTGGCACCAGTCCCATGGAAAGTTCTGGGTTCTCCTTTCTAAATCCCCTTTTTAAACCTAGAAACGAGGGACAACCAATCCTGGCCCCACACAAACCTTTCCCCATGGGGCTGAAATTCCATTCTTATTTCTCTTAATAAATTAAAGAGGCATTTAAGTGGCTGCCGATCATTTACGCCCCTCGGTAATTAGCTGCAATTAGGAATTGCTGTGACGAGGTGCGATTGTGGCACCCAGAGCCATCTCCCTCTCACCCCTGAGAGTTTACACGGAATTTCTTCTGCCTGTCCCAGCTGAGGGCTCTGGGGTCCTGCTGGAATGAGCTGGGAATAACTGGGAATAACTGGGAATGGTTGAGAGTGGCTGGGAATAACTGGGAAATGACTGGGAATAATTTGGAGTGGCTGGGGATAACTGGGAATAACTGGGAATGGCCGGGAATGACTGGGAATGACCGGGAATGGCCGGGAATGGCTGGGAATAACTGGGAATGGCTGGGAATGGCTGGGAATAACTGGGAATATTTGGGAATAACTGGGAATGGCTGGGAACGGGAACATCCAGAACCCCCGACCTGCCAAAAACTCATCAAATACTTTGGGGGTGCAGACACAAACGGGGCTGTGGGGCAGCACGTGATGCAATTAACGCAGGTGGGGCAATTAACGCAGATGAGCAACTGATGGAGGTGACGCAATTAACGAACGTGGTATAATTAAGGCAGGTGATGCAATTAACACAGGTGAAACAATTAACACAGGTGAAACAATTAACACAGGTGATACAATTAACACAGGTGATACAATTAATGCAGGTGATACAATTAATGCAGGTGAAACAACGCATGTAAAACAATCAGGGTGAGCTGAAAAAGGAATTTTGGGGTGGGGACAAAGGGAGGAGCAAACGGGGCAAGATGTGCCCAGAACATCCCCGAACATGGAATAATTCCTGTGATTCCTGTACCCCACCCTGTGGATAATTCCTATAATTCCTGTACCCCATAAATGGATAATTCCTGTGATTTCTGTACCTCATAAATGGATAATTCCTGTAATTTCTGCACCCCGCCTGTGGATTATTCCTGTACCCACCAGGTGGATCAGATTTTTGCATATGATTTATTTTAATCAATACCTCTAGAGGCTGGGCATGAGCGGGATTTTGATCGAATTTGGAATAAATTGAATGAATTCAGGGCACTGACTGAGCCCAAAGTTCTCTCCTGAGCGAAATCCCTCCTAAGAGACATTTCCCCTGCTCTTGTTTGGCCGCAGAGCAGGCTGGAATGATTAATCCAAACAAGAGGGATTAATTGGCCAACCTTCAGAGTCCTGCCAGCAGCCCAGGGAATTGCCAAACCATTATCTGCTGAGCTGCTGTCCTGGAGCACGTGAATCACCTGCCCTGAGCATCCCAGTTTGGGATGAGGGATGTGGCTGCAGCCCTGGGGGAGATTCCCCCCAGCTCTCCCCACATCCCCAGTGACATCCCCGAGCTCTGCAGGACTCAGAACCTTTTGAGAAAACCAGTTTGTGTCAAGTGAGGTAGAAAAGCTTTAAAAAAAACCCCACAAAACCCCTTTTTTCTATTCAAGGCATGAACAGCCCCTCAGCCCAGGAGCTGCATTGAATTTGTAGCTGCTCCTGGAGGACGTGGGGGTCACTCCTGGCTCCAGGGGTGAGGGGTGCTCCCAGATATTGATCCCAGCACAGGCAGCAGGGAGCAGAGCCAGGGAAATTTGATTTTGAGGTGATGGCAATGTGCTGAATCATGGCTTATTGCTACACCCAGAAACAGGGCATGGAGGTGGGGGGAGCTAAATCAAATCACGCTCCGTGCCTGCAGGAGAAATGTCTTTAGGAGACATTGAAGGGTCATCAAAAACCCCTCTGTGCAGAAAGAGCGCCTGAAATGAAATTAAAAAACAGTGGGAGTAGCAGAAAGGGATGAAATCATGGAAATGAAAGCCTAATTTTTAATTAAAGTCTCGGAGAACACTCATGGAGGTATAAATGCATATGCAAATGATATTATCTCGAGAAGACGTAATTACCTGGTGTAGAGTGGCAGTTGTTTACACGGCTGAATTTGGGTTATTTTAAGTCTCATTCTGGAAAAGCTCACAAAGATTTGGAGGTGTTGGGCACTCTGCAAAGTGAGGGCAAAAAGAGAATAATTGTGGCAAAAGTTGGCACGAAAAACTCAGGAGTGCAGGGCTGGCAGAGTGAAACCCCCCAGCAGCACAAAGCTTTGCTTTCCCTTTAAAAAGTTCAAAATTCACACCGTTTTGAAAATGAAAAAGCACAAATCTGATTCTTCATTATTTACTCATTGCTTTTGTTTTCTTCCCAGAGCTGGCTCAGGCTGTATAAATACTTCATGAGAACCTTATTTATATAGTCTCAAATAAAGTGAGGCTTCAAACCCAAAAATATTAACTCTGGGCTCCTCTGGTGCAGTAATTGCTTGCCTGTAAGTATAAAAGTTAGTTTAAAACTATATAAATACATCATAAACCACAATCCGAGTTAAAATGAAAAATTCAGATTTTAAAAGTGGGAGACAGGCACGGTAAGAAAAGCAATAAAGATAAAAAATAACCTGGAGCTGGAAATGGGATGACTGGGATGGGACTGGGGGACACCCTGGGGACAGGGGAGGTGTGGGGGTGCTCATGTGTCCCCTAATGAACTGCTGTTAATTGGCTGCTGCAATTAGCAGAATGGCACCAGAGGTGCTGCCAGCTCAGAAATTAAAACAGGGAGAGCAGTTAATGCCAGCAGAGCTCGGGGGTTTGGGCACCCCACAAATCCCACCCGGACACGGGGCTGGGAATTCCAGGGAAAGGGAAATCCCTGAGGCCAGGGGGGATCAGAGCAGAGGGAGCAGCCAGGAGCTTCCAGAACAACTAATTTTGCACTTTTTGGGGTTGTTTTTGTCAGAATGGGCAAATCTGAGAATCCCAGGATTACAGCAGCCACTGAACTCCAAGGGGAAGAATCCAAATAAAATCAGGATTTCTGCCCCAGGGCTCTGCCAGGACTGGCAGCAGCCAGGACCTTCCAGAACAGCTCATTTTGTATTTTTTGGGATTGTTTTTGTCAGGAAGGGGAGCTCTGAACACCCCAGGATTGCTGTTCCCACCAGCAGCACTCACTGAACTCCAAGGAGAGAAATCCAAATAAAATCAGGATTTCTGCCCCAGGGCTCTCCCAGCATTAGGAGCAGCCAGGACCTTCCAGAACAGCTAATTTTGCACTTTTTGGAGTTGTTTGTGTCAGCTTTGTGCTGTTTGAAGTTTTGGGGCTGCAGGAAGGGTTTGGGGAGCACAGGGAAGCTGCACTGCAGATCAGAGGTCTCCTCCCATTTCCCTCTGCTCAGCCTTACCCAGGGGAAAGGCTGGGCTGGACCCACAGCCCCGAAAATCCATGGAAAAATCCATTTAGAAAGGCAGAGGGCCCAGACAGAATGAATTCACACAGAATCTGCTCTGAACTGCAGGAAAAGCCACGGAGTTCACATCCCTGAGCTTTCATCTGCCCTGTTTTATATTTTTTACCACGCAAAGTTTGGGTGGGGAGGGCAGAGCACCGGGCACGGTTCTGCACCTCCCTCCAGCTTCTAAACCTGCAGCTGATCCATTTCTAAGGCTCCCGAGGAGTTTCTGGAAAGGGAATTTACAGACAGGCTGTGAAAACTGAGTCAGGCTGGGCTGGAACCCCCCCAGACCCCACCGACCTCTCCCTCCCCTTTCCCAGATTTTTATGGACATTTCTGTCCATGTGGAAACCCCTTTGGCCAAACCCCTGCCCTGCAGCGAGCAGAAAATCAAACAAAGCCAGAGCAGGGGTTTACAAACCTTCCCCAACATCCCAACCCTGTCCAGACTTTCCTCAGCAGCTCTTTGATCCCAAACTTTGCAATGTGACTCCAACTGCTCGGAAACAATTCCCCCCGATCTGCTGGAATTAGTGCAACATGTTGTACATGCAAATCCACCTTTCAAAGCTTCACTTTTTGCTTTAATCACCAGCATTAAAAGGACCTCGTGTTTCCCTTTCATCTGGCAGCAAATTAATTATAAAAGCTATATGGTAATATTAATATTGTCTTACTGGAGATCAATGGGTTTATTACCTTTGATTCTAGCATTGCTCACTCAGTGACAAAACCTATATTTGTATCTCCCCAAACTTCAGGATGGTAAATTCAGGTAAGGGTTTAAATAGAAATGTTTTATCTTTTTAAAATGTTGACTCGGCTTAAAGTTGGAAAAGACAATTGGATTTGGTTCAGTGTTTGGTGGGGAAGGTCAGAGAATCCTAAATAACCTAAATTCCCATTTATGGGTTTTTTTCCTTGCTTTCAGCACCAAGTTTCCCTGGGATTTTGAGATCCAGGTTTCTCTGGGATTTTGGGATAGAGATCTTCCCTGGGGTTTTGGGATTGAGGTTTCCCTGGGATTTTGGGATCCCGGTTTCACTGGAATTTTGGGATGCAGGATTCCCTGGGATTTTGGGATGCAGGATTCCCTGGGATTTTGGGATGCAGCTTTTCCCTGAGATTTTGAGATCCAGGTTTTCTTGTGATTTCAGGATCCAGCTTTTCCCTGGGATTTTGGGATCCAGGTTTCTCTAGGATTTTGGGATCCAGCTTTTCCCTGTGGCCTCAGGTGGACCCTGGCTCAGGCACTGCAGGAACAGGGAGGGACAAAAACCCTTCTCAAACTGAAGAGTTCCTTCCCTAAACCCAGGACAGCAGACCCTGTCCTCTGGTTCCCAATTTCACCCTGCGGGTCAGACTGAGGAGGGGCCAGAAACGTCTCAGAAACCAACTCAGAATAATTCCTGAGTCTGAATTCTGGGGCTGTTTGGACAAATATTTGCCAGGAATTCAAAGCCGAGCCTGAACTCCGCGGCTTTTCTCTCTTTAGTCCCCTGAACACTGAACACAGAGATTTTCACACTGAGCCTTTCCTTTCTGCAGAGCCCCAGAGCATCCCCAGGTGAAAGGGATGCAGGAGGATCATCCAGCCCAGCTCCTGCCTGGTAATGCCCGTTCTGGGCTTTGTTCCTGCACAAAGCCAAAGCCGCTGTGGAGATTTGGAGCTGCAGCTCCGCACACGGCTCCTCTCGCTTGCAATTTGCTGTAGCCCCGGGTTCAGACAAGCTCTGAGGATTTCTGACACGGAAAGGGCTCGTCCTGATCCACAGCTGAGCCACAAACCCAGCAGTGACCCCGGGAGCAGGGACTCATTTCCCTCCTCAGGAGGAGTCACTTCGTCACAAATGGAGCCCGTGGTGCTGGGATTGCTGGAGATGCTCCACAGCACACAAACACCTCCCCGCTGCTCACCAGAAATCCCAAAGCTTTAGGAGCTGGGACACAAAGGCAGCAAAGATCACTTTGGAGAATTAAAAAAAAAGTGAAGAGGCCAATTAGAACCATGACAGAAAACACCAGGGTTTTGCAGCAAATGAAAGCAGAACAGTCTCCACTCCAGATGAGAGAGGCGATGGAATTTGATTTCATTTCTGGCTTTTAGGGTGGTTTTATTCTGCTTGGTTTTGTGTTTTTGTTTTTTTATCTCCTCTCTAAACTGCTTCCTCCTCATGTTTTATTTCTGGATCCTGCTGCCCTGAGCCCTCCATGATAAACAAGACGCTGCTGCTAAACCTTCTCTGGAGGAGAGCAGGAGACAATTTTCTTTTCTCCTTTCCTTGTTATGTTGTGCCATAAGAACAATAATATCCCTCCCCTTGTAGCATAATTAAAATAAACTGCTGTGCTGTGGCATTTAGTCAATTGGAGCACTCGTTTATTGCCTCGTATGCAACAAATCCTCCGAGATCCCAGCTCTGAGCACTTCTGAATTTTTGGCTTTTCTGGCTCAGGAGGAGCAGCTGATCCACGAGCTGCACATTCCAGGGATGCAGCACTGGGCGTTCCCAGAGCTGGCACTCCTGGTTAACCCAGGGATTAACTGGTTAACCCTGGGATTTTGGGATCCAGGTTTCCCTGGGATTTTGGGATGCAGGTTTTCCCTGGGATTTTGGGATCCAGGTTTCCCTGGGATTTTGGGATCCAGGTTTCCCTGGGATTTTGGGATCCAGAATTCAATAAAACTTTTCCAAAAGGAGATCCCAATTTTTGGAGCAGAAGAAGGTGAATTTAATAAAGACACCTGGGACATCCCATTTTTTTGGGGCAGAAGAAGGTAAATTCATTAACCTTTTACCCCAGGAGATCTCATTTTTTTGAGCATAATAAAGTGAAATAAATAAAGACACCTGGGGGATCAAAATTTTGGTGGCAGAAGACAATAAAGACACCTGGAAGATCCCATTTTTGGGAGCAAAAGAAGGTGAAATCAATAAATCTTTTCCCCTGGAAAATCCCGCTTTTTGGGACATAATAAGGTGAATTCAATAAAGACACCTGGGACATCCCACACTGCTGCACATCAGCCCCAGATTTTACAATTCTCTCTTGCCAGATCACCCTTGCACCTAGAATATGAAAAGCAGGTCACTAAGAACAACAACAAAAAAAAAAAAAAAAAAGAAGGAAAAGGACAATAAACCTGCAAATTTATGGTGTAATTTTGCCCTAGTTACAACAGTGTACAACTCTGACAAGCAACGCTGCTCCCCACAAACAAATTTATCACCACTGGTTGCTCTTCTATTGCTTTCAATAAGAAATGCCAAAATAAGTATGATTTAACAATGCCATCAGCTGGCTGCAATCCTCCCTAGGTTTGGTGCATTACAATCAAATTGGTCTCTAAGTGTGGTATTTAAAAAAAAACAAATAAAAAAGGAATGAACCCGGACCTAAATCTGCCACTTAATGCTCCACAGCTCTGCCTCAATATTTACAGGGAGCCAGTAGGAAATTGTCTTTGCATTCTAATTTACATATTCATGGGGTTGTCATAGAGCCTGGAAGAGGAGGTTTTTTTCTGCTTTGTTATAACACTTTAAATATTAGAGGTTTTTAGTGTTCAGTTTATGTAAATCCCACTCCGAGCAGCGTGGCTTTGCCTGGTGCTGGGTTGGGGATTCTGCTGCAGATGATTTAGGGGGAGAAAGTGATTTAAGGGGTGAAAATTATTTAGGGGGTGAAAATTATTTAGGAAATAAAGGTGATTTTGGGGGAGAAAGTGATTTAGGGGGTAAAAGGGATTTAGGGGGAGAAAGTGATTTAGGGGGTAAAAGGAATTTAAGGGGAGAAAGTGATTTAAGGGGTGAAAGTGATTTAGGGGATAAAATTGATTTAGGAGATAAAAGTGATTTAAGGGGTGAAAGTGATTTAGGAGATAAAAGTGATTTAGGGGGTGTTTGTGGCACTGGGGGACAGTGGGGCAGCTGGCCCAGGCCCACACCACATCTCCATTTTCCAGACCCCACTCAAGAGCAGACAACAGACAATGGCTTTGCTCCAGAGCAACGAGAAACCAGATGGCTTCAAAAGATCCCCCCTGCCTCCGAGGCAGCATGTGGAATATTAATTAATAATAGATTAATAGACCTTTTCCCAGTTAAAAATGTCATGTGTTTGTGCCAGGGAAGAGCCACAGAGCAGTGACTGTGTCTCTCTGGAATTGTCCTTCAGTGGCCCTGCAGGGAGCCTTGGTCACATCAGCAGGGGCAGGGACCCCACTGGTGCCCTGGGTTTTATATTTTATATTTTCCAGACTCTGCTGCTTGATGTGTAACTCTGAAACTTCATGTTGGTGTTAGTAAGGTGTTAGTAACTCTTCACAGGGGAGTTGGACACAGCAATCCCTTCCCAGCTGCAGAGTCGAGGACACCCAGTGCCCAAAAATCACAGATAATGGGAAGGGAAGGGGCTGAGACTCCACAACCTGGGGCTGTGGTTGGACCATTAACCCCAATGTGTGGATGAACCAAAATTTGTAAAAGTGCAAAACTCGTGACCAGGATCTGTTGAGAAAGATGAGACAGAGAAATCTCGCAAATATGAATGCCCAGATTCTGAAACCATAAGCAAGATTGAAATGAAAGCCACTTTTGAGATGGCAAGCCTTAGTTACTGAATTCCCATGAAACAATGGGATGGCCCCTGAAGGCAATCCCCTCTTGATAGAACAATGCCCTCGGCCAGAGAGCAACTCCAAAGGGCACAGAAAGACTCGTCAGGGTCCCAAGATTAGTTCTTAGAGTTTAAAATGTAACACACTATGTTATAAGGATTCCTATAGGCTGTATGTAAATGCTATAGAATTTGTATTTTGTGTTACATTGGTTAGTGGAAATTAGAATATTCATCATGGAAGAAGACTTATTTTATTGCAAATGGGAAATCACTCTCTTCTTTCCTTCTCTTCTCCCTCCTCTCTTCCTCTCTTCTCCCACTTCTCTTCTTGCTCTCTTCTCTCTCTTCTCTCTCTCTCTCCCCTTTCATCTCTTTTTGTCCTGCTCTGGGGCTGTGCTGGGCAGCTCCTAGCAGAGTCTTTTACAATAAACTGCAACTGTAACCTTTAGTTTATACAGAGTGCCTGAGTTTTGTCCCCGACTATCTATCCCGACACAAAGACCCCCACAGAGTCCCACAAGGATCCATCTTGGATTTGGTTTGGGTGCAGCCCACACTGAAGCCAAATTTGAATCCTTTCAGTAAATTCCCTTTTTATTCCTTTTCCTCTGCCCAGTCTCTGTTCCTGTTCAGCCTCTCCAGGCATCCCCACAGCTCCTGCTTTGGGAAGATGCTGCCACTTGGGAATTTCAGAGAGAGGAGGATGGAATCAGGGAATCACCAGGAAAAGCTGCAGCCCCACTGCAGCCCCACGGGATTCCCGTGAGGAGCACAGCAGGGATGTGTGTAATGCCCAGCAAAAGCAGAATTCCGGTTTTCAAGTCTAATTAAAAGGCATTTTTGCCCCTGCTGGGGTTTCTAATCCCAAATTCTGTCCCTGCTGTCTCCCTCACCTTCCCCTCCCCTGGGATTCACCTCCTCACTCTGAGTCAGGATAAGCAGCTTTAATTCAGTGTCAGCCTCATCTAGGGAATTAAGCCAGGCCCAGAAAAATCCTATTACTCTTGTGAGGATGGTGAATAAATGTGTATCTTGACTGATCATGGATTAATCCTGGGATCCACTTAGGCCTGACAGGAGCTGTTGCCTAGCAATGTAATTGAATGTAAGGCTGAGTGTGCTGAGAAAAGGGTCAATGGCTAAATAAGCCCCCAAAACCTCATTTCCAGGTTCTATTTTCCCCTTCCCCTCAAGATTTATGTTTTCTAAGTATGAAACCAGTAACCACCAGCAAGGAGATTATGGGATAAAGCACTGGGAACTCGTGGTTCGTGACAGATCTCATTCAGGACTCGGGGTCTGAGGAAAATCTCACTGAAAAAAAATTCCCACAGTGACTCTGCACCAATGGCTCCATAATTCCTGTTTTTAATCCCAAATTCCCACAGTGACACTGCACCAATGGCTTCCCTAATTTCCATTTTTTATCCCAAATTCTCACAGTGACACTGCTCCAATGGTTTCCAGGCTCCTGAGTCACTGCCCTTGGTGAGAAAGTGCAGGCAGAGAGACCCCAGTGGCACAGGGCTCGTTAGTCTCCATTTATTTACAGTTAATCTCTATTTATTTACAGCCCTTTCAAAGGGTTTTTTCAGAGCATTTCCCAGGGAGGGACCTGACTTTGGCAGGGCCCTCCTGGGAGGAGCAATAATTCCTTTTTCGGGGGAGCTGTGCTGCTAAATGTCAAGTGTTGTTCTGCCCAGCTGGAGAGAAATGCTGTTTGTAACCTGCTCTGAAATCCTGGGCTGGGCTGAGGCCATGGCACGAGTTTTGTGGGGCAAACAGAGCCCCTGAGATCAGCTGAGGGAGGTTTTTATATTTGGGAATTCGATTTCACAGACAAAATTCCTGAGATGATTGAGGGAAGTTTTTTTTTCTTGGGAATTCCATTTCTCACAATTTTTGTGTGGCAAACAGAATCCCTGAGATCAGCTGAGGGAGGTTTTTATGCTTGGGAATTCCATTTCAAAGACAATATTTTTAAGATCATTTGAGGGTGGTTTTTGTACGTGAAAATGCCATTTCCCATTTTTGTGTGGCAAATGTGGCACACAGAACTCTGGAGATCAATTGATGGAGGTTTTTGTCCTTGGGAATTCCATTTCTCATAATTTTTGTGTGGCAAATATGAGAGACAGAGCCCCTGAGATCAGCAGAGGGAGATTTTTGTCCTTGGGAATTCCATTTCAAAGACAATATTTTTAAGATCACTTGAGGTTTTTGTACTTGCAAATCCCATTTCCCATTTTTGTGTGGCAAATGTGGCACACAGAACTCTGGAGATCAATTGATGGAAGTTTTTGCATTGGGAATTCCATTTCTCATAATTTTTGTGTGGCAAATATGAGAGACAGAGCCCCTGAGATCAGCAGAGGGAGATTTTTGTCCTTGGGAATTCCATTTCAAAGACAATATTTTTAAGATCACTTGAGGTTTTTGTACTTGCAAATCCCGTTTCCCATTTTTGTGTGGCAAATGTGGCACACAGAACTCTGGAGAGTTCCCACCCCATTCCTTCTCCCCACACATTCCCATGGATTTATATTTACATTTAATGTAAAACAAGTCCAGAAATTTAAAAATAGAAAACCAAAAACCAAACCCAAGTAAACACCCAATTAGTAAAAATAAACCCCCAAGAAGTGCAGCAAGAGCCATGCTACAAATGTGGCACCAGCTGCAGCACTGGGAGGATTTTAGGAAATCCTAAATCAGAGAGAAAACCACGTCAAAATATGAAGGATTTAGTAGTTTTTTCCCCTCCTCTGTTGATTGGAGTTACCTGGGCAGGAAACATCTGTTTTTTCCCCATTAAAGAGCAAAGATTAGCAGGTTTTTGTTAAACCTGGCATTCTGCACTTATTTACTGGGACTTGAGAAGGGAAAAAAAAAAAAAGAAGAAGTTGGAACCTAATTACAGAGCAGATGCTGAGAGTGGTATTTATTCTCCAAAACCACACAGGTCATTCATTAAAATCTCAGTTTTAATTAGCAAACACCTGTTTTGTGTTTGATTTTACACTGATCTGGACTGGCTGCAATTTGCTTTCTTCAGGAGGAGCAATTCCAGAGCCTGACAGGGACAGGGAGGGCAGGGCTGGTCCCAGCTGCCCCAAACCCCCTGGTTTTGGGATTTCACTGAGCCAGGGATCAAAGTTTAACTTGGTTCAGCTCTAATCCTAACAAAATTTACCAGGATTTAATTTAATCTGAGGCAGAAAACAAAACTGGAGCCCAAGCAGCATCTTCTTCTTGGGCTTCACAAACCCAAGTCCTTGAAAAGTGCATTTGACTGGAAATGCCTTTTGATGACAAAGCTGAGCTGTGTTTTTGTGGATGCAAATGAGCCCCGGTAATGAATTCCTCTCTGAAATGGAGGGATTTGAAGCTCGTGTTCTCTGTCACAGCCACACGTTGCTCATTGTCCTCAAAGCACTCGATTTTCAAAAACATCCTGGCACCCACACAGTGGCTGCTCTGGAATTTTTCAAAGCCCCTGAATCAATACCTGTCTTGTCCTTTAACTAAGGATGAAATAGTTCTCTAACTCAGAGAATGATGAGGCAATAAACCAATTACAGTAATTAAAGCTCTGCTGCAATAAGGGTCACGCAGACAGGCGAGTGATACAAGTGATACCTGTGATTATAAAATTATTCTAATTTAGGAGATATTTTCTCCTCAAAACATTCCACGTCCCCAATTTCTGCCACTGCCTCCTTGTGTTCTCACTGCTGCCCTCCCCACCTACAGCACAAACCCACTGCAAAAGGGGGAAAACATTTCCATGGAAATGAAGGAATCCACTGTCTGTGTCATCCTGAACAGTGGATAATTAATCCAGGCCTGTGCCTGTCCTGCAGAGCAGGGTGTGAAGAGTTCTCAGGGTGGAATTTGGGGGAGATTTGGGGCAGCTCCAGCCCTGCTGCTGCAGGGGATGGGGACTCAGAATTTGGGGATCTGGGACCGGGGGGTGCCTGGGGGTGTTCTGAACGAGACCCTGGGTTTTGTAACGCTCCTCATGATGAATGGTTGAGTTTCTAGGGGCAGCCTTTGAGCTCTGACACCCCTCAGGGGATGTTTTAGCTCTCCACAGCACATCCAGATGTGAGAGTGATGCTGAGAGCCCTCACTGGCTCTCTGTGGGGCCGAGAAGTGGCAAAAGAACACAGCAACACAACTCCTCTTCCAAGCAAGAAGGAGTGATTTATTGAAAAGCCATAAGGGAGATCACCAGAAACAAAGTAGAAAAGGCTCATGGGTCAAAGAAGGCAACACCACTTTGAAAACATGCTTCGTGCAAAACATCACCAGACACTCACACAGCTCTGTGGAGAGAAGAGAAGAGAAGAGAAGAGAAGAGAAGAGAAGAGAAGAGAAGAGAAGAGAAGAGAAGAGAAGAGAAGAGAAGAGAAGAGAAGAGAAGAGAAGAGAAGAGAAGAGAAGAGAAGAGAAGAGAAGAGAAGAGAAGAGAAGAGAAGAGAAGAGAAGAGAAGAGAAGAGAAGAGAAGAGAAGAGAAGAGAAGAGAAGAGAAGAGAAGAGAAGAGAAGAGAAGAGAAGAGAAGAGAAGCAAGAAGAAACCTGCAGCTGGGAAAAGTATTTTTTAAAAAAGTTCTGTACAAAACAGAGGTGGAGATGGTTTTACACCAACGAATGTTGTGTTGATTTACTGTAACCAGTGAATAAAGTGTAAACTCTGTAGAAGGAATAACAGTGTGCTGTTGTAATAAACAGATTTTGGCCTTTTGAGATGTCGTGTGTCCTTTCATAGGTCACGTTCACCCCAGCGGTGACAGGATCCTCTGCTGGCTCTCACCCCCCCAGACTGCAGAGCTGCTCTGCCCCAGGGATTCACTCCTTGGTCAGGAAGAAGAAAGAGCTCAGGGTTACCCAGAATAATTGGAGCTGCACAACCCCAGAGCCTCTCCCCCGAGAATCACAAAAGGTTTGGGCAGAGCTGGCTCAGAAATCCTGAGCTGCTCAAACAAGCCCAGCACGGAGCCCTGCCTCGCTTTTCACCCTGACATCCCCCTGGGCCTTCCAGACAAGAGAAAATGAAATTAAAGTGCCCCAGCAGCCGGCTCAGGTGAGCGTCAGCCAAGCACAGCTCTCCTCGTGGTCCCTCCTCAAGAGCTCTGGCAGCTCCAAGACCTCAGAGTCACAATTCCTCCCTCAGGAATAAAACAGGCTCAGAAAGACATGAACTCCTCAAAACCAGCTCTGCTCTTAATCAGCTTTAATATCAGAGCAGCAGCAGCAACCTCCCTGCTCAGGCCACAGATGACAGGTTTATTATCCCTCCTTTTGAAACTGAGAAATTGGTTCAGACTTTGGGATGGCTTTTAGCTACCACCAAGAAGAAAGCAAACCCCAAATAAACAAACAAGGAAAAAAAACAAGCCAAGAAGGAAAAAGAAATGGAAAATAAGAAGGGAAAGAATAAAGGAAGTGGATATATCTTGTGGGATTTGTAAAGCTTTGTAGAAAATGCAGACAGACAGACCAGTCGTGCTGCTGTCATCTTGTTTTCCCTGAACTTTGGGCAACTTGAAAAGCAAATATTTGGGGTTTTAACCCTCTCCATACCTGCTGTCCAGCAGGTGATCTCACTTTGCAAAGGGAGAAATAGATCCTGTAGATCTGGAGTGTTTTATTGCATAATTCAGGCTTATATTAGATTTATTCCTGAATATTTAATGATCTGATCTATTCCTGAATATCTAATGATCAGATTTATTCCTGAATATCTAACAATCATTTGGTGTTCAGACAAGGGGAATTAAGAGACCAATGGTGAAAAAAATGCTCAAAAGGCACCTAAAAGCAGTGACAGTGCTCCTGAATTAACTTTAAGCCTGACATTAGTCCCACTAAAGACAGCAGGATTATTCCAGGACTGATTTTCCCAGCTGATGAACTGTTTAATTGGACTGAACCCATTGGATAAACATCTAAGGGGCAGCCCTGGGAAGGCACAAAGGAAAGCAATCAGCAGTGGAAGGAGGTTCCTTTCAGGAATTATCCCTCCACTTCCATAAACAATGGCAATCAAAGTCACAGCAATTAAAAAATTGGCATTTTTGCCGTGTCAGGGAGGAACATTTTCACCCTGAGAGGCAGAAAACCATATTTTTAGGCAAAGCAGCCACCTTCTGTTTTTCCAGGAGGAATTTCACCCACGGGAAGGGGTGGCTGCCCATGGGAAAACCAGAGAGGAGGAAGCAGCAGCTCCTGACAAAGAACAAATATTTACCTGCAATAATCCAGTCTCCACAACGCCAGCGCTGTTTAATCAACATGTTTGAGCACAGGCAGGGAACGTTCCTGCACAAACCTGAGAGAACCCAGCCCAGTTTATGGACACAGCCCTAATTAATTTGGTGTGT
This sequence comes from Luscinia megarhynchos, assembly GCA_034336665.1. Taxonomy (NCBI): domain Eukaryota; kingdom Metazoa; phylum Chordata; class Aves; order Passeriformes; family Muscicapidae; genus Luscinia; species Luscinia megarhynchos. Next base: position 2,261,024 of record CM067584.1, read on the forward strand.
TTGGATTGTGGGGTCCCTGCTGAGCCGCTGCAGCTGTGCTGGGCCTGCCCAGCTCTGGGTGAGCTCCAGTTTGCAAATATTTGAGGCTCCTGCGTGGGCAGGTTGACACAGCAATGCAATCAATTAAACCAACAGGCTACGAGGGACGATGGACTGGGAGCACAGCTCCGGCCAAGGAGGGGAGAGAGAACAAAAATGGGAATTTTTAAAAGTTTTTTCTCAGTCAAGGAATGTGTGGTTGTGGTTCTGCTCCACTCCAGCAGAGAAAAAGTCCTGATTTATTCATGGCAAAGTGCAGCAGGCATAGCAAACGGTGGAGAAATGAAAGGATGTGCTGATTTGGAAATGACTCCAGCAGCCCTGGGAGTTGCTGGGGCCAGCTGGAGATGAGGATCTGCCAAAATTTCCTCATGTTCCTGAACCAACATCCACAGGAGCAAACTCTGAGCGTTTCTCACTGCAAATACCCGCCAGCACCCAGGCTGTGCTGCCCAAAATGCTGCCCTGGGCCCCATCCCTGGCACCAGCACGAGCACAGGGCTGGACAGAGGTTTTGGGCCAGCCCTGGCTGCTCAGAGCCCCAGGGGATGGTTTGGGATCCAAAATGTGCCAGGGTGGTCACAGCCCCTGCCAGGGGATGGAGGGCAGCAGGATGTGGCACTTGGATCTTCAGGGATGGAGATGGGGAGGGAGGAGAGCTCTGGGAGCAAGGAGGAAACCTCAGGGGGATGACAGAATCACAGAATTATCACAGAATTATCACAGAATTATCACAGAATTATTACAGAATTATCACAGAATTATTACAGAATTATTACAGAATTATCACAGAATTATCACAGAATTATCACAGAATTAGAGTTATTACAGAATCACAGAATTGCAGAATTATTACAGAATTACAGAATTATTACAGAATTATCACAGAATTACAGAAGTATTACAGAATCACAGAATTATTACAGAATTATTACAGAATTATTACAGAATCACTGAATTGAAGAATTAGAGAGTTAGAGAATTGCAGATTTATAGAATCACAAAATCACTGAATCACAGCATCACAGAATCATAGAATCACAGAATTATTACAGAATTACAGAATCACTGATTAACAGAATCACAGAATTATTACAGAATTGCTACAGAATTACTACAGAATTATCACAGAATCACTGAATTAAAGAATTACAGAATCACTGAATCAGAGAATCACTGAATTACAGAACCACACAATCACAAAATCACAGAATGACTGAATTACAGAATCACAGAACCACAAAATCACAGAAATCACAAAATTATGAAATCACTGAACCACACAATCCCATAATGACTGAACCACTGAATTACAAAATTACAGAACCACAGAACCACTGAAAGGATGGAAGGATGGACATCACTGGGGCAGGATGGACATCACTGAGGAAGGATGGACATCACTGAGGATGGATGGACATCACTGAGGGCAGGGTGGACATCACTGAGGGCAGGGTGGACATCACTGAGGAAGGATGGACATCACTGAGGGCAGGGTGGACATCACTGAGGAAGGATGGACATCACTGAGGGCAGGGTGGACATCACTGAGGGCAGGGTGGACATCACTGAGGATGGATGGACATCACTGAGGGCAGGATGGACATCACTGAGGAAGGATGGACATCACTGAGGAAGGATGGACATCACTGAGGGCAGGATGGACATCACTGGGGCAGGGTGGACATCACTGAGGGCAGGGTGGACATCACTGAGGAAGGATGGACAGCACTGAGGAAGGATGGACATCACTGAGGGCAGCGTGGCCACTGCAGTCCCTGGCCCAGCCCTGGCCCTGCAGGAAGCCCTGGCTGCCCCGAGGGTTTGAGTCCCTGCAGTGCAGGAGCAGCTGGAGCTGCAGCTGACCCGGGCCTGAGACACCCACAGAACGGCAAATCCACACTGGTGGCTCTGTGCCAGGAAATATTCATCACTTCCCATCTTTGTGTTGTCACCCTTTTTGTTCCCTGGAGCTGCGTTGATGGGGAGGGATGTTTGTATTTGTATTTACATGACTGTTATTAGAGAGGAGCTGCCAGGCTGACACTGCCTTTATGTGGGAGCCATCTCCCATTTCCTTTTTTTTTTTTCTCCCCCATTTTCTTTTCATCCTGGCTGAGGACCTGTCCTACTTTCTTGTTTAGAAGATGATATGCTTGCATTATGCATTCTAAATATAGGTTTTTATTTTTCCTTTTTTTTCTTTTCTTTTCTTTTTTTTTTTTTTTCTTTTTTTTTTTTTTTTTTTTTTCTTGTGCAAAGCAGGTTGACGTGGTCGTCAGAAGAAATGAATTCAGAGTTCCTCTCCTGCCCCAGGGGAGCTGTGCTGGGAGAATTTTATTCCAAGGCAGGGCAAAAACACGAAGATGCTGATGTGTTCCAGGACAATTTACTGCATGTTGGATTTTAAATTTTTTTTAACCTGTTTTTATCATAATTTGGGACTGACAGGGCCTGAGGAGGAGGGGAGGGAGCAGAAAAAATTCACATAGAACAAACGTCCACTCAAAACCCCCTTCCCAAACTCATCAAAACTTCAGTTCAGAGAGAGCAGGGAGGGATTGAAGGGATCTAGGAGGGGATTGAGGGGATCCAAGAGGGATTTAGGGGATTCAGGGAGGGATTCGGGAGATCCAGAGTGGATTGAGGGGATCCAGTAAAATTGAGGGGATCCAGGAGGGATTGAGGGGATCCAGGAGGAATTGAGGGGATCCAGGAGGGGATTAAAGGGATCCAGGAGGGATTGAGGGGATCCAGTAAAATTGAGGGGATCCAGGAGGGATTGAGAGCATCCAGGAGGGGATTAAAGGGATCCAGGAGGGATTAAGAGGATGCAAGGAAGGATTGAGAGGATCCAGGAGGGATTGAAGGGATCTAAGAGGGGATTGAGGGGATCCAGGAGGAATTGAGAGGATCCAATGAAGGACTGAGGGGATCCCGGAGGGGATTTAGGGGATCCAGGGACTGATTGAGGGTCAGTCTCCTGATGAAATGAAGTTATTGGTTTCCTTGGGAAAGAAGAGGATGGGAAAGCACCCAAGAGCCGCAGAGTGAAGGATTTGCAGCAGGGAGCTCCATGGAACACAAACCCCCTCCTTAGAAAGGAAGAACACTCCAAACATCCCATCCCAGGGAGGAAGGAGCAGCTCCGTGGGAACTCTCCAAAATCCAGGAATTTCCCAGCTCCACCACCCTAATCATGGGGAGAGTTAAAGGGAATTAATTATTAATCAATAATCTAATGCAGAAACCCAATTTCATTTGAGGAGCCTGACACTTGTCACTCAGACCTTCCCTTTTGGGGCTAAAATTTAAAATTCCAGAGCCAAGTCCCTCTGTGTTACGCCACCAGTGGATTTCCAGCAGGGACAGGGAAGCAAATGCTCCCTTTTCATCTCCCCTGTAATTTCTCCTCCATCAGGTGCAGCAGCCAGGACCTGGGGATTGTTCCAGCCCTGTCCTTGTGACATTTCATTAAGCTGCTCGTTTAAAGCTTATCATTAGAGGGACTGGAGCCTTGCTGGAAGAACTTAATTGCATCCTATTTTCCCTGCCTGAAGATGCATTGGAGGAGTCAGTTTGCATTTTGATTTTTTTTCTTTCTTTTTTTTTTTTTTTCTTTCAAGGTCTTTGTGCTGCATAGAATTTTAAATTCCTCCATCTGCTCTGCTCCCTCTTCACCTGGGGCTGGCAGAACCCCTGCTATCAGAACTGCCAATATTCCTGTTTTTTACCCACTTCCTAAATTCCAAGAGAAATGGAGATTACAGCCACTGGAAAAGGCCTTTGCATAGGAGGAAAAGGGAATAAAAAGCCATAAAAACATATAAAATAAAGAATGTTTCCTTTTTGCTGCGAGCAAAACCTGTTGTCCTCTCCCAAACAAAAACTCCCCAACAGTTTTTTACCCCACGCAGAGGGGAAAAAATTCCAACTTCGACAGCACCGAACAAAAAAAGGGTCACAACTTGAGGCAGGACAGGCTGACCTGAGTGTCCCCTGCAGGCTGGGCACAAAAATCCTCCTGTCCTGCCCTGGAGGAGCCCCTGCACCGTTTCCTTTCATGTGCTGAAGTGTGAAAATCTCTCTCTGTAGCAGACACTGGGGAAGGCTCCGGAGAGCTGCTCCTCCAGAAGGTGAGCTGGCGCCCCGGGCGAGCCTGGAATTAGAAAAGCAAAGGGCAAAGAGAGTTGGTTAGTGCAGAAAAAGCTGCTGGAGCAGCACCCTGAGCGAGGGGGGGCTCATCCGGGTTTATAATTATAAATTATTATTGTTTATATTGTAAGTTATGATTATTTATAATTATAAACCTTGGGCTGGTGGGGAAGCAGAGGCCACCCCGTGGCTCAGCAGCACCAGGAGCTGCCCCTCACTTTTCACAGAGCCTTTCCCTGTGTTAATTGTGCCCTGGGAACTCCACTCCGAGCATCCTGAAAGGAAAAACTGCCCCAAGCCAGGCTGGGATTAAACCTGAGCTGCTCCAGCCATGAACTGACACCGAGAATCCCCAAATATTCCAGTGCCTAACGCTGCTGGATAAAAATCCAGCACGGAGGAGAAGGAAATGAGCATCCCTGTGAAATTGTTTGGCTCGGAAATCCCAGATTTGTTTTGTGCAGGTGCCTGGGCAGAATTGAAGCTTTCAAAGGCTCCTCTGTGCTCAGGCTCTGGGCTGGATCCCCCTGGATCCCTCTGGATCACTTTGGATCTCTCTGGTTCTTTCTGGATCCCTATGGATCCTTTTGAATCCCTATGGATCTCTCCTGATCCCTTTGGATCCATCTGGATCCTTCTGGATCACTTTGGATCTCTCTGGTTCTTTCTGGATCCCTATGGATCCTTTTGAATCCCTATGGATCTCTCCTGATCCCTTTGGATCCATCTGGATCCTTCTGGTTCACTTTGGATCTCTCTGGATCCTTCTGAATCTCTCTGGATCCCTCTGGATCCCTCTGGATTTCTCTGAATCCCTCTGGATCCCTATGGATCCCTTTGAATCCCTCCAGGTTTCTCCAGATCTCTCTGGATCCCTTTGAATCCCTCTGGATCTCTCTGGATCCCTTTGAATCCCTCCAGATTTCTCCAGATCTCTCTGGATCCATCTGAATCCCTCTGAATCCCTCTGGATCTCTCTGGATCCATCTGAATCCCTCTGAATCCCTCTGGATCTCTCTGGATCCATCTGGATCCCTCTGAATCTCTCTGTGTGGAGACCCAGTTCCCAATGAGAACAAACCCCGTGCCCTTTCCCTGTCCGTTAACCTTTCGGTCACTCCCACCCGAATTCCCTGTTGGTCCTTTGCCCTGGCCCTTCCCTTGTGGCACCCCCGTGTCCCTCGGTAATTGGTCCCTGATGCTCTCCCCGCCCTGCTGAGCCCGTGTACTAAACCCAGACCCTCACAAGAAGCCTGGCCTTTGCTCCCTGAACCCTGGATCCATGCGTGGCTGAAATAAACATCTCTGTAAAACCTTGCAAAGGCCTTTCCTGCTGATTTCACCCAAAGCAACATCCTAGATGCAACATCTCTGGATCTCTTTGAATCTCTCGGAATATCTCTGGATCTCTTTGGATTCCCCTGGATCCCTCTGGATCCCTTTGAATCCCTCTGGCTTTCCCTGAATACCTCTGGACCCTTCTGGATCCCTCTGGATCCCCCTGGATCTCTCTGGATCCCTCTGGATCTCTTTGAATCTCTCTGGATCCTTTTAGATCACTCTGAATATTTCTGGAGCCCTCTGGAGCCCTCTGTATAATTTTGAATCCTTCTGGATCTCTCTGAATCTCTCTGCATCTTTCTCTCTGGATCTTTCTGGATCCCTTTGGATCCCTCACGAATGGGGAGCAGAGCGAGCAGCAGGAGGCTGTGACAGCTCCAGACTCTTCTCTTCTCTCCAGCACTGCAAGAGTGGGAATTTGCTGCTTTGCTGAGTCAATTCTCTAAATAAAATTCCGGGGCTGTTTGGAAAGAACAGAAACAAAATGTTCCCGTGCCTGGCTTCTCCCCTCTGCTCCATCCGGCTCCCAGCCCGTGTTCTCAGGAGTTTCCAGCCCCCAGCCCCCCAGAGCTGGAGCTCCAGAAGCTCCTCTGAACAATTCCGAGGGGTTTGGTCTTTACCTTGGGCACATTTCAACTCATTGCAACTTTAATTAATCCTCACTGACCTGCAGTGAGGGATGAGCCAAGGAGCAGAATTCCTGCCAGGACTGTGAGCAGAACAGGGGCTGAACATTCACTTTCATTTTTTACCTGAGCAGCCTCCAGCTTGACCCTACAAAGAGGTAAAAGCCCCAAACTGGAAAACTCTGAAAGTTTTATTTATCACCCCGAAGGTTTCTCTGTTTCACCTCAGCCAGTGAGATTTTTCCACTTCACTGCACTGCTTAAGGTTCACTGGAGATTTCCTGGCTTTAAATCATGGAAAAACCTCACTGCAGTGAAGTTCCTCCTAACACAGCAATAAATAAAAATATTTATTGGAAAGCAAAGAGGAGGCAGCACCCGAGGGAGTTCTCCGTGGGCAGGGCTGATAATCAGGCCCAGGCTGCTCAGAATTCCTTGTGCAACCTCACTGGGGCGACTTTCTAAGGAAAATTAAAAGAGAAAATCTGTAAATACACGGAGAGCAGAGAGAATATGAAATCAGGCTGGTGCTGATGTTTTTTCTCTCTCCCAGTGACTTCAAGCACAACCTGGAGGGTTTTGCTCCTCTTTGGGATTCAAAGACTCAGTTCATAAACTGAACCTGCCCAAGTTATCATCGTGGAAATTATTGAGCTCATTCCTGCCATCATTTGCTCTGTTCTCTCTTTTTTTTTTTTTTTTGTGTATATTTGGATTTCAGGGCACAATTTGTACCAGTGTCCAATATGGGGTGAACAATAGTTCACAGGCAGAAAGATAAGAGGATTAATAGAGCAAAAAAAATAACAGCACTCGCTGTTATCTAAAGGTCAAGGAGAACTATAAATTGCATTCACTCGGGGAAAAGGACAAGCACTTGAAAATAAAAAGGCAAATCCTTAAAATGCAGAGCAAAGTTCACTTCAGCGAGGGTAATTTTTGTAATAATGCAAGGTTCATAATTATGTCTGATTATTATGGTCTATTATAGTGAAATTAGTGAAATTATAGTGAAATAACTCCAGATTTTGCTGCCCAGAGTCGAGCATTAATTCCCATTCCTTGAGTGCACTTGTGAGCTAAACCTCACCAGGCTGGAACTGAGCTGGGATTTACTGGGCTGGAACTGAGCTGGGATTTACTGGGAGTTGGGAATGGGCAGGAAGGATTTCCCTCACAGCCTCCATGGATTTCATCTCCATTTCCCCCAAAAAACCCTGCATTTCCACAGTGTCTGTATGCTTTTAAAACCCATTTAAAACCCCAAATGCTTTTTAATAACCCATTAGGTGTTCCCTATCCAAAAGGGCTGAAATTCCCCCAAATCAATTGTGTACCTCACCTCACCTCAAGAGATGGAAAATCTCAGGTTCCACAGGAATTACAGAAACTTTTCCTGCCAGACCAACTCTCACTTTACCCCAAAGGATGAAAATTCTCGGGTACCAGAGGAATTACAGAAACTTTTCCTGCCAGACCAGCCCCACCTCACCCCAAGGGATGGAAAAATCTCAGTTCTACAGGAATTAAATAAAATTTCTTGCCAGCCCCACCTCACCCCAAGGGATGGAAAATCTCAGTTCTACAGGAATTAAATAAAATTTCTTGCCAGACAAGCCCCACCTCACCCCAAGGGATGGAAAATCTCGGGTTCCCCAGGAACTGCAGAGCAGAGGGTGTCTGGAGCCTGAGAGCTGTGCAGAGCTCAGGAAGTGCCAGCCCTGCTTTGGTGCAGGGGATAATGGCCCTGACAAGAACCGTGAGTTCCATCGGAGAAACGAGGCAGGAATTCAGTGGCCAGGGCCTGTCATATTCACAAAACGCATTTGTGAGAAGCTGCATCGGGCCAAAGGCTTAATAAATTCAATAAAGTCCCCACTAAATGCATTAGTGCTGCCTGGGTATGATCTTGATAGATCGTGGAAGTTGCCCTGGAGCAATTAGCGCTGGGCCAATTGCTGGGATTCAATTGGAACAAAGCGGCGGCACTCGGTAATTTGGTTTTCTCTAATGAGAGGAAGGGTTTCTGAAGAGGATATGGGCAATAAAAGCTGCAAAAACACAATTTACAATGCGGGGACAAAAGTAAACAGACTTTCAACAAGGCACTCGGGGTCATCCCAGTTCTGTGGGGCAGAGCTCTCCTGAGGAGAGTGGGGCTGAGTCCCTGCAGCTCGTTAATCCTGGGGAATAATTAATCTCAGACACTCCTGCACCATCCTCGCAGACCCATTTCCAGTCCCAGCTCATTTTTGTATGGATAAAGTGAGGATGGAGGGAATTCTGCCGCTAGGAGGGACCCTGATTGTCCCTAGTCCCTGCTGCTGCTCAGCACAAAGGATGGAATTCTGCACCTGATTAGAGCAGAAAACACCAAAATCCAGCAAAAACCAGCACAAAACCAGCAAAAAAGGCAAAAACAGCAAAAACCAGCAAAACCAGCACCTGAACCCCAGCCCAGCCTCACCTCGCTCCAGCTGCAAGCCCGCAATTAGTCCCAGCAAAACTGTGTTTGCTTCTGGAACTAATTAGAGATGAAGAAAGTGGCTCACTTTTGATAATTACATGGTTGTGTCCCATCTATCAGGCACTGTTAAATTGTTGTTATATTAATGTAAAGCTCATAATCACTGCTGTTGGAAATTGAATAAATGTTCCTGCCAATTCTCTAACGCAATTAATTTACATAAAAGCCTCTGGAACTAAAATTGAAATGATATACATCTTTCCGAGGGTTTCATTTAAAACAAAGCTAAATAATGGAGAAATTACAGATCTCCTTTCTTTTCTCTTCACATTCTTATGTTTACTGAAGTTAATGGCCAAATAATCACTGGGATGTGCCTAAACTGAAGTTCAGCTCTTTATTCAGGAATTTGCAGTTCAAGCTCTGACACTGTTGATCCAGACACGACTTTTGATTTATCCTTTTAAGTGTCATACTGTGGATTAAATTTATATTTTTTATGTCTTCATAAGGCAGTTTTTGATAACCTGGGGGTGAGTGGTAAAATTGTTTTTGTATTTTTTTATGTTTATTTTCTTGGGGGTTTTTTTAATGTTATCATATAGATAAGATGCTCCACAAGTTCATCTTCTGGATTATTTTTGCTATTGTTAACTAGTTACCCAAATAAAAGTATTAGTTACTTCTGCAAACGTTAATACAGTCTCTTCAATCAGCAGGAGAAACTGGAGGAACATCAGGAATCCTTCCTGGGAAGGATCCTGAATCCCTGAAGGCCATCACCAGCCACTCTCAGTTTTTATGACTCTGGCTGATGTTTATATCTTTATTTTATATTTTTATTTGTATTTTTTTACAGCCTGCCACAGTTGTTCAAGGAGAGGAGCTGACTTGAGAGGCAGAGGGCAAATAGATCTGGGTTTAACTTCCCCGAATTTCCCTGGTTTTATTTCCTTCCCATTCAGCAAGGAACGGTCAGCAGCTGATTTATGGGGTCGTGCTCCTCCCGAGAAGTTTGTGCTAATGCCATAAAAATCTTGGAGGGCCAGGAACTCTAATAAAACAGGAATTAGGAGATGAGGAGAGTCATGAAATCAACACTGAGGTCTGGCTGAGATGTGCTCAGGTCAGTAATGCCAAAAGTTTTACCTTGGCTGGGGTGGGAAATCCTCTCACCTTGGCACAGGTGGGGACAGAGCCCTGTGTGTGTGGGGGACCCCAGGGTGGTGTCCTGGGGGCTCACAGGTTTGATGTTTCGAGACAAGGCTCCAGTAGGATTTCCTCTCCCCAAAAAACCAACCCCAGCACTGGGCTGGGCAAAATTTAAACTGAAATTTAAAATTTAATTTTTAAATTTGTGCGTTGGGTTGATGTGGCCAGAAATGTGAATTCTGTCCCCATCTGTTGAAGCCGGGTGGGGCAGTGACCCTGATCTCAGTGGGAGATATCTCCTGTTAATGGGCCATTTTTAAACCAGCTGGGGCAATCATCTTTATCTTTTCCACAGCCCATCCTCCCTCCAGGAGACATCTCCTGTTAATGGCCATTGAGTCCCAGTGCATGACTGATAAAATTACATCATCCCACTGGGAGATGCCCCACCTAGGGGGAGGAGCCAAACATTTCCTACCTGGATAAAATCTGAAATTTTGGACAGCAAGTTACTTTATTTTCATTGGGTTCCAGAGGAAAACCAGACCTTTCCACATCATCCCTGGACCTTCAGAGGAAACTGCACCTTCTACAGGAGCACTGCTCCAGCTGAACCACACCTGCCACTGCAGGAGGATGCAGCCACCATTGAATGGGACTGCTGCCAACACCCTGCCTGACTGACGGGTGTCAGCTTGGATTCTGACTCTGGCAGGGTTTTGGGATTGTTCTGTGTAATACTGCATTTCTATTTTAATTTTTCTAGTAAAGAACTGTTATTCCTATTCCCCTATCTTTTCCTGAGAGCTCCTTAATTTCAAAATTACAATAATTTAGAGGGAGGGGGTTTACATTCTCCATTTAAAGAGAAGTTTCTGCCTTTATTGGCAGACACCTGTCCTTCAAACCAGGACAATTTGGAAAGGCAAAATGGATGTTCAGGACTTGGGCTGCAGTCCCTGCAGGCAGGGTCACGAATTCTACAGCTCTGCATTAAACACAGGCAATAATGGGGTGTGTTATTAATGATTAATAATAATCCTGCTTTGGGGTGGGATTGCAGGGTCCTGCCCAACCTGTTCTGGGAAATCTCCATCCAACCCTCTGCTCCAGCCCTGCCCTCCTCAGAGCTGTGGGTTCTGGGATGACATTTGGGGTGACCAAATTGGATTTGAGGTCCAGAGCCACCCCCAGCCCCCAGAGCTGAGGAACTGCAAGGATTTTGTGAGAAAACAAACCAAACCCATCACCAGCCCTCCTCTGGGCTGGGATTTATAATTTCACCTGCTGAGAGCTCACAGACAGCTCGGTTTAGCTGGAGATGGGAGAATAAAATGTCTGCAGCTCCTAATTCTCAGTTCATCTGGGCCCTTTGGGGCTGAACAAATCAAAAGAGGAAAAAATTCCCACACAGCCTCAGAGTAACTTAAACCTCCTTGACTTTCTGCATCTCAGAATTTGGCCTTAAAGCATCGATGAGAATTTAATACTCACCAATAACTAAAATAATCCCTGATTTCAACTCTCTTTCAGCTCTCAAGGTGTTAAAAGTAGAATTAATAATGATTTTAACCTGATATTATTGCTATTGTTTCCCTGCAAACAGCAGAGCATGGAGGGAGAAGGAGCTTGCCATGTTTTATTTTTATACACCCAGAAAAGGAGAGCAGAGCCAATAAACAGAGGGTGTCCTACACGAGCTCCAATATTGTATAAATCATGAATAATGCATCAGGCAGAAATGAGAAACTGCAACAGAATCAAACCTATATGGAAATAAATAAAACATAACAGCACAAGTGCAATCATGTCGGCCGTGTTGATAAAAATGTGTTTGTGTTTGGGCAAGGAAGAGGAGGGAGGAACTTCTCTGGTAAATGACTGCAAGAGGAGTAATAATAATAATAATAATAATAATAATAATAATAATAATAATAATAATAATAATAATAATAATATAGAAATAAAACAACCAACATGGAGAGGGTAATTAGCAAATGAATATCCAGCTCAGGGAGGCTGCAGGGTGGGGGGAGCCAAGAGTGACAGGAGATGGAAAAAGGGGTTGGGAGGAGAATTTGGGAAGGATGGGAATACAGGACTGGGTTTGGAATTTTGGGGAGGATGGGGTGCAGGGTCTAGCAAGGCTGGGTCTGGATCTTTGGGAGGATGGGATGCAGGGTTTAGCAAGGCTGGGTCTGGATCTTTGGGAGGATGGGATGCACACCCTGCAGAGGCTCCTGCCCTGCAGCATCTCTAATTCCACACCTGGAATTGCTCTGTCCCAGGAAATCAGAGGGGATTTAGGAACTGGGTGAAATCTCAGCTCTAGTCTCAGGTCTTGGGGGTTCAATCCCAGCTTTACCTTCCCAAGAGGGCTGTTGGGACAGCCAGGGCCTTCCTGCCCTCTGCAGGGCAGGACAGTTAAAAAGGAAGGAGGTGGCTCCTGGTTTGCCATCCCTCTGGAATCTGCTCCATGTCCCTGCTCCAGGAGCTGCTCTCACCCTTTATTGCCCTTTCCTGGAGCAGAGCTCCTCACAAAAAGCAGCTCTGGGCGTTTGGATCATCAGCCAAGCCCAGCAGAGCCCAGGTTTAATGGGATCCAAAGGAAACTTGACTCAAGGACAAAACCTCCACTCCCCCCGTAATGATCCCTGTGTTTCCAAGGAAATCTCTTCCCCCTAAGATTACCAGCAACATTTAATGCAAATTGGATGCATCCCTCTTTTCTTTAAGACTCAAAATAATCTATGCATATCTTTCTATTACTTCTCAGAGCCATTAGGCAGGATGAGTTCATATTTTTTATTCCCTTTGCACACTGAATGCTTCTGCTTCCTTTGGGGTGGCAGCTTTTATTATTGGAGTCAGCAAAACCTGAGCAATCCCATTACCTGCTCCCCCTGCTCCCCCTGCTCCAACCACCCGTGATTTACGAGCCAAAATCGCGGCTTGGATGGCTCAGAGCCGTTTCCACTTTCAAACAAAACCCAAAATAACTGATCAGAATTGCTCTGATTATTACAGCCGCGACAATTAACGGATGGGAGCCGTTCCCCAAATCTGCTGTTCCCTTCTCTTTCAAGCCTCAGCTCATCAAAGGGGAGATTTGGCTCCTCACAAAGCAGTTAAGGGATGGATGATAACACTCTTGAAGCAGCACAGAAATGTGATAGCAGCTGAAAAAGCCACCAGGAGCAGGAAGAACTGAATAGCAAAGTTAGATAAAATCTGATCAAAAATAGAGCTTGCCTCCTTTTTTGTTGGTGTGTTTTTTTAATGGAGATATTTAATCCAGTGCCTTTACTGCTTTGGGAATCTGAGCCCAGGTGGATTATCTAGGAGATATTTGAGCCCAGGTAGTTTCTATAGGATAAATATTCTGAGTTAGAAAGTGCCCACAAGGATCATTGAGCCCAACTCTTAAGCAAATGGCCCACACTGAACAAATATATTATAAATATAATAATATACAGATCTATTTCAGGAAGCCCTGTAGGTTTTTAGTTACTTCTGGCTGTAAAACCCTGGGAATTCTGTTCTTTTTCCTCCCACCACAGCCAAAATAACCCCAGGAACGAGGATTACAAAGGATGGGGACTTTGCTCTGCACAAGTTCATGGTGATGACCAGTTAAAAAAAAATTGAAGCTGATTTTCCCCTTCCCTGCAGCAGCTCTGGGGGCTCAGAGAGGAGCTGAATTCCCTGTGCCAGCCCCAAGATGCTGCTCAGGATTCCCCAGGGCAGGAGCAGCTCTGCCCTCCCCAGGCAATCCCCGGGTGATTTAATGTGATTTACTGCAACTCGTGACTTCTCACATTTAATGAAGTGAAGCCCTCTGCGAGCAGCTCCCAGGGCTGAGATCCCGGGAATTTCCAGCATTTCTGACCTTATTACAAAGCACTTTTTGCCTGAGTGCTCTGCAGCCTAACAGGAGCTGTCAGGGGAATCCCAGCCATTCTTTATAACTGGGTGTGAAAAAGCTTCATCCCCGCACAAACACAGCTTAAAAATGGCATTTAATGCTAACTCAGAACAGCAGGGAGCAACAAGCTCCTCTTTAAGGCCAATATTAATTTCAATTATGCTGCTGAACTCTGCAGGGTAAACAAAAAGTGCTAAACAGGAGCTGCTCCTTCAGCCAGGGCAGCAATAAAAACCCTCCAGGGACCCTGGGCTTGCTCCTCACTTGAAATTTGGAACCTGAGATGCAGCTTCCAAGTCCCTAAAACTGCTAAATCCGTGCCTCAGTGTGGCAGGCTGGAAGTGATCATTAATTAAAACCTGCTGGAAGCTCGTTAAAAATGAGATGCTCACTGTGCCAAGTCCTTTATGGCCTGAGTGTAGGGATGTGTTCAGACACCTGGGGTTGTTTTATTTGGGATGCTTTGGGTGGAAATTCCTCATTCCAGAACTCTGGTGGGATCTGAACCTCGCAGTTCTGGGAGCACAAAATGTTCTGGAAAGGCCCAGAATATTCTGGAAAATCCCAAAGCTGCTTTTACTCTCCCAAAATATCTCCAGATGTGCAGAGAAGTCTCTGGAATATCCCAAAGCTGCTTGTGCTCCCCAAAACGTCTCCAGATGTGCAGAGCAGCCTCTGGAATAACCTTCCACGCTGGATTGTTGTTCAGAACAAAGAGCAAAAAGCTCATTTAAAATCTCTGTTTATTCCCTTTTTGCCCAGCTCCATCCCAAGGGAGCTGCATCTCCTCCTCCTACTCCTCCTGATCCCACAAAACAGCCCAAAGATTGCAATTTCCAAACCTCATTCTTTGTACTTTTCTAATCTCTGCAGTGAGGGTTTAACAGAGGTTTCTGTGTTTGCTGCTGTTGTTTGTTGGTTTTTTGGTTTTTTTTTTAATACCAGGTCGTTCAGAACTTTGATTTGATTGCTGGAGGAAACCAAATTGTTGCTGCTCAATCTGCTGGAAATGCTCCCCATGGAGAGGCCACTCAGAGCTGTCAGGGCTGGGCTGGAGGGATGAGAAAATCAAATCTGCTCAAATCACCTCCCAGTTCAGCCTTTCCTCTGTTTTAAATAAGAATTCCTGCTTGTTTTCCTGAGCAAAAGGAGAAATCCCCCTGGGCCGTGCCACCCCTTGGGTACTGTGGGGAAAGTTTGTCTTTAAAAGTGGGAAATTCGTTATTCCAGTGGGGATGGGATGGGATGGGATGGGATGGGATGGGATGGGATGGGATGGGATGGGATGGGATGGGATGGGATGGGATGGGATGGGATGGGATGGGATGGGATGGGATGGGATGGGATGGGATGGATGGGATGGGATGGGATGGGATGGGATGGGATGGGATGGAATGGGATGGATGGGATGGGATGGGATGGGATGGGATGGGATGGGATGGGATGGGATGGGATGGGATGGGATGGGATGGGATGGGATGGGATGGGATGGGATGGGATGGGATGGGATCTACTGGATTTGGGATTTGGGATGGGACCCATGGGATTTAGCATGGGATTTATGGGATTTGAGATGGGATTTGGGATGGGTTTAACTCTGTGGGGCTGCAATGGGACAGGATCAGCAAACCCCACACAGATTCACATTCTGGGCTCAATCCTGGACCCCTGGAGTTTTAAGGGGAGCATGGTGGGCTGGGGGCTTTTTTCCTGCCTCTCACACCTGAACAAATCCCAAGCAACCAAAATCAATCAGAACCTGCTGGGGAGAACCAGCAATTCCTTATTTTCATCCCAGAAGGATGCACAGGTCGGATTTAGAGGAAGCAAGTGAAGGTTTGTCCTTCACTCTGGGCGAGCAGCTCGCCCCCCAGGTCCATCCCTGCCTCTGTTTGGGCTGCCAGGCGCTGTTGTTCTGCAAATTAATAACGAGAGAATTGATATTTATTTACTAGAGATGCTCTCCTTGACTCGAGGAGCCAACAGCAGAGTGGAGATGAGCTTGTGAAGCGGTGCAGAAAAAGAAATCTAATCTTGGCAAATTAGATAATAGAGAGCACTATTAACTGTGGTTCAGATATCCTGGCTGATAATCTGCATTAAGAGCAGCTTTTTATCCTGATCCATCTGCACCAGCTCTTACCAATGTCCAAACAATCCCAAGTGAGAGGAAAGAAACAGTGAGGAAACCCTGATAAGAATTTTATTGATCTCCTTTCACTCCTCTGAAGCTGGCATTGATTCCAGAATTTCCAGCTCAGGCTCATTTTTGAAGCATCTTTGCCAAGCAGCTTCGAGTCTCTCATAATTTCATTTCAGAGTGGGGGATGTTGTTTGTATCAGAATATCTTATTAGCAATAAAAGGATATTCCCTATAATTGAATAACTTCTCAATTAACTCCTTGGAGAGGCAGCAGAAACAACCAATTCCCTCTGATTCACCCTCAGCAGGAGGGCCTGGAATTAGCAGCGAGTCAATTAACATCCTTCTACCCAAATGATGAATAAGGACATCAAATGCATGGGATTGAAACGGGCAAATATGGAAAATGAGCGTGGGATGGAACAATGCGGGAGAAATGTGCAATAACATTTTCTCTGGGAAGCACAGCCACACAAAGATCAGGGATGCAAATGGAGAAAAAAGGGATTATTCCCTGAAAGTTCAGCATTCCTGGAGTTTGGGCCATCCCAGGGATGCAGGAACTGGAATATTTGCTCCATGCCTGGGTTGGGATCATCATTAGGGATCCTTCCACTCTGGGATTCTGACCCAACCTCTGCTCCCAAAAAAGGATCAAATCTCCTCAATCCACCCAAACCAAGCCCCCAGTCCCATTTTTCACCACATGAAGCCCTGCCTGGGGGATCTGCATTAAGATCTGGGGGATCTTAAATTTAATTAAAGAAATTAAAGCTCTTGCAGAGCTCAGGCAGCAAGAGCCCCACGCTGCTCATGTTTCATTTGCCCAGTCCTGCCGTGACATTCCCTTCCAAACGTTGATTATTTGAGGAAATAACAGCTCTGGCATTTAAAAAGTCAAACTCCCGTCAGCTGCAGCTCAAGATGT
Organism: Luscinia megarhynchos; assembly: GCA_034336665.1. Classification (NCBI taxonomy): domain Eukaryota; kingdom Metazoa; phylum Chordata; class Aves; order Passeriformes; family Muscicapidae; genus Luscinia; species Luscinia megarhynchos. The sequence continues at coordinate 2,277,801 of CM067584.1, forward strand.
GCTGTGTAATTGGGGGACTCTAATTGCAAATAAGAACCTTTCTCTCCTCAGGAGCCAGGTCTGAGTTTGTCTAAGGTAATGAAGCAGGGGCTGAAGATCAGCCCTGGAACAAATTGCATTAAGGGGGAATCAGGCACTTGTCTGTTCAGATTTCTTCCCTCGGAAAAAAGCTTTGTGCCACCCAGTCCCCACGAAGGGGGGGGAAAAAACAGTGATTAAAGCAAAATATTACAATCAACTCCCATTCATTCATCTCTCCAAAACCAACAGCACTTTCTCCCAGTTTTTGAAGCCCCTGTGGATAAATCCCAGGGAGGTTGTTGCTATGAAACTCCAGCATTGAAATGGATGAGGCAGAGTGACCTTTGCCTCCGGAGATGATGTGCAAGCTATTTATATGCACAGCTGTACAAATTGCCAGAGTTTAGTGTTAAATTCCACGGAAAATCGTCTTTGCTGCTCTGCTTTTGAGGAAAGGACGGGGTTTAAATATTTAATGGGCTCTCTGGCTGTGCAGGCACATTCGGTGTTACATAAGTGAGCAGCAGAGAGCTCCTGGCAAGGTCTGGTTTAATGAGACAGAATTCCAGAGAATCCTCAGGAGTTCTGGGAGGTGCAGCTCGAGCCCTTCCTTCACCTGCTCCTGGCAGGACAACCCTCAGCTCCATTCCCTCCAAATTCCCAGAGGAATTTAATTTTCCCTCTGAATTAGGGAGTGAAAATGAGGGTTTCACCTTTAGGGACAAACCTCCAGAAGTCCCAGTGAGAGACCAGGACAACCCTCATCTCCACTCCCTCTGAATTCCCAGGGAATCGAACTTTCCCCCAGAGTTAAGGAGTGAAAAGGAGGCTTTCACTTTTAAGTTAAAACCTTCAGAACTCCCAGTGTGGGACCACGACAATCCTGAATTCCCAGAGGAATTCACCTTCCCCCCTGTGGGAGCCCAGGGTGCACCTCTGGTCTCCTTGGGGGGGTCTCAAAACCCCCCTGGCGAGGGTCTCAAAGACCCCTGAGTGAGACCCTGGTGTCTCAGGTGCTGAATTCAAACCCCTGGGGGAAATTACCAACACAGAGGGAATGGAAACAAGCCACCAAAATTAGTAAAGTGTAAATTAGGTTGTTAGAACATAGATAAATAGACTTTTGGGGATGTTTGTGATAAGGGACACGTGGCCAAGATGGAGAATTTGGGGTGTGGATACCTCTTCCTCCTCCTTCTCCGTGCCATCCATGCTGGGTGACATGCTGGCACTGTCACATTGGATGGGGTCAGAGCTGGACTGTTTAACAAAGTTGTATTGTATTGGAAAATAATTGTAAATCTCTAGTAGGTAATTTAGACTATAAAATATCAGTCCTGCCTCTGCCAGGCAGATTCTGCCTTGGATGTCTGGCGAGCAGAGCTGTGAGCTGGGCAGAGCAATCCTGAGATAAGGGAGAATAAACAGCCATGAAAAGCTCTCAGAACAGCTCCTGCAGTCTCTCATGGGTGGGCAAAGGAAAGAGCTGGGTTCAAACCACCTGCATGTGCTCCAGAGATGATCTCAGCTCTAAGGAGACACCTCGGGCTGTGACATTTGGCGTCCCTGGGTGGGCTCGAACCACCAACCTTTCGGTTAACAGCCCAGAACTGGTGATGGAAATGATGTTTTCACTTTTAGGACAAGCCCCCAGAGCTCCCAGTGAGGCAACAGGACAACCCTCATCTCCACTCCCCCTGAATTCCCAGAGAATTTAATTTCCCCCCAGAATTAGGGGATGAAAACGATGTTTTCACTTTTAGGAACAAACCCCCAGAGCTCCCAGTGCTCCCAGTCCAAGGAGGAGCTGAACTCTCTCTCTTACCCACACCACACCAGCAAACCCAAGGATTTTGCTCAGCAAACCCAACTTTGTCAGTGCTCACCGCCACCACCCCAATCCACTGGAGATTTGGGTTTTAAAATCCTCCTAAATAATGCAACAGATGAACCTGGTGGTCCTGCAGAGCTGTGAGGTTGTTTAAACCCCCCCCCCCAACATCACCCCAAAAGTTCCTTTTCTCCCTCAGCTGGCAAAATTCTGTCAAATCCCTATTTAATCTCCACAATAAAATGGTATTTACCCTAAAAACCTGGTTATTGGGTCGTTAGGATGCAAGAAATGAACAGCAATGTTTATTATTCTTTTGTTTTAATTTCTAAAAGCCGTTTTTTTTCCTGCAGGAGTTTTGTCTGTAAATGAAAACAGTTCTTCTCGCTGGCAAAATTCTGACTAAAAAAATCCAGGCAGCTGGAGTTAAAAACACAAAGCCCTGGGCACATTTTGAATCTTTATGTGCTGTTGCAGCCCTCTCTGAGATTTAAAAATAGGCCAGAAATTGTCCATAATTCTTTGTGCAGGCCCTTGGAATTGGGCATTAATTTACAGCAGCTGCAAAGCTGACCTGAGACAATATTTTTGAATAACAGGGGGAGGTTTTAATGCTTGAACCAACAGGAGCCCCTCAAAAACTCCCAACACTCGGTGATTAAAGGCTGGTGTAAATAGAGAATATTCAGACAACTGAACACAGCAGAAAGAGAGAAATAAAACACTTGCAGCTGGTGCTGATTTGCATTTCCAGAGGTGCTCCAGATGTGAGACAAATAATGCAGGGCCACGGGCACTGAGCAGATTATTCTGGAGCCAAAGGAAGACTCATCAGTGCTGAAGGGCATGAAGTTATTGGAAAGGTTTAAACTTGACTCTTTTCTCAGGAAATCGGGATTTCTATCGGATTTCTCCTCTCCCAGTCCCACAGATGAATCATCACTGGGGAAAGGAACTGGACTGGCTCAGGTTAATGGGCTGGGGAAGAGGGGCTGGGCTCAGCGAAGATTTTTCAGTGTTGTTTTTCCTCTGTGGATTCCACACATCAGGCAAATAGGGAATTTATTTATTTAAATGCTATTTAAATTGACTTTTTCCATCAGAGCTCCTCGTTTGATCCTTCCTGGCTCCTGCCCAGCCAACACAGCAGATGTTGTAATTTGCACCTGGTGGGTTGGTGTTTGAAAAGCCACATTTCTTCTCTTATTTTTTTGATAAACAGAAGGAAATCTGTCTTTAGCGCCTTTGATGAATTCCATGGACTTTTCCCACCTATTAATTCCTCCAGCTGGGTGCAGAAATCCATCAGGGACGTGGAAGGAGGTCACTGCCAACCCCAAAGTGCCGACCCCAAATTGCCAACTCCAAACTGCCAAACCCATATTCCCAATCCCAAACCACCGACCCCAAACCCCCAATCCCAAACTCTCAACCCCAAATTCCCAACCCCAAACTCCCAATGTCAAATTCCAAACTGCAAACTCCCAACCCCAAACTCCCAGCCCCAAAGTGCCAACCCCAAACTCCCAAACTCTCAACCACAAATTCCCAACCCCAAATTCCCAGCCCCAAATTCCCAGCCCCAAATTCCCAAACTCCCAACCCCAAATTCCCAGCCCTAAATTCCCAACCCCAAATTCCCAGCCCCAGACTCCCAACCCCAAGTTCCCAGCCCTAAATTCCCAACCCCAAATTCCCAGCTCCAAACTCTCAACCTCAGATTCCCAACCCCAAACCCCCAACCCCAAACTCCCAACGTCAAATTCCAAACTCCAAACTCCCAACCCCAAACTCCCAACGTCAAATTCCAAACTCCAAACCCCCAACCCCAAACTCCCAACCCCAAATTCCCAGCCCCAAACGGGCAGTGAGGAGCTGCTGCCATTGGCTCCTCCCCACTCTTCAGCACCCACAGATCCTTTCCTACCCCGAATTTCCTCAATAATTTTAAAAATATCTCCAAACAAAGCTTGGGGTGGTGGGGAATGGGAGAATGAAGAGTTCAATTGGAAGTCAGAAGAGAAAATGGATTTTATCTGTCTTGAAACTTCTGGAAAAGTGAAAAATTTGAATTTCCGTGTTTTGTTCAGCCTGGGTTTTGTTGTTTTTTTCAGTTTTTTAAGCACAGAACTGCAGGGAGTTCAGAGCCTTCAGAGCCCACTTCTGGCCTGTTTCTTACCCCAACCAGCTCCACGAAAATGTTCCTTTGCCCCCAAAAATGCTCATTTACTGGCAAAAACGCTCCTTTACCTCCAAAAATGTTCCTTTGCCTCCAAAAATGCTTCTTTACAGCCAAAAAATGTTCCTTTACCGCCAAAAATGTTCCTTTACCGCCAAAAATGCTCATTTACCGCCAAAAATGTTCCTTTACCTCAAAATGTTCCTTTACCTCCAATAAATGCTCATTTATCTCCAAAAATGCTCCTTTGCCTCAGAGGGAATCTGAGCAATGAGAAATTGAAGTGAGAACAAAAGAAAGTGAAGCTGGGAAGTGGAAAGTAGGAAGGGAGAAAAGAAAAAAAAAGAAAAAAAAAGAATTGGGTGATCACGACCTGTTGGCATTCACTGCTTTCCAATTAAAGTGATTTTTCTTAGAAGAAAACCTTATCTCTGGAACACATTCATTTCTTCTCAGCCTTCTGTGAAGGCAAATTGAAAACTCACACGGTAAAATTTGACTTCATGGTAAAATTACGACCAATTTTTTCCCTCCCAACAATAACAACACAGTCACTCGCCCCTTTTCAAATCAATTTTCTCTTCTCTTTCACTGAGATAAGCAGCAGAATTTCCACGATTTTTAGATGTTTTTTACCCCCTAAAGATCTCCACTTAACCCTGCTCAGCTCCTCTCTGGATGATCACACAATTCCTGCTCCTCCTCCATGAAATCACCGTTAATTATCAGGACAGGATGAACTCGGCGCTGCCTAAAAGCTCATTTGAGAACAAAATCCCTGCCAGGTGAATTTTCTCCTCGCTGTGTGCCCCATCATCATTTCACAGCACAAAGAAATGAGTTAAAACCCAAAAAACTCTGCATTTCCAGGCCTCTTTTTCCTTCTCCCAGCTGGGCACCTCCCCTTCCCACTGCTCTCAGGAAAAAGCCGTTTTTCCTGGAATTATTGTGAATAATTGTGAATTTTTATTGTGAATTATTGTGAATTGTTGTGAATTTTTATTGTGAATTATTGTGAATTAATGTGAATTTTTATTGTGAATTATTGTGAATTTTTATTGTGAATTATGGTGAATTATTATTGAGAATTATTATTATGAATTATTGTGAATTATTGTGAATTTTTATTGTGAATTACTGCGAAATATTATTGTGAATTTTTCTGCCAAGGCATGGCAGAACCATCAGCAATTTTGCAGGTTTGCAAGGGATGGTTTATAATTATTATTTTTTTTCCAGGTATTAACTTTAAACCCAAAACATTCATGGATTTCCCAGCTGTGATTGCAGCCACGTGGGGAAGTTGGATGAATTAAATCCATTTATTTTTAATTCTGGCCTATTTTCTCAGCTTTTAGCCCAGCTTTTCACACCCTTCCACAGCATTTCTGCTGCTCAGCCACTGGAGGAGTGAAATTCCAGCTGGTGAACCTCTGAGAGGAGAGAAAATTTGGAATAAAAAATCTCTTTTCACACACTTCCCATCACTGAGGGAAATGGAGTCACTCCAAATTTCTCTGTAAGGAGGAGAAATTAAAGCTTGGTTTGAAATAAATCAGCATTTTCCCAGGTCAGATGCTGTTAATAATAAAAAATAAATAAATAAATAAATAAATCCCTGAAGAGATGGAGAATTCTCCATCTCTTGATGCTGTTGGTGCAGGTACCAGGAATTCACACCTTTTAATTTAATTTCATCCAGGAGCACTAAACACATGAAAAATCCAAAGTTCTGCTGAGCAGGGCAGATGTTCAAACATCCCCCACACTGCAGCCGAGGCTGAAAACTCCTTTTTTATTTTTCAGGTATTCAGAAATACCTAAACAAGCGAGGGAAATGAAAATATTCATTATTTTCATTTGTGGTGCTGGTGGTTTGTGGTGCTGCTGCAATTCCTATGAGGGTTCTGTGATTAAAAAAAAAAAAAATTAAAAAAATCTCTGCAGAGGCCCAGAATAACAAAGATTGTTGGGAAATTGTGCTTTAGGAGGGATGGGGAGAGTTGTGTCATCAAATCAATCCCAAAAATGCTCCTTTAAGTATCCCTGTGGTCCCCAGGCACAGATTCCAGAACTCATTTATTTGCACCAATAAACCCCTGGTGTTTGCAGAGCTGAGCAGGGAATTCATCTCCAAACTCCTGCCAGAGTCAGGGCTCAGAAAGCAAATATTGACCTGGAAGTGCTGGGCTGCAGAAGGGACAGAAGAAATTTATTTATTATTATTATTATTTATATCCCCTGGGTCTCCTCTGGCTGGATTTCCAAGGAAAAGAAATATTTCTTTAACATTTAAAAAATAAATAAAAGAAAAAGAAAAAGAAATAAATATTTTTCATATTTAACAAGTGATAAATGCTTTTAATATTTAACAAGAAATAATTTATTTAGGAATAAATTGGAATTTATAATAATGTATTATCATTAATAATAATTCATTAACTATAATAACTCTTATGAAATAATAATAAATAATATAAATAATATAAATAAATAATATAAATAAATAAATAAAATAAATAAATAAATAAATAAATGAACAAGATGATAGATAGATAGATAGATAGATAGATAGATAGATAGATAGATAGATAGATAGATAGATAGATAAATAGAGCTATAAATAAAAATAATTTTAAAATAAATGGAGGCAGGAAGGAAGGACAGGATCCAGCAGGAGTTGGAGACTCCAGGTTTGTCTCTAATTGGCTGCTCAGGTGTCCAAACTTTCTATCGACCTTGGGAAAGGTGAGAAATTCCCCCGGGGCTGGTTCTGCTCCATCTGTGGCTTTTTTTGGAAGCTTTTTTTGTGCCCTCCACGGGGAGCCCGAGCCCAGCTGGGCTCAGCTCAGCCTGGGATTTGTGGAGAAAATCTCAGAGAGATCCGAGCTCTGACCTTGGGTACCATGGTGAATGCACCGAGATTCTTCCTTTTTTCAACGTTTTCCAACCAACTTTTCTTTTTTCAACCTTTAAAAGTGTTTTGGCACTGCCAGGGTGGCTGTTGGTGAGAGAGATCTCGTTATTTATTAGGATAAAAAGGAGGTTGTGTCCTCCAAAAATTGGGGACACCCATGGAAAACACCCCATGGCTTCTGCCTTTATTTGAATAAAGCTCTGGGACTCCTCTGCCTCATTTTTGGACACAAACCTCTGGTGTTTGTGGTTCATTTTCCTGATAATCTTTATAATGTTAAATAATAATAATGAAAAAAAAATAATGATAAATAAAATTGGATCCTGAGAGATGAAAGAAACGACGAGAGGAGCCATAAAATCCATAGGGAAAGACAAGGAGGGGGTACATTAGAAGGGGTTTTTAGAGGTCCCCAAATCTCAGGTGATTTGGGAAGTCTGCACCTCTCAAGTGCCTCAACCATGGGGAAAGAGAGAGGGAAATTGGGATAAAAAGGAGGCTGAGTCCTCTAAAAATTGGGGAGATCCCAGGGGAAACACCCCATGGCTTCTGCCTTTATTCACATAAAGTTCTGGGACTCCTCTGTCTCATTTTTGGACACAGACCTCTGGTGTTTGTGGTTCATTTTCCTGACAGCCTTTAGAATTATAGATAATAATAATGATAAATAAATAATAATTATAAATAAATAATAATGATAAATAAAATTGGATACAGAGGGATGAAAGAAACAGTGAGAGGAGCCATAAATTCCATAGGGAAAGACAAAGTGGGGGTACATTAGAAGGGTTTCCCAAATCCCAGGTGGATTTGGGAAGTCTGTACCTCTCAAGAACCTCAGCCATGGGGAAAGAGAGAGAGAAATTGGGGTAAAAAGGAGGCTGCATCCTCCTCATAACTCACAAAACAAAGGCCTTGTGGAAATGTGGTTCAGGCCCTGCTGCTGTGGCTGAGCCAGCAGTGAGCTGGCAATTCTCATGTGAAAAAATTCACAAGAATGAAAAGTCAGTTTGCACGACAATCTATTCTTATGAGGAAAGAGTTTGCACCTGCAAAACCAAGAAATGGATCCCGTGAGAGTCAGTGAAAAAATGTGTGAACAGAGATTGGGTGGACACATAAAATGCCATTTACCAACCAATGAATCGAGTGGCAAGAAAGTTATGAACCAATTCCAGTTAAACATGAGGTCTTGGAAAACTAAAAATAGGTTGCATCATTAAAGATTGGATTTTTCTGCGTGAGGAATCAAGAGTCAATTTCCCAGCCAGCCTCCCGCAGCACAGCACCATCAAAAAATTAATAAATAAAATTTGTAGCATCCACGTGGCCTTGGCTTGCAGGGTGAGAGATTTCTGCAGAGATGCTCTGGCTGTGCAGGCAGCCAAGCTGCCAGATGTCCACGAGAGAAGGATGGAAAAGGAACAAGTGTTTGATCCTTCAAGTGGATAAAACCGCCCCTGCTGCTCCCAGAAAAAGCAACAAGCCCAGGACAAAAGCTGGGCTGAGGGATGGGCAGGACAAAGCAGAGCAATGTCTCTTTGGTCAGTAAACAAACCTGCAGAGAATGGGCTTGCAGTGTGTTGACAACGTTCTGGCAGTTCATTAATCCCAGCAAAATCTCTCCAAAGCCACTGATGCATGGATTCCATTTTCAAATTTCTCATTAGTTCCCCTTTATGGATTAAATGCTGATGTTCACGAGTGAGTGCACACAGCTTCAGCTGATGGATGTAATTGGGTTGTAATGGATTTTAGCTGCTGTTCCTCCTGATCTGGCCAATTTGAAATGCAGTATCAATGTACTCTGCCCATCTCTCTGTAGGGAATGAGAAATTGAAACCTACAAGATGAGATTTATCAACTTCCATAAAGTTCTCTCCAACCATCATAAAACTGTTAAACTCCTCATTATCATTCCAGCACAGCGATTTCCCCAACTCTGCTCGGGCAGTCAAAATATTAAAGTGCATTTGAAATAAGTAGAGTTGATCCCTCAATATTCTGCATGTCCTCAACATTGATTTAGGTGCTGTAAATATCCCCAACCCTGGATGACACGACCACGGCAAAAATAAAAAATAATAATAAAAAAAAGCTTAACAGCAGGAACACAAAGGGCTGTGACAGGATTTAAAGGTTGCAGAAGTTCCCTTCCAGTTTTTAATAGGTCTGTGTGTCAATAGATAAATGGGTGAGTGATTTGCTCTCTCTGTGGGTGTAAAATGCAGCTTTGCACATCTCCCCCCTCTCAGCTTTCATGGATTGAAGGCAGCCCTGGAGGATGGGAACGCTGAGGGAATTCCCCTGAGGAATTCCAAGGGCAGGTTCAGGGTCTGGAAATGTCAGGAGTTTTACAAACCCCAGGAAATTCCTGTTTGGTGTGGGGCTGTGGGGAATCCACAGGATGGGACCCCCAGAGCTGCTGAGAGGATTTGGGAATTTTCCCATGGATCTTCTTCCCTGAGTCCCTGTGGGACTGGAGAATCTTGTGATTTCTCTGAAAGATGGGGGGACCAAATCTCTTAACCCAGATTCAGGATTCACCTCCCAGGAGCCCCAGACTCACCTGGGAAACCCCCCAGAGCCCAGGGAACCCCACAGCCCCACTCTGGGGGGCAGAGCAGCTCAGGAATGGTTTCCAAAGGTTGGCTGGGCTGAAAATCTCATTACTGCACAAAATCCTGAGCTCTGCACCCCAGCCAGGGCCAAGCAGCATTTGCTGGTCCTTAAACCCGAAATTAGCAGCAGAACCTGGGAGCAGGACCAAGCACAGACTCAACCCCAACCAAAGCCACCCCTTTTCATTGACTTTTTATTGACTTTTTATTGACTTTTTATTGACTTTTTATTGAGCCCATCCCAGCTCCCAGCTCTTCCCCAGCAGCTGCTCCATCACCAGATCACTCCTGCCCTCTCCCCTGCCCCATCCCAGCCAAACCCAGCCAGGGCCATGAGTGAAATCCCAATTTTTGACTGCTGGGAACGGGGCTAGCTCTGCCCTGCTTCATCCAGCAGCAGCCACAGAATCCCAGACTAATTAGAGCAGCCCAGGAAAACAGATGAGAAATTTCTCAGCTTTACTGCTGTTGTTATTAGACTCCTCGTTTCCATCCTGTGAGGTGTTTAAAGACTGGAATTGCAGCTAAATGGGGCAGTTTGGAATAAACACTGCTCACCCTGCCAGCCACGCTCATCTGTCCCCTCCTAAACCTCACTGGGCCCGGTTAAAACAACTTCCAGCTGATTGAAATGTTCATGAGACCCTCTACAACCCCTGAGAAGTGTGGTCTAACCCAAAGCTCAGCACTAAAGCAGAGCCTGACTTGCCTGAAGGAAAATGTTCTCCCAAAACCCAGCTTTGGTCAAGAGATTTTGGTAAAATAGTCTGCTTGAAACCAGCTAATAATGGAAAAGTGAAATTACACCAGGAATGAGCTCTGAGCATCTCAACCAGTATTCCCAGGAATTCCCACCACTATAAAAAAATTCCTTTACTGGGCTGGTTGAGCCGTGAAGGGAATTCCTTGCTCTGTTCCAGCCTCTCCTCCCCTTCCTGGCTGCTTCTCATTTATTGCCACTGATTCTCCTCCTTTAATGAAATTATTGCAGCCCTTCCTTGGATCCATAAATCCTCGTTTGTCTCCTTGATGAGCAATCAATCCGGGTCTGCTAATTGCAGAAATTAGCAGAATTAGCAGAGCCACAGGGAGTGGCTAAGGCAGGGTTTTGTTAAGCCCGGCTCAATTTGAGCCACAGCGCTGCCAATGTGGGGATTCCCTCAGAAGTTACCTGGGAATGGCCACAGGAATGTTCCTGGTATTGGGACACTGGGGAATAATTGGGAATCACAAGGGGTAAACTGGGAATCACAATGGATAAATTGATAATCATGGGGGGTAAGTTGGGAATCACGAGGGATAAAGTGGGAATCACAAAGTATAAATTGGGAATCACGATGGAATAATTGGGAATCATGAGGGATAAATTTGGAATCACGAGATAAATTGGGAATCACGGTGGGTAAACTGGGAATCACGGGATAAATTGGGAATCATGAAGGACAAATTGGGAATCACGAGGGGTAAAGTGGGAATCACAAAGTATAAATTGGGAATCACGATGGAATAATTGGGAATCACGAGGACTAAATTGGGAATCACGGGATAAACTGGGAATCACAAGGGATAAATTGGGAATCACGGTGGGTAAACTGGGAATCACGGGATAAATTGGGAATCATGAAGGACAAATTGGGAATCACGAGGGGTAAAGTGGGAATCACGAGGGATAAACTGGGAATCACAAAGTATAAATTGGGAATCACGAGGGATAAACTGGGAATCACAAAGTATAAATTGGGAATCACGTGGGCCTGTCCAAAGTTGTCCCAGTCTGGGGAAATGGAGATGCTTTGTCCTCAACACTTTCTGATCTGGGTCTCAAACCCGTTTATTTCCCTGTCTAACACACAGATTTTCAAAATTCCTGCCTCAGATTTGCCAAAACGCTTCAGCTTCCATTAGATTGGTTTTTGTGAGTGGAGAAATCCCAAATCCTACAGGGTTCAGTTCTTGTTCTTCCTGCGCTGTGCAGAGGGCAGGGATGGCACAGGAGGAGCAGAATTCAAAATACCATGGCTTATTATTATTATTATTATTATTATTATTATTATTATTATTATTATTATTATTATTATTATTATTATTGTTTCTTCATTCCCACTAGACCAAGAGCCTCTTTTCAGAGCTGCCCAATTCATTTGCAGCCCAAAGTATTTATCACTGGAGCTATTGATTTGCTCCCAAGCAGATGGAACACCTTTCTGGGCAGAGATGCTGAAGTGAGCGGGAAAAATCGATTTGGGAGATTTTTTTCCTGCCTGTCATAAAGCAGTTTTGCATTGCTCCCAGTCCCGGGGTGGGTTTGTCCACACGGATTTCTCTTTTCATTATTCTGCCATCAAAGCCACACAAACCAGCTGATTGTTTTTCCCCCCACGCTTAAAATAAGTGTTGATAGAAATGTTAATTCCGACCCCATTGTCTTTTCTAATTAGCATGTTAAAGGAAGTCAGCTAGAGGAAAATATCAATTTATTAGGAATAATGAGCCTTACCTCTGCCATGGAGGTGAATATTTCAGGATTAAAGAGTTTAAGGGAATGTCCTGAAGAGAGGTGAGCTCCAGAGGGAAAGCCAGCCTGAGGTTCAGTGCCAGAACTGGGGATTTTGGCTGTGCCCTAAATCAAACTCCATAAAACCAGAGTGATTCCAACTCCCTGGAACCCTCCAGGGCTGAGCAGCAGGAGCTGAATCCTGGGAATTCACAAATTCCCACCCCTGGGTGCTGCTGCCTCCCGCCCCAGCACAGTCACAACCAGCAGAATCCAGAAATCAAATTTACCCTAAATTTATCCCTCTACAGGATTCCTTTCCCTTTCACTCCCCACACTATTATCAAATAAAAATCTAAAAAAAAAAATAAATTTTGTGTGGAAATAAAAGCGGGAAGAACTTTGGCACGGTGACAACAAAGCTTTTAGCAGTTTAAACACTCCCTGGAATCACTCAGGGGCAGTTTTAGTTAAAAGGTGATGATTCAATCGAGTGATTCGAATTCCAGAGTGACCTCACTGGAGCCTGGCAGGATTTATGGGGACTTGGGGACTTCATAAAACTTCAGATATTGAATCTCTGAACCCCACCCCCAAGACCTCTGTGCTCCCTCCCTCTGCACCAGGGCCCAGCTCAAACACCCAAAATAGCCATAAACACCAGAAAAATTGAAATATTGGCTACTCTTGGAAAAAAAAAATAAACCCACGGAATTAATGGATTTACCCCCACAAAATTAACAAATTAATAATTAATGGATTAATTTTTTGACCACAAAATAAATGAATTTTGCGCGAGCAGAGCCCGAAGCTGACGTTGCCTCAGCTCTGGTGACAGATGGGCTGGATGGGAGACGGGTTCTTCGGAGAGAGAAAAGAAAAATGCAGACAACAAAATGTCAGGGGAGGATGGGGGAAGAGAAGGGAATGGAATCTTCTCTCAGCCCAGGCAACTTGGGAGATCTCAGGATAATTTCAGGTGAATGAAATTCTGATGGGATCCCTCAAAATTCAGCTGCTCCATTTTTGGAAGGTGTGGTAGAAAGGAATTATCTGGTTGGGATCACTACTCAAGAAGGTGGGGGGGAAAACTTCAATTATTCCATCTGGGCACAGCAAAAATGAAACCCAGCCCCCTTTGAGTGTGTTTGTTTGGGCCTAAACAAACAACTCTGCCCTTCCACTGCTGCTCTCGGATGTTTTGAGACACAAATCCTGAGGAACTCTGCACTTGCTCAGGGTCTGACTCCTGGAGAACATAAATTGATTCCAAGTAACATCTGAGGGATGAATTAATTCGACAATAACTTTCTTTCAAGTCTAATAAAGGCTGAATGAATCACTGAAGGATGAGTTCACCAGGACGCCAGCGCTGGCTGATGATTTCATTAATCCTCCCTAAAAAACCTGGCCCACAACGAAAAGGACAGCTTGCTTCAAAACCCGTTATTTTTATCTGCATAAAAAACACTTTCTGGCCTTTTTTTTTTTTTTTTTTTTTCCCATTTGTGCTTTTACCCTGTTAAGAATTAAATTGCAGAGAGAATTCCTGGCACTGATTTGAGGCCATTTCAGCTCGGGGTCCCACTGGGCCCATTCAGAGCTGGGCAAATGGAAGGGGTCAAACCCTGGGGGACCCCACGCTGATTTCTGCTGCTCAAAACCCATTTCCCTGCACAGTTTGGGTGGAAATCAAGCAGCACTTGCAAGGTTTAACTCTTGGGTGTCGCCACAAACCGAGGCAGGAATTTATTTTCGGATTTATTTTGCTTTCAAGTGAAGCAGCAGAAAGGTTAATGAGGAGTCAGGATCTTTCTGCACCGACTTATCTCCGAATTTCTGCAGCTTGGAGGGAGCAGAGATGTGAAACTCGCTTTATTTCCAGTAATTAGAGGCACTAATGAACCCAAACACCACAAAAGGTCCGGACTCATCAGGCTGGTGCCTGATTTGTACCCCACGCTTCCTTCCCAGAGACAATAAAGGCTGAAGAGCGTTAATTGCATAATTAGGGAAAGGTTAAAGAGCTCTGCAGCACCTGACAGCTCAACTCCACCTCATTGCTCTTGTTTTTCCACCTCCAGGTTGGCCAAAATTTCTGATCCCACAACTCCTGTTTGGGGGTGGTTGGAGAGTGGTGGAACCAGAGAAAAGCTCTGAGCAAACATCCCTTGAAAAAAAAATCTTTTTCCCCCTCCCAAGATTTGGACACCCTCTTGGTGTCAGAGGACGAGAGCAAACAGAGCTGATTTTCCACCACTCCGTGGCAGAACTTTCACTCATTATTTGGTTTAATTCTGCCTGACACGCCCTAATGTTTCAACAATTAACTTCTGCGGCCGCGTGAGGAAAATCTGATTTATCTGTTTACTTATTTCCCTCTTCAGCTGTTTCATTTTCCCCCCTGTCCTGTGCTCTGCAGCCCCTGACAATGACAGGGACAAATCCTCTGTGCAGCCTGAGCAGAGCTGGGAGAGTCAGATCTGAGAAAAAATAAAAGGAAGAGGAAGAGGAAGAGGAAGAGGAAGGGGAAGGGGAAGGGGAAGGGGAAGGGGAAGGGGAAGGGGAAGGGGAAGGGGAAGAGAAGAGAAGAGAAGAGAAGAGAAGAGAAGAGAAGAGAAGAGAAGAGAAGAGAAGAGAAGAGAAGAGAAGAGAAGAGAAGAGAAGAGAAGAGAAGAGAAGAGATAAAAAAATAAAATAAAATAAAATAAAATAAAATAAAATAAAATAAAATAAAATAAAATAAAACCCATTCCAAAGGACAGAATCACGGCCAGCCACACAGCAGCTGCCTCTCCTTGCAGCAGGACTGGCAGTGCTGCTCTGGGGCTGAGCTCTGTAATTCCACCTCCATCATCCCTGCCCGGGGTCCCTGGGGCCGTGTTTTACCGCCCCAGCCTCAGCTCCTGGCTGCTCTGGGCTGTAGATTCTCGCTGCAGACGACAAGGTCAGGTCTTTTATCCAGCTCTGGCTCCAGCCTGTCCCTGGATCCCGGCCGGGAGAAGGGGAGCCAAGGCTGCAGGAGCTGGTGAATTACTGCAGGGCAGGTAAAAGGAGCCTCTGCGAGGTGTCCCAGCCCCTGATTTACCACTCCCGACCTCCTGGGCAGCTGAAAAATGAGCTCTGGAGGGCAGGAGAGCAAGGAAGAGGAATCTCTGCTTTTCCCTGCGATTTCAGGAGCATCCTCAGAGCAGGGCAGCTGCTGGAGAGGCTGAGCTGGAACAGAGACTGGGCAGAGCAAAAGGAACAAATCGGAATTTATTGAAAGGATTCACCTTGGGCAATGCCAGGGCTACACCCAAATCAAATCCAAGATGGATTCTGGTCACGAGTGTTACACTTTTAGAAATTTTGGTTCATCCACACATCGGAATTAATTGTCCAACCACAGCCCCAGGTTGTGGAGTCTCAGCCCCTTCCCTTCCCATTGTTTGTGATTTTTGGGCACTGGGTGTCCTCGACTCTGCAGCTGGGAAGGGATTGTTGTGTCCAACTCCCCTGTGAAGAGTTACTAACACCTTACTAACACATTACTAACACGAACGTGAAGTTTCAGAGTTACACACCCAGCAGCAGAGAGTGAAAAATATAAAATATAAAACCCAAGTCATCAGTGGGTTTGTGGGGTGGGGAAATCCAGGAAAAATTCCTCGTCGGCTCCCAGAAGCTGCCAAAAGGAGATGGGGCAAGAACTGAGCTGTGGGGACAGAATAAAGCTGAGCTTTACTAGTCTGGAACAGCAGCCTAAAAGCAGAACTGCCCTGGTGCAAACTGGGCCCACACCACAACTGGGGGAGGCGAAAACTCCTTAAACCCCACAGGAATCCTCCCAGAGCTCTCCTGTCCAAGCTTATCCGAACATTAACCTTGACACGGTTGGGTTTGGTTTTCTTGGCTATGTTTTGCTTTGTTTTTTGTTGCCTTTTTTAAATTTATTTTTTGTTTTGGTTTGGGGTTTTTTTGGTTGGTTGGTTGGTTGGGGTTTTTTTGCTTTATTAGTTTCTATAATTCAGAGTGGTTCCAGTAATCAAGACAGGGCAGAGCCCTTCCCACCCTGCAGATGAGAGCTGGGTAATTCAGTGGATGTTCCCAATCCCACACTATTTATGGCACTTTCTGTTGGGTGAATTAATGCAGCATCTCCACAGATTCTCCCCTGAACAAAGGAGCAGCGAGAGGAAATCGATTTGTATCTGGTTCTGCTCTACATGGATCTGAGGGAGAGTTTATCTCTGAATTACCCAACATCACCCAGCAACACGGGGCTGCTCAGCCTCCAAAAATAAATATATAAAAAATAAACATAAAAAAAAAAAACATATAAAAAATAAACATATAAAAATATATAATAAATAAATAAATATCTAAAAAAATAAATCTCTAAAAAATAGATATCTAAAAATAAATATGTAAAAATAAATATATAAAAATTATATATAAATCAATATATTAAAAATAAATATATAAAAATATATTAAAATTTAAAAAGGGAAAAGCTCAGGAGGAAGGAAAGCACAGGAATTAGGATGGCTGGTAATTTGTTTTGTTCTCACATTTATTCCCCAAGAACCAAAATACAGCAAGCCCAGGATCAGGAGTGCCAAACGCTGAAAAGTTGTGAAAGACGGGCTAATTATAGGCTGAGCTTAACAGATGGTTGAGCTGAGACCAAGACAGGCCACCAGGAGAAACAGGGCTCTGTGACAAGCAGGGAAAACTTGGAGCAGCGCTTTTTGTCAATCTTCCTCCTCGTTTGCTTCTAAAGGCACAATTAATTCGTGTTTTCAGGTTTTTTTTCCTGCAAGCAGAAGTGATTTATTCTGCTAAAAAACAACGGAAGGACAAGAAAATCTGAATTATCTCACGTTCAGCTGCTCCAGCAAATCCCTGGACAGGGAGCTCGGGGGCCAGGCTGCTTCAAGCCTGAAGGAAATACACCTTCCAAAACACCAACAGTGGAAAAAAAACAGTTGGAACTTTTCAAACGAACCATTTCCCAAAAAGTTCCAGCGGTTGTTTTCTGTACAAAACTCCTGCCCAAAATTCCCAACCACTGTTCAGCTTTGCTCGTTATTTTAGAAGGTCTGATCTCGAAGGACAACTCTCCAGCAGCTGGCTTGGAATAATTTCTGGGAGAATGGACCTCAAACCTTCTTTTTCCGAAAAATACTTAGGGATGAGCACCCAGAGTGTCTCCTGGCCTCCAAAACACCTTTATTCCCCCAAAAAACAGTTTTATTACCCCAAAAACACCTGTATCACCCCAAAAAACACTGTTATCCCCCCAAAACACCTTTATTCCTGCAAAAACAACTTTATTCCCCCAAAAAAAATCTTTATTTCCCCAAAAAAACACCATTATTCCCCCCAAAACACCTTTATTCCCCCCAAAAACCAGAAAATTCTCCACGGAAGCCAAGCCCAGCTAAGCTGGGCCTTTTCAGCTAAAAAATCAGCCCCCCAAAAAAAAAAAAAAAAAAAAAGAATCAATGTTTCCTCAGAGTGAAGAACAACTTGAAACCACACAGACACATTGGAAAGAGCAAGAAAAAAATAATTTCTGCCCCCCTTGAAAATGCATTTACACAAATTTCTGTTTCCTCCAGCCATCCCTGGCTGCTCGGGGAAGGTTTGATTGATTTTCCTGCCCCGCTGCTGTTCATTTGCCAGGCCTGAGAAATCGTGTCTGAGCACTTTGCTCGTGCTGCTTTCAGCCTGATAAACTCCAGAATTCCCAGCTCAGCTCTCTCTGCTGCTCTGGCTGGGTTTTGCTGCACAGGAGGAGGGACAGGGGCATTTTAAGTGGAGACCTGGTGTTTTAAGGCTTCTGTCTGCACACATTAATTGGGATTAGACTCACATTTATTCTCCTTATGGCTTGGAGCCCTTTGTCAAGGAACACTTGTCAAGTTCTCCTGGAAAACCAGCTAAGCTGGGAATTGAATTGCTTGCAGTTTTTGCTGTAAAGAAACCTTAAATATGGAAGCTTTGTTAGAAAATAAAAATATTTTCTCTCCTCTACCGCTCTGCATTGTCCTGGTTTGAAGGACAGGTGTCTGCTAAGAAAGGCAGGAGCCTTTATTTGAAATGGAGAATGTAAACCCCCTCCCTCCAAATTATTGTAATTTTGAAATTAAGGGACTCTCAGGCAAAGATACAGGAATTATGAATAACAGTTCTTTACTAGGAAAATTAAAATAGAAATGCAGTATTACAAAGAACAATCCCAAAAGCACTGCCAGAGTCAGAATCCAAGCTGACAATCGTCAGTCAGTCAGGGTGTTGGCAGCAGTCCCATTCAATGGTGGCTGCATCCTCCTGCAGTGGCAGATGTGGTTCAGCTGGAGCAGTGCTCCTGTAGAAGGTGCAGTTTTCCTATGAAGGTCCAGGGATGGTGAGGAAAGGTCTGGTTTTCCTCTGGAATCCAGTGGAAAGAAGGTAACTTGCTGTCCAAAATCTCAGTTTTTATCTGGGTAGGAAAGGCTTGGCTCCTCCTCCTGGGTGGAGCATCTCCCAGTGGGATGATGTAATTTTATCAGTCATGCACTGGGACTCAATGGCCATGAACAGGAGATATCTCCTGCAGGGAGGATGTGCTGTGAGAAGACAAAGAACACAGCCCAGATGGTTTTTACAGCTGGCTCATTAACAGGAGATATCTCCCACAGAAATAAGGATCACTGCCCCACCTCATTTATCAAATATGGCCCATTACAGAAGATATCTCCCTGCCCAGAAGATGGAATAAAGAAGGGATAAGGAACACTGCCCCGCCTGATTTTAACAGCTGGCCCATTAACAGGAGATATCTCCCACGAAGATAAGGATCACTACCCCACTTGGTTTAACAGATTCTGATAGAATACAGACTTTTGGGCACATCCTGTATTGCAATCCAAAATACTTGTAAAGGGCAAAAGAAGCAGAAAGCCAAAGCTGACACCAGTTGTACAACAGTTTTATCCAAATTTTATCCAGATGTCCATTTAAATGCAGGGAATCCGGTCCTGAGAGAATTTCTAATGAAGTTAAATAGCTCCAATGTGCTTTTGTAATTTAACAGGGCCCACGTAAACTAGGAAAAAAAAAGAGCCACCCCTCTCTGCTGCTCTCACATAAGTATTGAGTGGCCAAACCTGAGTTTGTGTCTATGGTTTGTTTGTGTCTCAATTCAGGGTTTTATTACATTTCTATCCCCAGGCTCTGGCATAATCCTCGTTATTTACTTTCTGTTTTCCTCCTCAAACCTAGACTCATTTTTCCATTTAGAAGTTACTTCTTTTTTTCTTTTTCTTTTTTTTTTTTTTTTTTTAATATATTAAATTTTACAATTCATTCTGAACGCTTGAAAAAGATTTGCCCTGAATATAAAATAACCAGCTCTAAATTATGCACAAATCCACAAACATCTTAACTGGGATGCAAACGGCTCAGGGAGAGAAACCTCAGTCACAACTCTTGAAGGCTAAATTTGAATTATCACAATCCAGATTTGCACCAGGCAGGAATCTGTACCTGGAGAGCAGCTGGTGCCAATAGACACCCCAAAAAGGGAAAAAAAAATTCTCCCCTAAGCATCCCTGAAGATTAAATCCATGCACCTGATGCTCCTGCACCTCTAAAATGGGTTTCTACCTCTGGGGGATGCTAAAGGGTTAACACTGAAATATTTTTTTTAAAAAGAGAGAAACAATAAAGGGGAAGAAATAATAAAAAAGGGGGGAATCTATAATAATAATGAGGGATATTAAGTGGAGGGAAATATTGAAATGGGGAAATATTAAAAAGGGGGAAACATTAAATAATGGGAAAAATAATTAAAAAGGGGGAGAAATGTTTTTTAAAATAGGGGGAAATTTTATTTTTTAAAGGGAGAAATATTTAAAGGAAGGAAAATTTTTCTTTTTAAAGATGATGATCCATTCATCACCTCAGTGAGGTGCTCTGGGCATGGATTACTCAGAAAAGAGAATTCACCAGAGGAAATGGGGGAAAAAAAGAACAGAAAAAGAGGGTGGAACATCCACAGGACTTGCAAGATTCCCCCTTTCATTGCCACAGAATCAATTCCATTTTTTGTGCCCCAACACAAATCCTGAGCTCTGAATTCCAAACCCACCCTGGGAATCCCCTCTGGCTCTCAGGAGTGTGTGGTCTGCACTTCAGGTACTTCCCAACTTGGCAGATTAAAATCCATTCAATGAAGTGATTTTAAATTTTTATTCTGTATCGATTCACATCTTTTCTTTTTGTTTGTTTGTTTGTTTGTTTGTTTGGTGACTATTTAATTTAGTCCAGATTAATCCAGTTGGCTGCTGGGAGGGATGGGAGGAGGGGAGAGGAGCCTGTTCACTGATATTCCCCAATAAATCCAGAGTGCAGCAGATATTGGAGAAGGGAAGTTCTTTGTGCAGGCAGAGATGACAGCACACCCTAATGAGAAATGATTTTCCAGCAGTAATTTCAACCCTATACAATAATGACACCGAGAGATAAATAATTCATGTTTCCTACTTGCTTTGGGTTGGTTGTTTCTTTGTTGATTTTTTTTCCCCTTTTCATCTGAAAGAGTCTCCAGGCTCTTCAGAGTGTCTAATTGACAAGAATCAATTAATGGAGTGTTCACACATCCAGGAGCAGGGGAGGGCTCTGAGCAGAGGCTGCAGGGACACAGGGCTGGGCTTGGTTTGGGGTTTATCCCCTGAATTTCTGCACCAGATTCTGCACCAGATTCCATCTCTGAGGGCGTGGAGCCCCTCGGGCTCCTCCTGCTGCTCACCTGGGCCAGGTGAGGTGGCCAAGGGAGTGGCCAAGGGAGTGGCCAAGGGAGCAGGGGCAGCTCAGAGCTGATGGCAGCAGAACCTGGCACCACTGGGGACATCCAATTCCCCCTGGGTCTGTCCTGGCACCACTGGGGACATTCCTGGCACCACTGGGGACATTCCTGGCACCACTGGGGACACCCAGTCCCCCCTGAGCCGCTCACCCCTCAGAGAAGTTGAGTGGGATTTGTTTTTCCACCTCCCGCTCCGGTTCCCTCCCCTCCCCTTCCCTCCCCTCCCTCCACGCTGGCAGAGGCAATAATTTCATTAAGTGATTAAGAGCTTTTATTCCTCTGACTCACAGCTCCTAAGACACTCGAGTATGAATTTCAATGAGTGTTTGCAGGGAAAATGGGGTGGGGAAAACATTCCTGAGCAAATCTGTCTTATTCCCGCCCCAGAGAAATCCCGTGAGGATCAGCAGGGTCACCCCATGGCTCCATTTTGGGCAGGTCAGCAACCAATAAATCCATTTATTTGCTGCTCAGGGAGAGTTTTTGGGCCAAAACCCCCATCTTTAATACCTTGAACAGCACAAACCTTCAGTGTCCCACATTCCCAACAACTCAGGTAAAGCTTTGCTCCACCTGTGATTAGGAGTGAGGCCTGGGCTTGGAGCAGAGTAGAAAGAACAAATCTGCAACCTCCAAACTGCTTTGGAAGCAAAACCAACACTGACAAGGCACAGCACTCCTTCAAAAATAAAAATAAAAATATAAAAAATTAAAATATTGCCATTTAACCAGGAGAACGCATCAATTGCTTTTCATCCTGAGAACTTCACCATGAACTTTCACTTGGAAGCAAACTGAAAGGACTCATAAAACCCATAAACAGCAGATATAACCCAAAAATACAACACAAAACCAATAAATAGCAGACAAAACCCATAAATAGCAGATACATTCAGGCCTTCCCTTCCTTTTGGGGTTCTGGCTGCAGAGTTCCCCTCCCATCAGTGATAAAAATTCTTCCCCAGCAAACTCTGCTGCAGCTTTTGTTGCTTTAAATCACTGCCTCACAGGTTGAAGTGGCAAAACTCAAATTATCAAACACCTTTTTCCTCCTTTCAAGAGCTGCCACGGGCTCCAGGTCAATTAGGATGAGCAAAACAAACAAGAAAAAGGCAGGTAAAAATCAAAGTGCCAGGGCCAAGGTTGGGGCTGTATTAAAGCAGGAGATAAAGCTCAGATGTGACAGGATTTGCAGCCTGGAAAAGCTGAGAGCTCTGCACAGCTCCAGCTTGATCTTTGCTGCTCCTACAGAGGAGGCCCCAAAGGTCAGGAAACAGCAGGCAGAGAAATGAGCTCACACAATTTGCTGCTCCCAGGACTCGGGGAAAGAAGAGATTGCAGCTCAGAGCTTGGAGCTCCAGCTTCTGAAAAACACAACTTTGGTACTACCAGGTTGGGTTAGAGGGGTTTTACTCCCCTTTTTAATTAATTTTATTTAGTTAGTTATTTATTTATGTAGTCAAATTTTTTTTTAAATTTTCTTTTTTAAATTTAATTTTATTTTTACTATTTTATTTATTTTATTCACGCCTCCTGCAAAGCCGCACTGCTGAAAAGGGTTGGAAATTGAGGCAGCAGAGCTCTGGAATTGGGGTAGGAATGAGAATGGGAACAGGAATGGGAACAGGAACAGGAACAGGAATGAGGCTGGGACAGGAATGGGAACGGGAATGGGAATGGGAATGGGAATGGAAATGGAAATGGAAATGGAAATGGGAATGGAAATGGGACAGGAAGTTCTCTGCATTTTTCTCTTGGTTTTTTTCACTGTTGTCACTCAGATAAGACACTCAGTACATTGAATCAACATCGCCATTAATAGTTAATTACACAAATAAAGGCATTTAACATTAACACATGGTCTCTATTTTAATATTTTGTGACAGTCTAAGCTATATATAAATTACACAGTGCATACAAAAACTGACAGATTATACTGTATTAAAGCAGTTAAAAATGGTTGCAAATAGTATTATATCAAAATCGTTGTGATTCATAGTAATTTGTAAAATCCAGTACAACAATTATACAGTTATTTATAACAGCAGGGAGAACGGCTTTGTGCTCAGGTTAGGCTGGAATTACAGCTGGTGCTGAAGCAAACAGCTCCCTGTTTATGTGTGAGGCTGAATTATGCTGCCAGCAGAGTGTTTAGGGAAATAAAACTCACCCTGAAGTCAACAGATTGCTAAATTACCACAATATTTAAGGCCAAAATAGCAGCAAAACCCAAAAAATCAAACCCCAAACTGGCATTAAACACCAGGGTCCAGCACTCAGGGGGAGCTGAACACCCCAGGAATTGTTGCCTGGGATAAAATTGTTCAGAAGTTTCTGGTTTTTGTGGTTTGGGTTTTGTTTGGGGCTTCAGGGCCTTGAAGTTCCCTGATGCTTTGGAGAAATGTAGTGAGAAATGTCCAGGGTGTGGTGGGAAAGGGTTTGGTGACTGCTGGAGGCACTACTGGAGTAAAAAAACTTCTTTATTTGAGTCAAACAGTGAATCCCTGACTTTGTGTGCTTCCAACAGATTTGTGTCAGGAGGGGAAAAAATGAGAAATGAAAACCAAGGTGCACTGGAAAAACATTTCCCCTCCCATCTCACTATAAATATTGATTAAACAAAGCAAAGCCTGGGGAAGGTGGTGGAAAACAAGGCCAGAGAAGCTAAACATTGATAAACTTAATTAAATTTCTAATGAAAACAGAGGCAGCCTGTGGTGATTACTCTGTGTAACTGAGACTAATACTGCAATTAGGATAATTCATCCCCTGGTGCTCTATGCACAGCTCTAAACCTAAATCCGTATTTCTTCTCACTGTCCACAGCTGAGTTTTAGGCTCTGGGGTCAGCAGAGACATTTCCATGGAAAGCAGATCCTGTTCCACCAGCTCCAGGAATTTGTTTCCCTTTCTTCCTTTATCTCTCACACTCAATGAAACCAGTTCAAGATGCTATTAATTAGTGAGTCCAGTGCTTGTTATCCCTGTTGGAAAAAAGGCATAATGCATGGATAAATTCCTTCTTTTTTGGGATGAGTGAAGCCTCTTGCACTCAGAGCATTTGTTTTATCTTGTTTTTAATCTTTCATCTTGTTCTATTCTGTAATGGTTTTGAAAGCAAAACCAGTCAGAAATACAATTTAATAGGGAAAAAAAAAGAGAAAAATAAAATACATGCAATAGTACAAAAGAAAAAAAAGCACTGACAGAGTCAGAATGGAATGTGATACCTCACTAGTTTGGATGGCGGCAGCAGTCCAGATAAAGTCTTCTTTTTGAAGCAGTGATCCTGTAGAAAGGTCTGGTTTTCCTCTGGGATCCAGTGGAAAAGGCTGCTCTAGTGTTCCAAATCTCAGTTTTTATCTAGGTAGGAAATGTTTGGCTCCTCCCCCTGGGTGGAGCATCTCCCAGTGGGCTGATGTAGTTTTATCAGTCATGCACTGGGACTCAATGCCCTCAACAGGAGATATCTCCTGGAGGGAGGATGGGCTGTGGGAAAGATAAAGAACACTGCCCCAGCTGGTTTTTAACAGCTGGCCCATTAACAGGAGATATCTCTCACTGAGATAAGGATCACTGCCCCACCTCATTTTTAAAATATGACCCATTAACAGGAGATATCTCCCACAGAGGTAAGGATCACTGCCCCACCTGGTTTCAGCAGATGGTGACAGTATACAGACTTTTGGGCACATCTGTACACTGTAACCTAGGACATATTCATGTTACAAAGCATTTTATGTCCTTCTCTGCTGTGCATCCTATTACATAATAACCAATCAACACCTTTACTATTAGCTACAGCCTATCATAACTACTGACATTACCATATCCATGTTACTATGTTCCAATCACAAAGATTTATTGTGCTACAGTTTAAGCTAGAAGTTGTTTTTCAGTTTTCTTGCAGTGGCAAATTCTGAGATCTTTCCTCTACTTGCAACATCGACTTTCCTGTTTGTTTGTGAAAATCTTTTTGCTTGGTAAAAACATTTTCTGTTTTTAAAGGATAAACCCTTTGCTTTGAGTTATAAAAACTCCTTCCAACTCACTTGCTCTTTGCCTTCTTAGTTACCCAGTAAGACTGGCTCAGCAATTCTTTTCTTCTATATCAAAACTTGCTTTCATTTCTATTCCTTCTTCAGATTCTACATTCAAAGATCTTTCTGTTATTCATAAATATCTCTGAGACCTTCCTGTCAAATCCTTATCCTTCCCAACACTTTTGCCATCTGCACACAGAGAATTCCAGCTCTGGAGGGAATTCTGTGCTGAGAGCTCAGGGATGGCCTGAGGGCTGTCCTGGGTATCCTGGAAACAAATCCTGGAGGAGAAGTGAAAACAAACACCCAGCAAATTTGTCAATATGCAAACCCAGCCCAGCCTAGGTACGGTGGCTGTTCCAAACAAACACTATCTCAGGCAATTAGCAACACTTAATTTGGAAAATTAGCTAATAGAATCAATGATGTCTTTTAATTTGCCAGGCAGTATTTTACAGGGATTCATTTTCTGCCTCTCCACCTTTGAAATTATCTTCGGTTGCTGTTCTGAATGTTTATTCTGAAATTATCAGCCCTGAACGTGACCCCCCTGCAGCCTCCAGCCCCCCAGAGAATGTCAGGGACCCCAGGAATTGTCCTGGCCCATGAAAAAGGATCCAGATTTTCCCAAACTTGGTGGATTTCAGGTTTTCCATGCTGAGTGTGAAGCTGCTCTGCTGCTCTCTGCACCACGAACCTGGTGTTGGATTTTCTCCATTTCTTCGAGGATCTTTTCCATTTCCTCAAGGATCTTCTCTTTTTCAAGGACCTTCTCCATTTCCTGATGATCCTCTCCATTTGCTTGAGGATTTTATCAGTTTCTCAAGGATCTTCTCCATTTCATGAGGATCTTCTCCATTTCCTTGATGATCTTTCCTGTTTCCTCATGGACCTTCTCCATTTCCTGAGCATCCTCTATTTCCTTGAGGATTTTCTCCATGTCCTTCAAAATCTTTTCAGTTTCCTGAGGGTTTTCTCCATCTCCTGAGGATATCATCCATTTCCTCAAGGATCTTTTTCCCCTTTAAGCCCAGCAGAAACCCTCCCCATAAACCCAAACCTGCTCCCACTTTCCCAGCTCCTCATCCTGCCAGGACCATCCTGCAACTCTCGAGCACTTTCCTGCAAATTAAACCAAGAAAAGTTCAGTTTTCAGCAAGGAAAACTCCATTTCAGCAGAAGCTGGAACTCCTAAAACACCCCCAGAAGTTCAGCCCGGCTCAGAGCCACCTCCCAAGCAGCTGCTGAAATCAGGATCCCAGATTTGACTGCATCCATAATTTTAAGTCAATTCACAGAAGTAACGTGATCTCTTAAACCATGGGAATTAGCAAGCAAAGCCCAGAGAATTAAAAGAACAAATAAATAATCTCCCTGACAGAATTTGATAGAACTCCATCTGAAGTCGGTGAGAAGCAGAACACAGCACATCTATTTTTATTATGACATCCTTAAGGTCACAGCAGCAACGGGGAGGGGGAGAAATTAAAAGGTATTTCCTCTGCAGACACTATTTTACAACACTCTTCTCTTGTAGCTCGTTAATTTTCACAGCAGAGTTGCCTTTGCAACGTGAATTAAAGAAACAGATGAAAAAAGTCTGGTGCCTCTAACTGTACCGAGGGCCCTGTGCACACTCCTGTGCCTTTGATGAGAAACATTAAACATTTTTAATTTAGCACATCAATTTGAAAATCTAATTTTTTTTAATGCTTTGTAGCAGCAGACGCTTTTCACGGGGCTGTCACGACCACAGAAGAATTATGAGAAACTTGAACCGCGAAAAGTAAATTAGAAAAATCTCATTTCAGTTACGCTAAAAAAGAGGGGGGAAATTAGATTTTGATTAAAATCACTCACACATACAATTTTAGGTAAACTAATTTAGCAAGACTGACTGTATAATAATTTTTTTTTTTTTTGCTTGCCTCTGTGTCCTTTAAGAATGGCTGAATGGCCTTGGAATGGCCAAGGAGAGGAAGGGCTGCTCCTGATGTTTTCCTTGACCTCTACCTGGAAAACAGATTTAATTCTGTGACATTTAAGGAGGTCCTCATGTTCATTGGAGCTTTCCTGAATTCCTGGGAATGGGACAGAAATGTGGGAATATATAATTATATTATCTGTTATCTATTACCTATTATCTATTATATATGTATTATATCTATATTTACATTTATTTATATCATATTTATTAAATTATATAATATCTATTATATATATAAATATTATTAATTATTATAGTATTAATAGATTATACTCCAGAATGTCATGATATGATGTCACGTGACACATCAAACGACATGACATCACACAACACAACATCACATGACATGACATCATATGACCCATCACATGACATGGCATCACATGATGTCACATGACACAACATCACATGACACGATGTCACATGACACGTCACATGACACGACGTCACATGACGCTTGGACGACATAAACTCGTGGAATACCTGGATAAAAATCTGAGATGTGGAACATCAGAGCCTTTTCCCAGAATTTGCTTTCTCCCAGCTCCTCGGACACTTCCAGGGATCTGGGATGGCTTTTTCCAGGATTTCCTGCTCTCTCCCAGCCCCTTGAAGCCCTCCAGGCAGCTCCAGCTTTGGTGATGCCTGGAGCAGAAAATGGAGCTGAGAACAGGAAACTCTTGGGATAAAGGGAGAACTGGAGGCAGTTCCTTCCTAATTTCCTAATGTCCATCATGAATTCCCAACCTCACTGCTCGCTCCAGGCTGGGGCTGCCCCACCCCTGGCAGTGCCCCAGGCCAGCCTGGAGCACCTGGAGCACCTGGGGCACCTGGGGCACCTGGGGCACCTGGAGAACCTGGAGCACCTGGGGAACCTGGAGAACCTGGAGAACCTGGAGAACCTGGAGCACCTGGGGCACCTGGAGAACCTGGAGAACCTGGAGAACCTGGGGCACCTGGGGCACCTGGAGCACCTGGAGAACCTGGAGCACCTGGAGCACCTGGGGCACCTGGGGCACCTGGAGCACCTGGAGAACCTGGAGAACCTGGGGCACCTGGGGCACCTGGGGCA
The DNA here is from genome assembly GCA_034336665.1 of Luscinia megarhynchos. Taxonomy (NCBI): domain Eukaryota; kingdom Metazoa; phylum Chordata; class Aves; order Passeriformes; family Muscicapidae; genus Luscinia; species Luscinia megarhynchos. Next base: position 2,305,802 of record CM067584.1, read on the forward strand.
CCTGGAGAACCTGGAGCACCTGGAGCACCTGGAGCACCTGGGGCACCTGGAGCACCTGGAGAACCTGGGGCACCTGGAGCACCTGGAGAACCTGGGGCACCTGGAGCACCTGGGGCACCTGGAGCACCTGGAGAACCTGGAGCACCTGGGGCACCTGGGGCACCTGGAGCACCTGGAGCACCTGGAGAACCTGGAGCACCTGGGGCACCTGGGGCACCTGGGGCACCTGGAGCACCTGGAGCACCTGGAGCACCTGGAGAACCTGGAGCACCTGGAGCACCTGGAGCACCTGGAGAACCTGGAGCACCTGGGGCACCTGGGGCACCTGGGGCACCTGGAGCACCTGGAGCACCTGGAGCACCTGGAGAACCTGGAGCACCTGGGGCACCTGGAGAACCTGGAAGTGTCCCTGGGGTGGCACTGGATGGTTTGAGCTCCCTTCCCACCCAAGCCACACGGAAATCCCGTGCCCCTGTGCCAGCAGAGCTCGGGATGGATCCCAGCAGATGCCCTGGCATGCTCAGGAGCGGTGGGGAGGGACAGGCTCTGTTTACCTGCAGAATCCTTCCTTTAATCACCGTTTCTGGCTCGTTTTCCCAGCTCTGTGCCGCCTGCTCGGCTCGTTAAGCAGCGCCGGAGTCATCCCGCACATCACCGAGCTCTGCTCTAATCAGCTTCTTGTAAACAAAACCTGCCGAGAGGAAAAGGCCAACGCCTGATTACCAGCCACCAATTTGGGCTCATTAAGATCTGACAAGGGCAGAAAAGCGAGCAGAATCTTTATCAGTGTCCCCACTCAGGGGCTGCAGAGGGATTTCCACGTTGGTGGGGCAGGAGGAGCCTCCCCAGGGCCTCCTTGGGGCTGTTTGAGGGGAGATCAGCTCTGCCCCCAGCCCAGAGTGGGGAAAGGGTTAATAAATGAATAATAAATTAATAATAAATGAAATAAATGGATTCATAAACTCATCTGCAGGGAAGGGGCAGCAGGGCTTTGCCATTCTCCCTCCTCACAGGGCTGAGGGCAGTGCTGTGAAAGAGAAGAACAATTTCACAATTTCCATCTTTCCTGCTGGGCCCCTCTGCTTTTTGGGAGCTGTTCCCATGGGATTGCCAAAAGATAACACAGGAATGATCCCTAATGGGGCTCACCCCTCTGCTGATCACCTTCCCACCCATTTTACATTTCTTTTCCACAATTAAAGTAAACAAACTCTGTGGCAGATCCCATCTCTGCTTCCATCTTTCCCCAGCCACGCTTTCTGTAATGTGTCAGTTTTTACCAATTCAAAACAAATCTCACTTGTGATCATCTGGGACTATTTCAGCAAAAAACATCCCCGAATTTCACTGGGGAAAATTTCAGTAATCCTCAGCACTTACTGGATAAATTCCTTCCCTGCTGCAGGTGTTTCCCTAAATTTGGGACGGGATTTACTCAAAGTGTGCAATGGGAAAGTGCTGGCCAAGTATCAGAGGTTGGAATTTCCATTGGGAATGGGAAATTCAGGGAATTTCAGGGAATTCAGGGAATTTCAGGGAATTCAGGAATTTCAGGTGCTGGTGCACCACCTCACAGCAAAGCTGCAGAATGACAGAAAATCCTTCCCCATCTCGCTGAGCAGAGTCCCCTTTGGTCCTGTGACACTTTCCTGCTCCTCCTTCCTGTCCTTGTCCCTCCTCCCCTCCCAAACCCCACGGTCCAGCCCTGCAGCAGCCAAAATCCCAAAATAAATCAGAGCAAAAGGCTCCGTCAGCGAATTCTCGCGGGCGTCACAGCACGAGCTGATGATTTCAGAACTGAAACAGTTTTGGGTTTGGAGGAGGAGATAGAACATGGAGTTATTTTTTCATTTTTCTTTCTTTTTTTTTTTTTCTCCCCCTTTTAAACTTTATTTTTCCCCAGATGTGACCTCCCTCTGTGACCTTGGGAGGGTCTGCAGGGTCTGCCCTGCCCGTGGGGTTTGGGATCGCACCTGGCCAAGGTGGGGAGCTGGGAATGCCACCCCAAATCTCAGGAATGTCACCCCAAATCTGGGAATGTCACCCCCAGCCCTGGGAATATCACCCCAAATCTCAGGAATGTCACTCAAAATCTGGTAATGTCACCCCCAGACATGGGAATGTCGCCTCCAGCCCAGAAATGCCACATCCAATCCAAGGAATGTCACCCCAAATCCTGGGAATGTCACCCCAATCCTGAAAATGTCACCCCAAATCTCAGGAATGTCACCCCAAATCTCAAGAATGTCACCCCCACCGCGTTATGGCCAAGGCGCTCACGCTGGTCCCAGGCTTAGCCGCGGCTGGTGGAGTTTAGCCAGGCCCGGCTTTGTGCCCAGCTGTGCGGATTTCAGGTTTTCTTTCCCCAAAATCCCGATTTGGCGGAGTTTGCGGCGACTCCGCAGCGCCACCCGCGGGCCGCGGCGGGAGGCGCTGATGAAGATTTTTAATTTAATTTAATTTAATTTAATGTAATTTAATTTAATTTAAAAGATTTCCCGGGAATGGGGAAACTGGGAAGGGCGGGATCCTGCCCCGAGCTGTGCTAGCACCTCCCGTGGATTGTCCCACCTCCAATCCCGCTCTTTGCCAGAACTGCTGCTGATGTCGGGTGTTTGACGGGACAAAACGAGCTCTGCGAGCGGCAGGTTGATATTTCTGCCTCTGGAAGGGAATATTGAACTTTTCCTGGGCTTGTGGCTGCATCAGAGGGGTGCAAATGTGGGAGGTGTGAGGGGCGTGCTGATCAGAGCTGCTGCTCTGAGCTCCTGCTGGGATTTCTGCACCAGGGGCTGGATGAACAGGGATCCACAAGATTCTTCAGGATTCCAGGAATTCTGCACCAGGGGCTGGGTGAGCACAGATCCCCATGATTCATCAGGATTTTTATTCCAGGATTTCTGCCCCAGGGGCTGGATGAACACAGATCCACGTGGTTCATCATAATTCCAGGACTTCTGCACCAAGATTCCAGGAATTCTGCCTCAGCACCTCGATGACCACAGATCCCTGCAGCCCATCCCAGTCTGGTTGTGTTCCTGTGTCCAGGATTTCTGCCCCAGGAGCTGGATGAACATGGATCCATGAGGTTCTTCAAGATTCTAGGATTTCTGCCCCAGGAGCTGGATGAACATGGATCCAAGAGGTTCTTCAAGATTCCAGGAATTTTGCACCAGGGGCTGGATGAACACAGATCCACATGGTTCATCCAGTGCTGGTTGTGTTCCCGTGTCCAGAATTTCTGCCCCAGGACCTGGATGAACACAGATCCCTGCAGCCCATCCAGGGCTGGTTATGTTCATGTGTTCCCAGGCATGGTTTGTGTTCCTGTGGATTTTTCCTGCACGGCTCCCATGCTGGGTTAAGGACCCAAGCCCTGCAGAACTCCCCGTGTCCGTGGGAGTGTTTGCACAAACACCAGTGAACGTTAAGAACTCCAGCAGAAGTAATTGCATCCAATTTATTTCTGTCAGTGCATTCGGGGAGGGACATTCCTGACCACACCGATTTTTCCCCCCAAGAAACACAACAAAAAGCCGAGGAAATGAAGGGAAACGCCGCTGCTTTTATCGGGGAAGGTGGAATCCAAGCCTTGTTAGCCCCTGCTCCTTCCCCGGGGCTGGAAGCTCACTAATCACCCCGCAGGAGTGCTGCTAACAAGCTCCAGACTGACAGCAGGATTTGGCAGGGCTGCTGCTCCACCGGGCTCAAAGCCTTGAAACTTTCGGGGTCATTATCCCCTGACCCTGGGAAAAACCCTGCCCACCATCCGCGGGTTTTAATTGCACATTCGGGGTGTGAGGAGCAGCTGGCAGGGATGCATGCAGAGGTTCTCGCGTCTCTGTGCTATTTTATTTTTATTTTCCAGGACAGGTTGTGTCCAAGGTGGTCGCCAGCCCCACCCCTAGGTGCCACTGAAAAAGCTCCAGCCGTGCCCAAATCCCTGCTCCTGGGGGTGTTTATTCGAGATAAACTCCACCCCAGCCGTGGTGCCCAGAGGATCTGCAGGGATCAGCAGCTCCCAAAATTCCTCGTGGTCACACCCAGCCCTGGCAGCTGCTCCCTTCACGTTCGGGACGTTCCAGTCCTTCAGCACCAGCATCCTGCAGCGTCCCAGTGCTGGCCAGGGCCAGGGGCAGGGGCAGGGGCAGGGGCAGGGGCAGGGGCAGGGCCTCCCCTTCCCGGTGTCCTCTGTCTGTCTGTCTGTCTATCTTTCTTCCCGCGCCTCCCTGGAACGCTGAGCATGGAGTTGATCCCACAGAAACCTGCCTGCTCCCTGCTCTGACCTCCCCCAGAGCCCTGCAGAGGGACCTGAGCCCCAGAAGCCACCCTGGAGCTGTGGCTGCACCTCGGGCTCTGATAAAATCAGGGCTCTGAATAAATCCCGGTGGGAAATGAGCGTGGACACAACCTGGGTTGTCCTGGATTCCCTGGGGAAGATTCCCTGGGGAAAATTCCCTGGGGAATTTCATGTCCTGTCCCTCCTGGAGGTGTCCAGGTGCTTCTCTGGGTCAGGCCCTTCCTGAGCCTTTATCACAGCTTTAAAGCAAATTTTTGGCTGAGTTATCAATGAAGGGCAGCTGGGTCACAGCAGTGACCACAGAGGGGACAGGACACCCCAGAGCTCCCTCCGAGGGAGGGGAAGCAGGGAGGAACTTCTTCCAAGCATTTTAAGGCAAAGAGGAAGCAAATTGAGCAGAATAAAATCTTCATGGCAGCTCTGCTCCCGCTCAGAACCACAAGGGTGGCTCAGAGCAGGGCAAAAAGCACCTAAGAGCAGGAGCCACCCCAGGGACATCTCAGGGAACATCCTGACTTCAGAAATCAGCTGAAATTACACAGGGGTGTACAAACAACCTTGGCAAAACGGTGTGAGCAAAAGGGGAGGACAAAAAAAAAAAAAAAAATTCCAGTGCTCCAGAGCGTCTGAGGCTATTTTGTCTTTTGATGTTTGTTTTCTGCACAGTGCCAGCATTTTCTGTCAGCTCTGCTGCACGCTGCCAAGTCTATTATTCGGCCTGATTCCTGCTCTCAATATTTTTAGCAGCAGCGGATCTTTAATCACGGGGAAATTGTTTTTGGGGGCGGTTCTTTTATTTTATTTTCTGCCTGTCCAAAAGCAGAGCTGAAGGTCCGGCCCGAAAACTCCGTGATGATCCCGCGGCCAGAGAGGAAGGGATGGGACAAACTCCGAGGCTGTTTAGGAGAAGGATGTTTAATTTAATTCCATCTTTTTTTCCCTGGAATGATGAATCCAGGCAGAGCAGAGCCCCCTCTGAAACCCAGAACGCTGAAAATTCAGTATTTATGTGGTGGCAGCAGCAAATCGCGGCCGCAGCCAAGACTCTGCGGTGCTCAGGGCTTTAAACAATTTAACAATTTAAACACTGTTGTGTTAAAAGGCGGCGATGATTTCTGGGGGCTGCAGAATTCCTCACCTCCCTGAGGCAGATTCCGGCTGGGCTTTGCATCCTTTCCTCTTCCAGATCCCACAAGCCACGAGTCCAACTCGGGGTTTCAGAACCGCACCCAAGTGAGGCGGTGACCTTGAATTTGTTCCCCCCTCGAGGTGAATCTCACCCAGGAAAACGCTGAATTTTGGGAGCACAAAGCTCCCGTGAATTCAGTGAGTGCCGCTGCTGTGCTGGTGTGAGTGTGATAAATGCGTTTAACAAAGGATCAGAGGCTCCAGAGATACTAAAAAAAAAAAAAAAAACAAACTCTGATGATTATCTGGATCGATTCGGGGACGCGAAATTGAGAGGAAAACTGCGGGAGTCTTTGTGTCGGGATAAACGGTCCCCAGGGACAAAACTCATGCGCTCTGTACAAGCTGGTGTTGCAGTTGTGGTTTATTGTAAGGACGGGGGTATGCAGAGTCCTGCTAAGAGCTGCCAGGCCCAGCCCAGAGTAGGACAAAGAGATAAAAGGAGGGAGAGAGGGGTAAGAGAGAGAGTAAGCAAGAGAGAGCAAGTAAAAGAAGAGAGCGATTTCCTGTTTGCAATACAATAAATCTTCTTCTATGATGAATATTCTAATTTCCACTAACCAATGTAACACAAGATACAAATTCTATAGCATTTACATACAGCCCATAGGAATCCTTACATTACCATAGTGTGTTATACTTTAAACTTCTAAAAACTACTCTTTGGACCCTGGCAAAGTCTTTTCTGACCTTTGGACTTGCTCTCCAGCAGAAGACATTGTTCTATCAAGAGGGGATTGCTTTCAGCTGGCCATTCTATTGTCTTACAGTAACTGAGGTTGGGTATCTCAAAAGTGGCTTTCATTTCAATCTCGCTCATGGTTTCCATATTTTCAGAATCTAAGCATTCATATTTGTAAGGTCTTCCTGGTTCATCATTCCCAACAGAAATCTTTCCAGGAGCGCAGCCCATTGATCATTATTGGTGTGAAGGCAGCACCTCCTGGAATTCAAACCAGGCGTTTTTCACTCTCGCACATCAAACCCACAGCCAGGCCCAGCTGCTGAGCGAAATCCCAGCAAAAAATGAGATTTTCCTGCACATCGGGATGGGCTGAGAGCGCCCACGGGCAGGTCCTGCTTGGTGGGAACCAAGTTTTTTATTCCTGCTCGCTTTTTTTTGCTCTCAAAACCCCCCCATTTTCTCCAGATGGAATTAAATTTGCTTTAAATGACTTCAAAATGGCAAGGAGAGATGGGATTTTGAGAAGGAATTCCTCCCTGTGAGGGTGCTGGGATAATTCCCAAAGAATCCGTGGCTGCTCCATGGATCCCTGGAAGTGTCCCCAGCACTCTGGGATGGGGAGAGGTGTCCCTGTGTCCCTTGAATAGGATTTGGGATCCAGATTCACATCCTGGAAATGTCCTTGCCCCTGGAATGGGATTTTGGGCAGATTCATGTTCTGGAAGTGCCCCTGGAATGGGACAGGATTTTGGGATCCAGATCCACGTCCTGGAATTGTCCCTGCCCCTAAAATGGGATTTTGGGATCCAGATCCACGTCCTGGAAGTGCCCCCAGCTCTCCCTGAGCCCCCAGCAGCAGATCCAGCTCCTCCCGTGTAATTCAATAATTATTCCCTGCCCAGAACATTTCCCTCACTTCTACACAGCCCCTGGAAGTGTTAAAGTTCATTAAACACAGATGCTGCTGCTGGAGAGCTCCTCCAGCCCCAGATGGAGTGAGGAACGGGAAATTTAACGGGATATTCTGCAAAGGCAGGAGGAGGGACAGCTGAGGAAAAGCTGATCCCAACAGAACCAGCTGGATCAGACGGGGAAATGTTACCCCAAATTATTTCCTGGTGTTTTCCTGCACGGGGAGATTGTCAAGCAAGGTCTGAGCCGGTGCATGTAGATATTTATACATAAATAAATTCAATTTTCTGTGCAAAACTGTTGGGGAAGATGAACCAGGGAAACCTTACAAATATGAATGCTCAGATTCTGAAACCATGAACGAGATTGAAATGAAAGTCACTTTTGAGATGGCAAGCCTTAGTTACTGAATTACCATGAAACAATGGGATGGCCACCTAGGGGTAATCCCCTCTTGATAGAACAATGCCTTCTGCCACATAGTGGATCCGAAGGTCAGAGACATCCCTGCTAGGATCCAAAGAGTAGTTTTTAGAGTTTAAAGTGTAATACATTATGGTAATGTAAGGATTCCTATAGGCTGTATGTAAATGCTGCAGAATTTGTATCTTGTATTACATTGGTTAGTGGAAATTAGAATATTCATCATAGAAAAATATTTATTGTATTGTGAATGAGAAATCGCTCTCTTCTTCCTCTTACCTCTTCCTCTTACTCTCTCCCTTCTTATCCCATTGCTCTTTCTCTAACCCCCTCTCACTCCTTGCCCTGCTCTGTGCTGCAGCTGGCAACACTCAGTAGGACTCTGTCCTTTCACTCTTACAATAAATGTCACAGTAACTTTTAGCTCATACAGAGCACTTGAGTTTTGTCCCTGGGGACTGTCTATCCCGACACAAAGACTCCCCGCACAAAACCATCCATGGTCTGAAGGAGGAGGAAACTTTGCAGGAGAGGAAAGAAACTCAAGTCCCCAATGCTCTCAAAGGCTTTCATTTGAGCCAGCGTGAAAACGAAGCCAAAGCAAAGCAATTTCCTCCTGCCCCGCTCCCCGGAGCAGCCCCAAACTGCCCAAAGTCCCCAGAAATGAGGAGCTGACGGATCCTGAAGGCATCAGAGGCGAAAGGGACGGAAATCGCCCTTCCTTTCACTGGGTAATTGCCTTTTCTCATTCGCAGCGCTGAGTCTGAAACGCTTTGAAATGTCGATTTTTTATTTTTTTTTTCCTCCCATTCTGGCGGCCCGGCAGAAGCGCTGAGGTGGGATTTTCCGTGCCCTGAACACGAAGAGTTTTATCGGGGGCCGCACAAAGGATGGAGAGCGGCAATCAGGGCTGGACAGGGAGACAAAAGCCACGCAGATTGGATTTGCTCGCCTGGACACGGCAGGGAAAGAATGGGGAGCATGCTGGTGCGGGATGAGGTCTGTGATCACAGGGAAGGTGAATTTTAAACAGCTGAGAACCAACAAAGAATGCTCAGGGTTTCTCCCGTTCCTCCTCTTCTTCTGGAAAGTTCCTCAGAGCAGCCAAGGGACAATTTTTTTTGGTGAGGGGGAGCTGCTGCTCCTCCCTGAGCCCAGAATTCCTGTCCACAATTCCAAAGGGAAAGGAAAGTGGAAAAGGGGGAAAAGGAGAAAGGGGGCAAAAGGGGAAAAAGGAAAAAAAAGGGGAAAAGAGAAGGAAAAAAGGGGAAGGGGGGGAAGGGAAGGGAAGGGAAGGGAAGGGAAGGGAAGGGAAGGGAAGGGAAGGGAAGGGAAGGGAAGGGAAGGGAAGGGAAGGGAAGGGAAGGGAAGGGAAGGGAAGGGAAGGGAAGGGAAGGGAAGGGAAGGGAAGGGAAGGGAAGGGAAGGGAAGGGAAGGGAAGGGAAGGGAAGGGAAGGGAAGGGAAGGGAAGGGAAGGGAAGGGAAGGGAAGGGAAGGGAAGGGAAGGGAAGGGAAGGGAAGGGAAGGGAAGGGAAGGGAAGGGAAGGGAAGGGAAGGGAAGGGAAGGGAAGGGAAGGGAAGGGAAGGCCCTTCTGTTTTTTCTGCTTTAGCTGAAGGCAGAACAGGAACAGACAGCTCTCCCCTTCCCTAAGCAAACCCATCTGCAACACTTCCAGTTGGAATCCAAATAATCTCTGGGCTTTGGGATTCGGCAGCGGAGCAGCTCAGGGTCCGTAATCCCAGCGCCTGATGTTTGGGGGTGTTGGGATTTGGAGCTAATTAATTCAGCCACCTGTAAGGTTTGCTCAGATGTGCTGTCTGCCTTTTCCTTGGGTGGATCAGACGGTTTGGAAGGCTGCAGGCAGAGCTGGCTTGAATCCCAATCCCTCTGTGCAGCTTTTTCCAAAAATCTTTCCTTATTTTTGTTTATTCAAGCTTTTCCTTGTTCCTTCTTCTCTTCTCCCACCTCCCTCCTGCTGTGTTCTGCCCTCTTCTGGGTATTTGCTCAGAAAAAAGCCCAGCAACAACAAAGAAATCTGACTTTCAGTGAGCGATTCTGCTTTTCCTGGGTGGAATTGCCTTTTCCCTCCAGGGCTGGCCGCAGGATGATGCTCCCAGCGCTGTCCCCGTGTCCCTGACTGGTTTTATCTCAGCACAAAAAGCTCCAGGTCCTGTCGGGAACAAGGCTCCAGGTGATAAATATTGCAGGATTCAGAAAGCCCAGGAGTGCTGTCCTGATTTCTGTCCCTTGGCAGGGAAAGGATGGGAGAAGAATGAAAAGATAATTAGTTTGGAGTTTGGAGAAATTAACTGGAAAAGGTTAATCCATTATTTTTAAGACTGAGGGAAAACTTGGCTTGAGCTCCGTGGGCTGGAAGGTCCTGGAGGCTGAGATTGGCCACAGAACTGCTCTGCTCCTTATTCCCTGTGGGAAAAAACCTTCCAACAGCAAAAACTGGAGCAGGATTTCCCACAGCTGTAGAGCCTGGAGCTGTCCGTGGCCATCCCTGGGGTGAGGAGATCCCAATCCCAAGGATATTTTCAATTAAATTTATAATTTCCCTGCTCTCTGTGCTCTGCTGAGCTCCCTGAACTCAGAGAACCCAATCCCATTGATATTCCATGAATTCCATCATTTCCCTGCTCTCTGAGCTGCCTGTGACCATCCCTGGGGCGAGGAGAACCCAATCCCAGGAATATTCAATTAAATCCATAATTTCCCTGCTCTCTGTGCTGGGATGAGCTCCCTGAGCTCAGGAGAACCCAGGCCCAGGAATATTCCATTAAATCCATCATTTCCCTCTTTTCTGTGCTGCCCATGGCCATCCTTGAGCTCAGGAGAAACCAATCCTGTGGATATTCCATGAAATCCATCATTTCCCTGCTCTCTGTGCTGGGATGAGCTGGCCTCAGTTTTCAGGTGGCCCAAAAATGCATCAGTGGCTTGGATTAGGATTTATTCCAGGATCCTCCCTGCAAACCTGAATTCCCTGGGGTGTAAAGCAGGCGACAGGAGCAGCTCTGTGTGGCTGAGCTATGGGATGGGATCTCCCCAAAACTGCTGCACCATCCCCCCAGCAGCGCTGATCCTCCTCATCCCTCCCAAATTTATACGGGGATGGGGGCAGGAAAAGAAAAATTACTGATTTTTGGATAGGTGGGAACTCCCCCAGCAATATTTCCTGGGGTGTCAGTGAAACCTCTGAGATATTCTGGAATGTTCCTGCTGTAAATCATACGAGGGGAGCTGCTCTGATTTACACAGGCCCCTGCTCTGCCTTTATTCATCATCGTGGCCTGAAATGGATCCCAAAACAGAGGAGTTTGGGATGCTGGGATGGATTTTGCTGTGTTTACCCAGCCCCAGACAACTTCCAGAAACTCGCAGGAAGGAAAACATTGGGCTGAGGCGAGGATGAGTAATTGAGGCTGGGGATGAGGAGGTGTAATTACAATTAGCGGCACAAGAGCGTTAATCACGGCAATAATTACACGCCAGCGCTTCCCAAAAGGAAAGGGAGCCGTGATGAAGTGGCCCCGGTGGGTGACAAAAACGCCTCTGTTTGCAGCAGGGTGCAGGTCAGACCCGAAGCCACCTCCAGCCAAAATCAGATATTTTTTTTGTCCCACAAAATAAGTCAGACGCGATTTTAGGAGACAATTGAGCAGCACAAGCCTCAGTTCCCACGGAGCTGCTTTAGGGGCTTTGGGCAAGTTTGTCTTTTGTCCTTTTTGGTTTTACAGGAACTTTTCATTCCATCTGGGGGTGGGTGCAGCTCCTTCTGCCACCCCCAGACCCAGCTGCCCTTCCCTGACATATCCTGAGATATCCTGAGTTATCCTGAATTATCCTGAATTATTCCTAAATTTTCCTGAGTTATCCCTGAGTTATCCCTGGATTATCCCTGAGTTATCCCTGAGTTATTCCTGAGTTACCCTGAGTTATCCCTGATTTATCCTGAATTATCCCTGAGTTATCCCTAAATTATCCTGAGTTATCCCTGATTTATCCTGAGTTACTCTGAGTGTTTCTGAGTTATCCCTGAGTTACCCTGATTTATCCTGAGTTATCCCTAAATCATCCTGAGTTATCCCTGATTTATCCTGAGTTATCCTGAGTTATTGCTGATTTATCCAGCGTTATCCCTGGATTATCCCTGAGTCATTCCTGAGTTACCCCTGATTTATCCTGAATTATCCCTGAGTTATCCCTAAATTATCCCTGAGTTATCCCTGATTTATCCTGAGTTATTCTGAGTTATCCCTGATTTATCCTGAGCTATTCTGAGCTTTTCTGAGTTACTCCCTGATTCCCAAGCTCTCTCAGGTGCCAGGGCAGGCAGGGTGCTGTAATTAATCCTGCATGGAACGAGCCCGTTGGAACGGCCTGGCAAAGCCAAGCCATTAATTCAGAATCGCTTCCGGACTCTGCAGAGCTGCAGTTCCATCCTGCAGACCCGCTGCTGTAAAAGTGATGGGATTTTAATGCCCTTTTTATTATTATTTTTTTTATTGTTATTATTTTGTCCTGCTGCAGTCACAGCTCCGGCTGCCCCTGAAAGCAGCTTCACCTCGGCAGTCACCTGTGAACAATTGAATCAGTTTGCCGAGTGTCAATCCTGGTTTTTAAACCCATTAAAGTGTGCCCAGCCTCTCCAGGAGCCATTTGACAAAGTCCCCTGAGCAGCCGAGTCGTGTTTGTTATGATTATTATTGCTATTATTATTTTTCTCTCGGCTCCATCTGCAATGCAAACACCATTACATTTTAATTATCTGTTTGAAGAGAAGATTTCAGAGTGAATCCCGCCGGAACCTGGCCGGCATCACAATGGGAATGTCCCTGGAGGGGAGAGGGAGGCACCCAAATTTGGCAGGGCTGAAGGTCACGGCCATAAATCCCAGAGAATCGGGGCTGCAGCTGATGGAGCTGCCCTCCAGGAGGGGCTGTCCAGGTTTATTCGGGGCAGGAAGGGGCTGGCCGAGGTTGGTTTTGTGGTTTTGGTGCAGGATTTGTCTCAAAAAAATTCCACAAAAAAAGGGGCGGAAGGAGCATCCCGAGGGGATGGGATGGGATGGGATGGGATGGGATGGGATGGGATGGGATGGGATGGGATGGGATGGGATGGGATGGGATGGGATGGGATGGGATGGGATGGGATGGGATGGGATGGGATGGGACGGGATGGGAACGCCGTGGTTGCCGTGGAGCGACCCGGGACCGGCAGCGTCCCCCACAAATCCCGGCATTCCCAAACCCTTCCCATCCCTTTATCACCCTTTGGACATCCAATATTCACCAAGATCCCACAAATCCCGGCATTCCCAACCTTCCCCAACCCTTTTCCCACCCTTTGGACATCCAGGACTCACCAGGATCCCACTAATCCCGGCATTCCCTGCGGGGAGTCTTTGTGTTGGGATAAACGGTCCCCAGGGACAAAACTCAAGTGTTCTGTATAAGCTAAAAGTCACTGTTCCATTTATTGTAAGAGTGAGAGTACATAGAGTCCTACTGAGTGTTGCCAGCTGCAGCACAAGAGCAGGACAAGGAGTGAGAGGGGGTTAGAGAAAGAGCAATGGGATAAAAGGGTGAGGGGGTGAGAGAAGAAGGGAGAGAGTAAGAGAGGAAGAAGAAGAGAGCGATTTCCTGTTTGCAATACAATAAATCTTCTTCCATGATGAATATTCTAATTTCCACTAACCAATGTAACATAAGATACAAATTCTGTAGCATTTACATACAGCCTGTAGGAATCCTTACATTACCATAGTGTGTTACACTTTAAACTCTAAAAACTGCTCTTTGGACCCTAGCAAAGTCTTCTCTGACCTTTGGACTTGCTCTCCAGCAGAAGACATTGTTCTGTCAAGAGGGGATTACTTTCAGCTGGCCATCCTATTGTCTTATAGTTATTCAGTAACTAAAGTTTGGTATCTCAAAAGTGGCTTTCATTTCAATCTCGCTCATGGTTTCCATACTCTCAGAATCTGAGCATTCATATTTGTAAGGCCTTCCTGGTTCATCTTTCCCAACAACAGGGGTCCATCCCATAATTCCCAAAATTCCCAAATCCCTCCATGCCAGGGAACTCTCAATGCTCCAGAGCTCTTCTCTCCCAACTCCTAGGTTGGAGCTTTTCAAAACAGCTGAAAATTGAGGGATCCCAAAAACTTGGGATGGGCCCCTCTACTTCCTGCAAAGCCTTGGAATTCCCGTGGGAGGGATGACACTGGGAAGGTGTGAGATGAGAAAATGAACACCCCCAGGGCTCCCAAATTAAAAAATTGGTTTTTAATAACTCAACCACCTCAGCTTTCATCAGTCTCCTCCTCAGCTTTATAGAGCTGGGCATGAAGAATATGAGGATTTGAAGAATTAACTGAATTAATGAGGGGTGATTATTAATGTTCAGAGCTCAATAAAAGAGAGAGAGAGGGGGAAATAAAACTCACCCAAAAATGAGCTGAAAATAAGGGCAATCTTTCATCCCTCCAAAATGAGATACATTGAGTTATTGCTGTGCTTAAAACTGAAAATGGAAATAAATCCCTCCCATGAGCTGGGAAATTCGCTGTGAGGAAATGTCTGAGGCAGGGAGAGGATGGGGAAGTGAAACTGAGATTAAAACCCATCCTAGGCCTGGCTTTGGAAAACTCAGCCTCTCCAAAGGGCCTGGTGCCATTCCTGCCCTGCCTGAGGAGCTGTGCCGTGCTCAGCTGTGGGAAAAACGTTTTTAAAAGTTTAATGAAATTAATTTAGAGTTTGAAGCGGGGAAAGGGCGGCTCTGGAGCTCCCCAGCCCCTGCCCTTGCCCTGCTGGGGCTGAGAGTTCCTGTCTGACAGAGCTCAGAGGTGATTTATGAACAACCAGAGCAGCCCCCAGTGGCTGCAGCCCTGAACTTTTCCAGCCACACTTCCATCCCATGGATCCCATAAAATTCCCATCCCATAAACCCCAGAAACCCCATAAATCCCATCCCATGGATCCCAACCCATGAATCCCATAAATCCCATAAATCCCACGGATTCCAACCCATGGATCCCATAAATCTCATAAATCACATAAATCCCATCCCATGGATCCCATAAATCCCATCCCATGGATCCCATAAATCCCATCTCATCCCACCCCATGGTTCTCATTCCATGGATCCCACCCCATCCCATGGATCCCATAAATCAAATCCCATCCCATAAACCCCATAAACCCCATAAATCCCATAAATCCCATAAATCCCATAAATCCCATAAATCCCATAAATCCCATCCCATGGATCTCATCCCATGGATCCCATAAACTCAATTTTTCTGCAGGTAAGGATAACCAGCCCCATTTCCCAGGGTTCAGGATGGGATTTCCTTGAGCATCCCAGAGCTGCAAAACCCCAGTGAGGACAGAGAAGCAGCCCCCGCCCAGAACCCGCCTGTTCAATCCCGGGATAATCCCGGGATTATATCCCGATATAAACCCAGGTTCAGCTGCAAAACAAACCAGGAGAAATTCCTGGGTTTCAACCGAGCCGGAGGGGGGAGGGCACGCCATGAATCCCGGAATGCTCAGCCTGGAACGGCTCGTTTCCATTCTTCCTCGCGTTGTTTTTCCCACCACACTCCCACTTTCTGATCTGACTCAAACTTTTCTCTGGGGAGGCAGAGCTTCAAAGGGAAAGGGAGCACGTTCTGCATGTTCTGCCTGGAAAATGTTTAACTGAAACACTGCAGCACTTGTGAAATGAATGGTGGCGTTTAGGAGCTGTCAAAACAACAACAACAAAAAAAGCTTCAATCGTGAGTTCCCTTTTTTTAAATTTTTTTTTCCCCCCGTGGGAAAAAAAAAGAATTCCCTGAATTCGACAGGAATTTGTAAATTGTCTTAATTTGGAATAGAGCCATGGAACCATGGATCTTTAAGATTCTTTCCAAGCCATTCTCTGATTTGATATCCCCGCATCAACCCAAGCTTTATTTCCTTTGCAAATGGAGAAAATCCTCACCAAGCCCTGGATGCACAAAGGGAGAGGAGAGAAAAAAAATACAAAAAACCCCACATTTCCTGGAGCGGCTGCAGATCCCCGGGGAGGGAAATCACGTCCGCAGCAGCGCTGGGGCAGCTCCTGTGGCTCCGGGAGGAGGAGGGGGAGGAGGGACAGGAGCTGCCGGAGGATTTGGGGACCCTGGCGTTGCTGTCGCTGGTGCCCGCGGTGTCCCTGGGTCCCCTCCGCGCCCAGCCTGGCACAAACACGCTGCCTCTGGCCATGTCATGCCTTAAAATAGCTGCTCCTACATCAGCCTCTCTCCAGCGGCGGCGGCAGCAGCGAGACATGGCCGACAGCAGCTGATCCCGCTCCGGTCCTGCCCCGGCTCCCGGCGCTCGCCAAGGTACGCTCGGCGGTCGCCCAAACCCTTCCCCGCGGGTCCCGGCGTGTCCCCGAGCCGCGGAGCCCCGGCAGGGCTCCCTCCGGCACCCCGCGGGAGCGTTCCCGAATCCTACGGGAGCGTTCCTGAATCCCACGGGATCATTTCCGAATCCCTCACCTCTCCCTGCGTCCCACAGGATCATTCCCGAATTCCACAGGAGCGTTCCCGAATCCCACAGGATCATTCCCGAATCCCACGGGATCATTTCCGAATCCCTCACCTCTCCCTGCGTCCCACAGGATCATTCCTGAATCCCACGGGAGCGTTCCTGAATCCCACAGGATCATTCCCGAATCCCACGGGAGCGTTCCTGAATCCCGCGGGAGCGTTCCCGAATCCTTCACCTCTCCCTGCATCCCATGGGATCACCCCTGCATCCCACTCCTGAATCCCAAGGAATCATTCCTGAATCCCAT
Source organism: Luscinia megarhynchos (assembly GCA_034336665.1). Lineage (NCBI taxonomy): Eukaryota > Metazoa > Chordata > Aves > Passeriformes > Muscicapidae > Luscinia > Luscinia megarhynchos. The sequence continues at coordinate 2,322,146 of CM067584.1, forward strand.
GGGATCATTCCCGAATCCCATGGGAGCGTTCCTGAATCCTGTGGAATCATTCCTGAAACCCACGGGATTATTCCTGAACCCCTGTGGAATCATTCCCTGAAACCCATGGGCATCATCCCTGAATCCCTCACCTCCCTGCATCCCATGGGATCATCCCTGCATCCCACGGGATCATTCCTCAATCCCATGGGATCATCCCTGCATCCCATGGAATCATTCCTGAATCCCATGGGATCATCCCTGCATCCCGCACCTCTCCCCACATCCCACGGGACCCTCCCCGCACCCCCCGGACCCTCCCCGCACCGCTCAGGACCATCCCGGCACCCCCCGGACCCTCCCCGCACCCCCCGGACCCTCCCCGCACCGCTCAGGACCATTCCCGCACCCCCCGGACCCTCCCGTGCCTCCCGGCAGGGCCCCGAGCCCCGGCCCCGCTCCCCGGAGGATTCCAGCCCAGCCCGGGCGGTGCCAGCAGCGCTCTGGGGCCGTTCCCGGCCCCCCGAGCTGAGCCGCGGAGCCCTCGGGGGGCTGCGAGCGGCTCCGGGCCCGCCTGGGTGGGGATTGCTGTTTTTTCCAGCCAGCTGTGGCAATAAGAAGGGCTGGGTGACGATTTTTGTTTTTTCCAGCCAGCTGTGGAGATAAGAGGGGCTGGGTGGGGATTGTTGTTTTTTCCAGCCAGCTGTGGAGATAAGAGGGGCTGGGTGGGGATTGTTGTTTTTCCCAGCCAGCTGTGGCGGTAAGAGGGGCTGGAATTTCGCTGTTGCAGCCTCTCCATGATCCCGGCGCTGCCCGGGGCTGGGGACGCGCGGCTGTGCTGCAGCCAAGGTCACACAAGGTTTCCCCGCTGGGCTTTGCCAAGCCCGAGTTCCCAGCCTGGAGGAGCTCAGGTTCCACCGGGACCGGGGGTGACACTCGGACAGGGCTGGGGACCGGGGGTGACACTCGGGCAGGGCTGGGGACCGGGGGTGACACTCGGACAGGGCTGGGGACCGGGGGGTGACACTCGGACAGGGCTGGGGACCGGGGGTGACACTCGGGCAGGGCTGGCAGCACCCCGGGGGTGACACTCGGGCAGGGCTGGGGACCGGGGGTGACACTCGGACAGGGCTGGGGGACCAGAGGTGACACTCGGGCAGGGCTGGCAGCACCCCGGGGGGTGACACTCGGGCAGGGCTGGGGACTGGGGAGTGACACTCGGGCAGGGCTGGCAGCACCCCGGGGGTGACACTCGGGCAGGGCTGGGGACCGGGGGGTGACACTCGGACAGGGCTGGCAGCACCCCGGGGGGTGACACTCGGGCAGAGCTGAGGACCGGGGGTGACACTCGGGCAGGGCTGGCAGCACCCCGGGGTGCCAGGCAGGGTCTGAGCTGCCCCCCGGCACACGGAAGGGGCGGGGGGACATCCCTGGGTCCCTCCTGCGTTCCCTCCTGCCCTTGCCGCGTTTTTCTCTGCGTTGCCAAAAAATGGCCGGAGCCTCCGGAGGCTCGGGAATGTCACCGGGCAGGGACAGGCCGTGCCCCGGCCCCGCTGGGAGGGGAGGGGAGGCTCCAGGGCACCGGGGGCAGCAGCGGCGAGGCGAGAAGGAGAATTTCTCCTCCTGAGGGAGCACAAAAAGGCCTCGCTGAGCACAGCTGGGCACAGCTGGAACTGCGCGGGGGAGGGTCCTGGCAGATGTGACGATCCGCAGCTCCAAAGAGAAGGAGGAGCTGCTGGGCAGCAGGAGCTTCCTCATGTCCTGCGGTTAACCCTTCCCACCCCGGACAGCCCTGAGATTAACCTTTCCCACCCTGGACAGCCCTGCAGTTAACCCTTCCCGCCCCGGATAGCCCTGCAGTTAACCCTTCCCGCCCCGGAGCAGCCCTGCAGTTAACCCCTCCCGCCCCAGGAGCGTGCCCAGCGAGGGTTAACCCTGCCCCGCCCTGCCCGCGGGGCTGGTGCCGCTCTGGCTCTGGCCAGGCTGCCTGGCGCCATCTGGAACGCTCCACCTGCTCGGGGGCTTTTCCTCCCCGGCCGCTGGTGCCGTGCCCAGAGCTGGCCGCCTCTCCTCAGGCTGGCACCGGCCCCTGGCAGCAGAGGCACGGGAGGTGCTGCTGGGCACGGCACCTCCTGCCAAGCTGGCCTCAGCCCAAAGCCGCGGGGCTGTGCCGCCTCTGGCTGCCTCCCCAGCCCTGGCAGCAGCAGTTTCTCCCCAGTTTTCCCTCTGGGAAGGGATGGAGGGAATGTTCGGCTCCTGACAGCAGCAGGGTGAGAGCTGGCTGCTCTGGGCTGGTGGAGTGAGAGGTCCCAGATGGCAGAACCCCAAAATCCCTTGAGGCTGGAGAAGCCCTCCAGGGTCATCGAGCCCAAGCTGTGCCCGACGCCCACTTTGTCACCAGCCCCAAACACTGAGAGCCACCTGCAGTTGTTCCGTGGTGTTCCCAGCCCCCCGGGCAGCTCCAGTCCCTGCCCACCCTTTCCATGGGGAAATTCCTGCTGGTTCCACCCTGAGCTCCCCTGCCCAGCCTGAGCTGTTCCCTCTCCTCCTGTCCCTGTTCCTGGCAGAAATCCCAAATCCCCCCGGCTGTCCCCTCCTGTCAGGGACTTGTGCAGAGCCAGAAATTCCCCCTGAGCCTCCTTTTCTCCAGGCTGAGCCCCTTCCCAGCTCCCCCAGCCCCTCCAGCCCCACTCCCTGCCCCTCGGCGAGGATCCCTCTCTCCTGACAGCCTCTCCCCTAATTCCCAGCAGGACGGTGGGCGGCAGCAGCAGCAGCAGTGACCCCCAGGCCCCCGCCCGGCCTCCCCGCCCCCACAGGCATGCCTGGTGGCTCTGGGCAGCTCCCATGGCGTTCCTGTCCAGGCTCTACAGGAGCAGCAGCCGCTCCCCGAGCCGGGCGCCGCGGGACGAGCGCGGCACCCACCCCATCCTCAGCGTCTGCGAGCTGGAGCGGCTGCTCTACACGGGGAAAACCGCCTGCAACCACGCCGACGAGGTGTGGCCAGGGCTCTACCTGGGAGACCAGTAAGTGTGGCCAGGGGAGGGACTGGGGGCCACTCTGGGGTGGGGACACGGGCACCTTGTCACTCCCCACAGAGCCCGGAGAGGTGGCTGTGCTCGGCTGGGGCTGGGCTCTTTCTCCAGGCACTGACAGAATGAGAGGACTCAGCCTTAAGGCGCATCCAGGGGAATTCAGGTTGGATGTCAGGAAAAAGATTTTTACTGAAGAGTGATAAAGGATTGGAATGGTCTGCCCCGGGGAGGTGGTGGAGTCACCATCCCTGGATGTGTTTAAGAAGGATGGGATGTGGCACTGGGTTGGTTGAGGTTGGGGATGGGTTGGACTCGATCTTGGAGGTCTCTTCCCACCTGATGATTCTGAGATTCTAATTCAGTGATTGTGTGATTGGGTGGTTTGCTGATTCTGTGATTCAGTGATTCCAGTGATTCAGTGATTCTGTGATTGTGTGATTCAGTGATTGCATGATTCTGCAATTGTGTGATTCAGTGATTCAGTGATACAGTGATTTCAGTGATTCTGTGATTCAGTGATTCAGTGATTCTGAGATGCAGTGATTTCTGTGACTCAGTTATTCAGTGATTGTGTGATTCTGTAATTGGATGATTCTATGATTTCTGTGATTCTGTAATTGGGCGATTCAGTGATTCAGTAATTCAGTGATTCAGTAATTCAGTGATTCTGTAATTCTGTAATTCTGTAATTCTGTAACTAATTCTGTGATTCTGTGGGGAAGGTGAAGTACAGCAGGATATGATGGGTGTGGAGCTGGGACAAAGGAGGAAGGAGGTGACAGGGCTGTGCAGGCAGCAGAGCCAGGACGGTGAAATCACCCTAAACCCCAACAATCCCAAAAATCTGCCAGATTTTCACATCCACCTCTCTCATCCAAAACCATTTGCCTGGGACAGCCTTTCCATGGTGCTGGGGACACTTTTGCTGAGGTGAGCTGTCCCCTGCTGTCACGATCCGCTCAACCCGGGCGGGAGTCGTGATGGTTCGTTCGACCCCAGGGCGCAAACGACAAAAGCAAGGGACTCAGGTTTGTTTAGCAGAAAGCAATAATGCAGTTTATTGAGTGCCAAAGAGAGAGAGAGGGTGAAAGAGAGAAAGGATGGGATGTAGCTACCAACAGATGGGATGGATCCTTGTGGTCGTCCAATGAGACATGTCCTCAATCTGTTGGGGAGAAAGAGATCTCGGGGGTCTTTAGTTTGAGGGTGTCTTTTATAGTCTTTAGTTTGAGGATGTTTTTATAGTCTTTAGTTTGAGGATGTTTTTATAGTCTTTAGTTTGAGGATGTTTTTATAGTCTTTTCCAAGGCGTTGGGCAACTGGCCAAACAGGTGAGGAGTTTCAGGCACGCTTTGGGTTCTGTTGGGAAAACAATCCCAAAACAAGCTCAAGCGAGTCCTTGTCGATGAAACAAACACAGGGCACTCCATCTCTGATCCTTGTCGATGAAACAAACACAGGGCACTCCATCTCTGAGCAGCTCATTGCTCTCACACCTGTGGGAGCCTTGTCGAGTAAACACAGTTCAGAGCACCGTGACTAGCCGTAAACCAGTCTCATGAGAAACCAGTCCTGGTCCAATGGGCACCACCTGGAACAATCCCTTGGCGTTCCTCCCATCCCTGGCCAGCGCCTTCAAACTGCAGTTTGAGGGGTCTTCTTAGGCCTCAGTTGTTGGGCAGAACAAAGGAGAGGCTTTCAGACGGACTCTGCCCGCTGTGTCCCGCAGGGACATCGCCTCCAACCGGCGGGAGCTGCTGCAGCTGCGCATCACCCACGTGCTGAACGCCTCCCACTGCCGCTGGCGCGGCGGCGCCGACTACTACGAGGGCACGGGCATCCGCTACCTGGGCATCGAGGCACACGACTCGCCCTCCTTCGACATGAGCCCCTACTTCTACCCTGCTGCTGACTTCATCCACCAGGCTCTAAACGAAGGTTCTGAGGGAGAGGAGAGGAGAGGGAGAGGGAGAGGGAGAGGGAGAGGGAGAGGGAGAGGGAGAGGGAGAGGGAGAGGGAGAGGGAGAGGGAGAGGGAGAGGGAGAGGGAGAGGGAGAGGGAGAGGGAGAGGGAGAGGAGAGGAAATGGGAGAAGCAGCCCTGAGGAGGTGGGAGCTGGGGGTTGAGGATCCTGGGGGTTTGAGGCTGGGATGGGTTCTCCTTATGGGGTCACCTCAATGGTGTCCCCTGGATGGGATAATCCCCATGTTGTCCCCTCATGGAGTCACACCAATGGTGTCTCCTTATGGGGTCACCTCAATTCTGTCTCCTGGATGGGTTCACCTCAATGAAGTCTCCTTATGGGATAACTCTAATGGTGTCCCCTCCACAGGATAACCCCAATGGTGTCTCGTGTCTCCTCATGGGATCGCCCCAATGGTGTCCCCTCATGGGATGACCCCCAATGGTTTTTCCTCATGGGATCCCACTCCATGGTGTCTCTTCATGGGATCACCTCAATGGTGCCTCCTGGATAGGATGACCCCAATGGTGTCCCCTCTACAGGACAACCCAAATGGTTTTTCCTCATGGGATCACCTCCATGCTGTCCTGTGACCTCGATTCTGTCCCCTCAAGGGATGACCCCAGTGGTGTCCCCTGCATGCCATCCCCTCCTCCCCAGAGGGAACAGGCTGGATGACACCACTGTCCCCTCAGGTCACAGCCCCCCCCTGCATCCTGAGCTGCTTCTGGGCCTGTTCTGTCCCTTTGGGGCCACCAGGACTCACTGACACCCTTTGCCCCGGGGTGACGTGGGTGCCCCACAGAGCTCTGGCTGCTCCACGGGCCCAGCAGCTTTTCCATGGGGAGTTTCCAGGCTGTGCTGACTGTGTCCTGTCCCCTCCCAGGGAGGATCCTGGTGCACTGTGCTGTCGGGGTCAGCAGGTCGGCCACCCTGGTCCTCGCCTACCTCATGATCCGCCACCACATGCCCCTGGTGGAAGCCATAAAGACGGTCAAGGACCACCGAGGGATCATCCCCAACCGCGGCTTCCTGCGCCAGCTGGTGGCCCTGGACAACGCCCTGCGCCTCAAGAGGAGCTCCTGAGGCACCTGGGAGCCCTGCCCAGCTCTGGCTGTGCCCCCAGCCCCAGGGGGTGCCCCATGGTCCAGCCCAGCCCCTGGTCCTGCAGGGAGGCCTGGCCATGGCTCCCAGCCCAGCCCCTCCAGAGGGACCCGGCCCCACGTCACCCTCTCTCCATCCCTGCGGCCTCCAGGGAGCCTTCACGGCTTTGTTGTCCCCCCTTGTGGAGTTTGTGTCCCTCCCTGGCTCTGTGTCCCCTGTTGTATGTCCCTGCTGATGTCAGCTCTGGTGTGGGCTCAGCCCAGCTCCCCTCGTGCTGTTCGGGTGTTGTCCGTGCCTCGTGTCACCCTGTGAATAAAGGCACTGCTAAGGAACGGCCTGGGCACGCTGGTGGGCTGGGGACAGCGCAGGTGGCACCTGTCACAGGGCTGGGGACAGCTCAGGTGGCACCTGTCACAGGGGACAGAGTGGCATCTGAGTGCTGGGGGTCAAGAGGAACCCAAGTGCCCCCAAATTCTCAGTCCAGGGATCAAACCTGAGATCACATTCAATACCCAAACTGAGCCCTGCTCAATATCCAAACCTGAGATCACATTTAACACCCAAACCTGAGCCCTGCTCAATATCCAAACCTGAGATCACATTTAACACCCAAACCTGAGCCCTGCTCAATATCCAAACCTGAGATCACATTTAATACCCAAACCTGAGCCCTGCTCAATATCCAAACCTGAGATCACATTTAATGCCCAAACCTGAGCCCTGCTCAGGGCCTGTCCTGGGGTTCCCCACTCACATTCTCTCCTGGGGTTGCCCCCTCTTATTAACCAGGATAACCCTCGGGACAGGCTGGGGATGGAGCCGGGATTAACTGGGATAACCCTCGGGACAGGCTGGGGATGGAGCCGGGATTAACTGGGATAACCTCAGGACAAACTGGGGATGGAGCTGGGACTAACCAGGATAACCTCGGGACAGGCTGGGGATGGAGCTGGGACTAAACCAGGATAATCTCGGGACAGGCTGGGGATGGAGCTGGGATCAACCAGGATAACCTTGGGACAAACTGGGGATGGAGCTGGGACTAACCAGGATAACCTCGGGACAGGCTGGGGATGGAGCTGGGATTAACCGGGATAACCTCAGGACAAACTGGGGATGGAGCTGGGACTAACCCGAGATAATCTCGGGACAGGCTGAGCCCGGACCGGGCGGGAATCTCCCTCCCCGCGGGTGCTTCGGGACCGGGCTGAGCTCCGGGCTGGAATTTCCCGGGATTTCCCGGCATTTCTGGCGGGTCCTCCCCATTCACACCCGCCCTCAGCCTCCATCTCACCTCCCACAGCGGCCCCGCGCCTCTGCTGCAGGATTTTGGGCTGAGGGAGGAGCTGGGGCTGTCGTGACAGAAAGCGAGAGGGGCTGGCAGAGCCGGGAATTCCCTGACAGAGCAAAGCAGCGCTGGGGAAAACGGGAGGGGTCAGCGCCCGCTCCTCGCTTCCACCGAGCTTGGTTTGCAGCTCCCTTTTTATAGTATGGTTTATCAATAATTGTTATTGTTTTATTGTAGTAATTCTGCAAGGTAAGCAGTGGTGGCCAGAGAAACTTCCAAACTTCCGTGGGACAGGTCTTGGGATAATTGGTCATGTAACCATCTGGTCTTGGGAGATAAAAAACAGAAGAAGTGGGAATTCTGATCTTTAGCAGAGAGTTTGTGATTGATCACACAAAGGCAGGAAATCTGATTCTGCAAAAAAACCTTTCAGAGTATGGAAAATCCCCTTTTTTTTTTTTTTACGAACTGGTATACAATATTCATAACAGGGGGATTTAAACAGAGTGGGTTTAATCATCTATTTGCCTTTATCTAGATCCATGTTCTTTTCTTATTTTAAGTATTCTGGTTTATACAAACTCCAAAACTTCTGTGATTAACACGAATCATTTATCAATTATCACGACAGCAATGGCATCACTGACCCCCCGGCCCCAAGGCACCCACATCAAGTCGGAACCCCCAATCTCGCCGTTTTCCCCCATTTTTCACTCATCCATGAGAAGATGACGTCAGCGGTGACATCACCAACCCCTCCAGGGCCGGCTACTCGCCAAAACTGTGCCCACGTCGGGGTGGCACCGACGATTTGCTCATTCCCCGCTTCCGAGAGAAGGTGACATCAGCAGTGACATCATAGAGCCCAGAAGCTGCGCACCTTCCCTTGATTAGTTAATTCCCGTTGATTATCAATACAGGGAGGAGATGACGTGGCAATGACGTCACAAAATATACCACGGGTTATCTCACGAGTGAAAGCATGACGTCACCAACAGGCCCATGCATGTTCCCATTAACAACTCCCCAGTCTCATTTACATGTAAAAAAGTAATGACGTCGTAGTGACGTCAGGACCCCCCGGCGGTCAGATGGGACTGTGCAACGTCGTAACGCAGGGCGCACACGTCACGCAGCCGCGTGCCGCTCCCATTCATCATTTCCATAACCCGGAAGGATCACAGGACACGGCGCCGCGCCCGGACCCAGCGCCGCGCCACTGCCCTGCAGGTCACGGCGACATTGCTGTCCCCACCCAGCCCTCCCCGCTCGTTCTTCTACCCTCCGTGAATTATTCTGTCCATCCCTTCCGTCCCTGTTGTCGTTCCCTCCGCCCCGCGCCGCCGCTCTGCCGCGCTCCGCGCTCGCTAATTAGCAATGCTAATTTATGCGCGCGAAACCACGCCCCCCACCGCCGTTCCCTTTACGGCAGCCGGGGGGGTGGTTTGCGACAGTTGGCGCGCGCGCGGAGCGGGTGGCGGCGGCAGGGCCGGGGATGCCGGGGGGTTCTGAGGCGATCTTGGGGGTCTCTGAGGGAATCCCGGGGGTTTCTGAGGGGATCTTGGGGGTCTCTGAGGGGATCTTGGGGGGTCCCTGAGGGATCCCGGGGGTCCCTGAGGGATCCCAGGGGTTTCTGAGGGGATCTTGGGGGTCTCTGAGGGATCCTGGGGGCTTCTGAGGGGATCCCGGCGTTTTCAGGGATCCGGGGTCCTCTGAGGGGATCTTGGGGGTCTCTGAGGGATCCCGGGGCTCTCTGAAGGATCTCGGGGGTCTCTGAGGCGATCCCGGGGGTTTTCAGGGATCCCGGGGATTTTCAGGGATCCCGGGGGTCTCTGAGGGGATCCCGGGGATTTTCGGAGGGGTCTCTGAGGCGATCCCGGGTGTTTTCATGGATCCCGGGGGTTTCTGAGGAGATCTTGGGGGTTTTCAGGGATCCCGGAGGTCTCTGAGGCGATCCCGGGGATTTTCAGAGGGGTCTCTGAGGGGATCCCGGGGGTTTTCAGGGATCCCCGGGGGTTTCTGAGGGATCCCGGGGGTCTCTGAGGCGATCCCGGGGGTTTTCAGGGATCCCGGGGCTCTGTGAGGGGGTCGCTCCCGCTGTCTCTGTGTGTCCCGGCTATGGAGCGGGACTCGGATCAGCCGCCCGCCGCCCCCTCAGGGGAGCATTCGCCGCCCGCCGCTCCCTCAGCGGAGCAGGCGCTGCTGCGGGCCCGCCGGGCTGTCCCGGCCATGGAGCGGGGCTCGGAGCATTCGCCGCCCGCCGCCCCCTCAGCGGAGCAGGCGCTGCTGCGGGCCCGCCGGGCGCTGCCCGAGCCCGGGGCGCTGCGGGAGCTCCGCGATCTGCTGCAGGCGGCCGATCCGCGCTGGCTGCCGGGCTCCGCCAGCCCCGCCGCGCTGGGCGAGCTGGCGGCGGCGCTGGGCGAGCTGGCGGCTCCTCCGCGCCGGGAGCAGGACGGGGCCGAGCCGCCCGGGCAGGAGGCGGCGCTGGCCGCTGTGGCGGAGCGGGCCGAGCGCGTTGGTGCCGTGTTCCTGCTGCTGCTGCGCAAGCTGGAGGAAGCCGGGGACCAGCGATCGCCCGGGGTGGCCGCTGTAGGGCCCGGGTTGCGCCGGGTGCTGGGACACGCGTTCATCTTCGCCGTCACGCACAAGGAGCAGAGGCCCTGGAGCACGGCCAGGAGCCGGGAGGTGGCTGAGGAGCTGCTGGAGAGGCTGGTCCGGGCTGCGGGATGCGCCTCCGTGGAGGAATTCCTGCAGGGAAAGGAGGCGGATGAGGAAGGAAGATTCGGAGCGGTGATGGGGATCCTGAAGCAGGAGTTAACCAAGTGAGTGGGGAGGGGAGGAAATGCTGGGACACGGAGCTGAGGCTCCAGAGATGATAAAATGAAAAAAAAAAAGCTTCACAAGTGCCCAGCAGGAAAGTGTTGGGGATGATTGTCACAAATACCCAGCTGTGAAAGGCTTTTGGGGATGATTGTCACAAACGTCCACCATGAAGGTTTGGGGATGATTGTCACAAATACCCAGCTGTGAAAGGTTTTGGGGATGATTGGCATAAATTCCCAGCAGTGGAAGGTTTTGGGGATGATTGTCACAACTGCCCAGCTGTGAAAGGTTTTGGGGATGTTTGTCACACTCAGCTGTGAAAGGTTTTGGGGGTGATTGTCACAAACGTCCACCAGGAAGGTTTGGGGATGTTTGTCACAAGTGTCCACCAGAAAGGTGTTGGGGATGATTGGCATAAATTCCCAGCAGTGGAAGATTTTGGGGGATGATGGTCACAAATGTCCAGCTGGAACGTGTTGGGGACAATCGTCACAAATTCGCAGCAGTGGAAGATTTTGGGGGATGATGGTCACAAATGTCCAGCTGGAACGTGTTTGGGATGATTGTCACAAATGCCCAGCAGTGCAAGGTGTTTGGGATGATTGTCATAAATTCGCAGCAGTGGAAGGTTTTGGGGGATGGTTGTCACAAATGCCCAGCAGTGCAAGGTTTGGGGGATGAGGGTCAGAGTTTGCTGCCAGCCCCAGTGCGGGGCCGATGGTCTCTGTGCTCCCCGAGCCGTGTCTGTCCCCGCAGGGACACCTGGAAGCGCAATCCCGCCTCCAAGCACGTGTTCTCCTGGTCCCTGCTGCGCGTCCGCCGGCCCTGGCTGTGCCCGCACCTGGAGCGGGTCCTGCCGCCCGCGCTGCTCCTCTCCGATGACTTCCAGGAGGAGAACAAAGTGCTGGGCGTGCGCTGCCTGCACCACATCGTGCTCAACGTGGTGAGGGAGGGCAGGAGCCCCGTGCGGAGGGAGGGACAAGCACAGAGTGTCACGCACAGTGTCACCCCTGGCTCTGCACTGACCCCACCATCTCATCCAGGAGAGCGTTTCCTGCAGCTCTGGCAGCCTCAGGCTGTGCCCAGTGCCTGGGGGAAGCACTTGTCCCTAAAATCCTCCCTGACACAGCCCCAGCCCTTCCCTCGTGTGGGTCAGGTCCCAGCAGGGGTGAAGCTGCATTTACAGCCCCTCACTCCTCCCAGGCTTTGCTTTCCTTAGTCTGAGCTTTGCTTAGGTTTTCCCACTGCCCAGGATTAACACTTGCTCTCTGTTGCTGCAGCCAGCAGCAGATCTGTGCCAGTTCAACAGGGCCCAGGTGCTGTTCCACGCCCTCTTCAACCACCTCTACTCTCGGGAGGCTCCTCTCATCCAGGTGGGACTTGGCTTTAAGGTGCCCTGGGCTCGTGGCAGCCCCTCAGTCTAAGGCTGAGCCTTGGAATGAGACAAACTCCATGGAAACTCCCCGAAGGGAGGAGCTCTTGGCTGCTGCCCCATCCCAGTGGGCAGGTCTGAGGCTCTCAGCTCTGGGTGGCAGCAGGGTTGGGGTTTGCTGTTGTTTTTGGTGGGGACAGGAGCTCCCATTGCCCGTCTGTCCCCAAGGCAGGCGGTGCTGCTGTGCCTGCTGGACCTGCTGCCCGTGCTGGAGCGATGCCAGAGGCACCAGGGCCAGGCCAGGGCCACCTCCCCCTGGGACCAGGTGCTGCAGCTGCTGCTGAGCCACATGGAGGCTGAGCACAGGCTGGCCCTGCGCAGGGTGTACGCAGGGAGCCTGCCTGCCTTCGTCTGCAGGTGAGACAGGGGCACCTGTGCCACCCTCTGAGGGGTGGGAGCTGTGCCTGGGGCTGTGCCCACCCTCTGAGGGGTGGGAGCTGTGCCTGGGGCTGTGCCTGGGGCTGTGCCCACCCTCTGAGGGGTGGGAGCTGTGCCTGGGGCTGTGCCTGGGGCTGTGCCCACCCTCTGAGGGGTGGGAGCTGTGCCTGGGGCTGTGCCTGGGGCTGTGCCACCCTCTGAGGGGTGGGAGCTGTGCCTGGGGCTGTGCCCACCCTCTGAGGGGTGAGAGCTGTGCCTGGGGCTGTGCCTGGGGCTGTGCCACCCTCTGAGGGGTGGGAGCTGTGCCTGGGGCCAGTTCTCACCCTCTGAGGGGGGTGAGAGCTGTGCCTGGGGCTGTGCTCACCCTCCTGAGGGGTGGGAGCTGTGCCTGGGGCTGTACCTGGGGCTGTGCCTGGGGCTGTGCCCTCCCTCTGAGGGGTGGGAGCTGTGCCTGGGGCTGTGCCTGGGGCTGTGCCCACCTTCTGAGGGGTGGGAGCTGTGCCTGGGGTCATTCCCACCTTCTGAGGGGTGGGACCTGTGCCTGGGGCTGTGCCCACCTTCCTGAGGGGTGGGAGCTGTGCCTGGGGCTGTGCCCACCTTCTGAGGGGTGGGAGCTGTGCCTGGGGCTGTGCCTGGGGTCATTCCCACCTTCTGAGGGGTGGGAGCTGTGCCTGGGGCTGTGCCTGGGGTCATTCCCACCTTCTGAGGGGTGGGAGCTGTGCCTGGGGTCATTCCCACCTTCTGAGGGGTGAGAGCACAGGGACAGGCCCTGGGTTTGGTATCCAAGGGTTTGCCCCCTCCTCAAGGTGTTTTTGAGATCCAGGGGTATCTATTCTCTCTGCTCAGTGTGTTTTTGGGATCCAGGGGTATCTATCCTCCCTCCCAAAGTGTTTTTGAGATCCAGGGGTATCTGTCCTCCCCCCTCAGTGTGTTTTTGGGATCCAGGAGTATCTATTCTCTCTGCTCAGTGTGTTTTTGGGATCCAGGGGTATCCATCCTCCCTCCTCAGGGTGTTTTTGGGATCCAGGGGTATCTGTCCTCCCTCCTCAGGGTGTGTTTGTGTCTCCAGACTCGGCATCCTGATCGTCGAGGCACCTGAAGAGGCTGGAACGAGTCATCCTGGGCTACCTGGAGGTCTCTGATGGCCCCGAGGAGGAGGCCAGGCTGGCAATCCTGGAGACCCTGCAGTGCACCATAGAGCATGCCTGGCCCAGGTACCACCAAAGCTGTCCTGGCCTGAATGATTCATTCCTGTCCTGAAGGTTTCCACTCTAAGAACCCAAAATTACTGTTTCCTGAGTTAAAGGCCCTGAAATCCTAAGGGAAAATCTGTCCCAGGAGGTACTTGCTGGCATTACTGAAAAACCCAGCTCCAAAATTAAGCTGGGTCCACATTTTGATCCCACTTGTGCTTCTTCCAAAAGCACAAAGTTCAATCAGTGTGGAGTAAACAAACCCAGTGCCAGCATTCCCAATCCCCAACCCCCATGAGCTCCCTCAGCCCAGGGCTGCCCTGGCACCAGCCCTGCCCCTGCCCTGCCCCAGGAGGGTTTTGGGATGTTTCCTTGCAGGATCCTGCCCCAGGAGGGTTTTGGGATGTTTCCCTTGCAGGATGCCCTGCAGGCCCCTGCCCCAGGAGGATTTTGGGATGTTTCCTTGCAGGATGCCCTGCAGGCTCCTGCCCCTGCCCTGCCCCAGGAAGATTTTGGGATGTTTCCTTGCAGGATGCCCTGCCCCTGCCCTGCCCCAGGAAGGATTTTGGGATGTTTCCCTTGCAGGATGCCCTGCAGGCTCCTGCCCTGCCCCAGGAAGTATTTTGGGACGTTTCCCTTGCAGGATGCCCTGCAGGCTCCTGCCCTGCCCTGCCCCAGGAAGTATTTTGGGATCGTTTCCCTTGCAGGATGCCCTGCAGGCCCCTGCCCCAGGAAGTATTTTGGGATGTTTCCTTGCAGGATGCCCTGCAGGCCCCTGCCTCAGGAAGTATTTTGGGACGTTTCCCTTGCAGGATGCCCTGCAGGCTCCCAGTGCTGCTCCAGGCCCTGCTGAGGCTGCTCTGGGACGTTCACACAGAGAGGGGCCTCACCCCCGAGGCTGTCAGAGCTGCCCTGCTGCACAGAGCCACCCAGTGCCTCATCCTGCTGGACCACTGCTGCCAGGGCCAGGTGAAGGTGAGCCAGGCCTCTGCTGGGTCCCAGTGCCCCCTTCCCTCTCAGCCCTGCAGCATTTTGGATTTCCCCCTCTCCAGTGTCAGTAATCCATGGATAAGTGACTCAGGATCAATGTGTGTGACATGCTGTGGCTGGCTGTGAACACTGCTACATAATAATAATAATAATAACAACAACAACAATAATAATAATAATGATAATAATTATTATTATTGTCAACCTATATTTTTATATTATGATATAACATTATATTCTTATAATAGTATATTGCATTATATCTTACATAATATTAATATAATAATGTACTAATATGATATTGTATATATAATTATTATATTATGAAATTATAGTATTATATATCATATTTCTATATTATAATAATTATTATTATCATGTTGTTGGACTTTGCTGAGTCCATTCTCAGCAACTGTTTGCAAATCAGTCACAGCCAAACACAAACTCATGTCCTGTGCCAGTAAGAACTGTGCTGCATCTGGGACTCCTCAACAAAAGTGGGTTTTCATCATTGGTTCACACAAAACTGCTGCTTTTTAGGCCAAAACCAGGCAGAGCTTATGAGCATTTGCTCAGTTTTGGTTTGTTTGTTTTCCAAAAAATTTAAATGTGCATCCCAGAGTGAAGCTCCATGAGCTGATGGCAGATGCAGCCCCAGGAGGGGACAGTGCAGGGCACTGTGGCACTGAGGCTGCTGAGTCCAGCTGTGCACAGCTGGAGTCAGGGAGGGTGGGGACACACCCTGCAGTGCCAGGCACTGGCAGAGCTGCTTTTCTCCCTGCAGGAGCTGCTGCAGGGGGTGCACAGCAGCTGTGAGGAGAGCAGGGTGAGGGAGTGCCTCAGGAAGGTGCAGGAGAGCACCTGAGCTGCCGGATCTGCTCAGCCCTTTTTGCACAATAAAACTGGTGTTTATTGAAGAGTTCTGTCATTCTTGTCCCACCTGTGAGCCCTACACCTCCCCCAGGCACAGCCAAGTGCCCCCAGGGCCCTGGGAGGTTCCTGCAGAGCCCCCAGAGCCTGGGCTGAGCTTTGTGTGCTTGCCGAGGAGGTGGGGCAGTTCCTCTGAGTTGTACAAAGTCACTGCAGCTGCCTGGGCTGGGGACAGGACCCCCACTGCTCTTGCAGAGAATGTGTGGAGTACAAAAGCAGGAGTTGCTGAGCAGGGCTGGGGTGGGTGACAGATGCTGCCCTCACACTCTGGTGGCACAGCTGCAGTTCTGGCAGTCAGTACAAATGGGCTCAGGCTGCTTTTGTCTTGGTGCTGGGCTCTGTTTCCTCCTCGTACTCTATCTCAATGTGGGGCCGTTTTCTCCTGGCTGGGCCCTTCAGGGGTGTTTTCCCGTTTCCATTTGGAGTGGGAGGCTTTCTTCTCTACTTCTTCCTCCTCTTCCTGCTCCTCTTCACTGCTTGTCTCCAACTTATCCATGTCCTGAGGAAGAATTGAGTCAGCAGAGTGATGTCAGAGCAGGTTGTGGAACTAAACCTCCTCTCTCCCCAAAATCCCCTCGTGTGTGATCCCATTCCACAATCCCTGGCTCCAGGGCAGCTGGGCTGGGCTCCCACTGTACAATTCTCTCCACAGCTCACCCAGAGACACCCAAGGCAGCTCAGCCTCAGTTTGCCCCTGGTGCTTCACCCACCTCAAAGTCGCTGAGTTCGCTGTCCTCTGCTTCCACAAACTCCCTCTTATCCACGTCCTGCAAGGAACAGAGGCAGGGACTGAGCACAGCAGTGCCCTGGGAGAGCCACCAAGGCCACCACGAGGTTTTTCTGAGCCAGCAGGAAGGGGCAGCCCAGCTCAGCTCTGGAAGCTTTACCTCATCATCATCTTCCTCCCTCTCTGCATCCGAGTCGCTCTCGCTCTCGGCCTCCTGCTGCTGGAGGGCCTTGTCAAAGGCGTGGATGGGGAAGTTGTAGATGTCTCCATACTGGAAGGGAAATTGGGATTTTCTGTAAGCCACAGCAGGGAGATGGACTTTGGGCTGGGAGGCATTGAAAGCCTAAATGGGGCAGCACCAGACCGAGGTGTGGGACAGCCCAACCCTGACCTGGCAGTTCTGCACAGAACAGGGAACACCTCGTGTTTTGGGGCTCCCTGTGCACAGGAGAAGAACCCTCGTGTTTTGGGGCTCCCTGTGTTTTGGGGCTGCCTGTTTTGGGAGGCAGCAGCCCAGGGGCAGCACTGTGAGCTCTGTGTGACCCTCACTCACTGTGAGCTCTGTGTGACCCTCACTCACCGTGAGCTCTGTGTGACCCTCACTCACCGTGAGCTCTGTGTGACCCTCACTCACTGTGAGCTCTGTGTGACCCCTCACTCACCGTGAGCTCTGTGTGACCCTCACTCACCGTGAGCTCTGTGTGACCCTCACTCACCGTGAGCTCTGTGTGACCCTCACTCACTGTGAGCTCTGTGTGACCCTCACTCACCGTGAGCTCTGTGTGACCCTCACTCACCGTGAGCTCTGTGTGACCCTCACTCACCGTGAGCTCTGTGTGACCCCTCACTCACCGTGAGCTCTGTGTGACCCTCACTCACTGTGAGCTCTGTGTGACCCTCACTCACTGTGAGCTCTGTGTGACCCTCACTCACCGTGAGCTCTGTGTGACCCTCACTCACCGTGAGCTCTGTGTGACCCTCACTCACCGTGAGCTCTGTGTGACCCTCACTCACTGTGAGCTCTGTGTGACCCTCACTCACTGTGAGCTCTGTGTGACCCTCACTCACCGTGTCCTGCTTCAGCCTCTCCAGCAGCTCCTTCTCGATGGCGTTGTCCAGCTGGGCAGCGATCAGGGCTTTCTCCTAAGGAACACAGAGCAGCTGTGTGAGACCCAGGGGCAGCAGGGGACAGGAGCAGGGACAGCAGGGACAGCAGGGAGAGCAGCAGGGGACATGGAGCTGCCCTCACCTCTCGCCTGTTCTCGCGCCTCTCGATCTTCCTGCGCAGCGGGACGAGCTTCCTCCTGCAGGGAACAGGCACTGGGAATGCCACAGCCCCTGGCAGCAGCAGCCAGCAGCTGGAGCACTCCCAACGTGTGGAACATCCTGAGGTTTGGGTGCCTCAGGAGAAGAAAGATGTACATGATGGGGAAGGGTCTGGAGGAGCAGCTCCTCCCAAAGGACAGCTCTGATCTCTGCTCTGTGCCAGGGCAGGACAGGGAATGGCTGGAGCTGTGTCAGGGCAGCCTCAGGTTGGGACTTTTGGGAATGGGCACAGCCCCAAGGCTGCCAGAGCTCCAAGATGGAGTTCCCAGGGACAGGTGGGGTTGTTGGGGTGTCTGTGCAGGGCCAGGCTTTGGGATCAGTGATCCCTGTGAGTCCCTTCCAGCTCAGCACATTCCCTCAGTGCATTCACACACGGGATTCCTGCAACTCACGCATGTCAGATCCATCTAAAACCCTCAGCAAACAGGCACCAGCTCCGTGTGCCAGCAGTGTCAGAGGGGCAGTGGCTCCAGAAGCCACCAGGGGTCACTCCATGCTCCCTGCGTGTCCCTTACTGCCTCTTGAGGGTCAGCTTGCGGATGCGGATCAGGTACTGCGTGATCTTGGTGAACCTCTGCTTGCACTTGTGCCGGAGGAAGCGCGGCCAGTAGATGAGGTTCTCATCGATCTCCTCCAGAGCCTTCTCGTAGTTCTTGCTCAGCAGCACCTGCAGGGGCAGGGGCAGGCTTGGCTGACAGCAGGACAAAAGAAGGGGCGTTTGGGAGGGGCTGCATCGCTCCCAGAGCCAGGGAATCATCAAGGAAAAGCCCCCAGGGTGGGTCCCCGCTTTGTCCAGTGCCACCTCCAGGGACGGGCATCCCAAACCTCCCCGGGCATTTCCAACCCTTTCCATGGGGAAATTCCTCCTGCTGCCCAAGCTGAGCCCCCCTGACTCAGCTTCCCTCCCTCCCTCCCTCAGTGGGGACACGGAGCTGCTGTCTGTGTCCCTGTGTCCCCTGTGTCCCTGCTGTCCCTGTGTCCTTGCTGTCCCTGTGTCCCTCTGTCCCTGGTGTCCCTCTGTCCCTGTGTCCCCGAGCTCACCCGCTCCCAGAGGCGCCGGGGAAACGCCGCCCGCTCGATCGTCTTCATGTAGAGATAACATCGACCTGGGAAACAAACAAACCCCCCTGAGCCCCTCCCCAGGGCTGGGCTGCCCTCAGGCACTGCCACCACCCCTCCCTGCCCATCCCAGAACCAGCCAGGCTGGGAAAGACCCCCAGGACCAAACGCGACCTTTGATCGCCATCCCCAGAGCACTGAGTGCCACACCCAGGCATTGCCGTGACACCTCCAGGGTCGGGACTCCAAACCCTCCCGGGCAGCTCCTCCCAAGGCTGAGCACCCTTCCCGGGAAGGGACCCCCTGCTGTCCCCGTGTCACCTTTCTCCTCCCGGACAGTGGCGTACTGGCTGTTGGCCAGCGGGCAGGACGAGCGGTTGCACAGCCCCGTCAGGTTGTACTCGTTCCTGCAGAAATTCTGCGTCTTGGTGCTGGAAAAAAGGGCAGAGGGAATGAATGGAGGAAAAGCAGGAGAACGCACTGCTCCCACAGCTCAGCCCTCCCTGTGGCGGCACACGGGTGGCACTGTGGGGTTTGGGGGCACCCGAGCGCGTCCCTCCCGTTCCTCTCCCTGCTGGATCCCCCCGGCTCAGCCCACGCCGTCCCCCCGACTCACGTCATCTTGTAGGAGCAGAACTGCCTGTTCCCCAGCATGCTCCACAGACAACCTGCGGGACAAACAGCGGGTCACCGTCACCGGCCCCGGGGACACCCCGGCAGGGGAGAGCGCAGGCACAGCACCCCAAACCCTGCCAGGGCCCCGCTGCCCCCCCAGCGCTGGGCACCCCCGGCCACGTGCGGCTGTTGCGCCCGGCGCACAAAGAACGGTGGGGCTCACATCGTCCGAATGCATGGCGGCGGTGGCAGAGGGGCCGGCGGTGGCACAGACGGCACTGACGGGACAGCGCTGCCGGGGACGGCGGGACTGGCGGCGCTGCGGGGCCCGGCCGCGCGGTCTAGGGCGCCGCCATTACAGGAAGGGGCGGAGCGAGCAGAGTCTCGCGAGAGCAGCGGCCCTGAGGGCGGGAAAAAGGGCGGGAAAAAGGGCGGGAAAAAGGGCGGGAAGGAGGGCGGGCCGCGCTGTCATGGCGGCGGTGCCGCGCCCCCTCAGGGCGGAGACCCAGCAAACCCTTGCACAAATAGACGCTCCGGGCCCACGAACGGTGTGTTTGGGGCAGGTTAATGCTGCACTCTAGAGGCGCGGGAGAAACTGCAGATTTTCTGCCAAAATCTTCCCTCAGAGACCCCCCAGTTGCAGCAGCTGAAATATCCACATTAATAATTAATCACATTAATCATTAATCACATTAATCATTAATCACATTAATCAGTGATCAAACCGGCTTTGTTGAGTCTAAACCTTATTCCCACCTCAGTTTAGAGCTCTTCAAACGAATAATGAATTTAATGTACGTTGGGAAGGACACACGAGCAGCTCTGAGCAGCACAGACAGAGAAAGCAGAGGCAATAAAGATTGTGCAGCACAAACCCTGCTCCCCTTTCTCTGCTGTGAGGGAAAATGTTCTTACCCCAGCACCCACTGAGCCTGGAGCTGCTGCTGCCTCGCCGAGCTCTGATCCCTGGGATTTATGATTTATCAGGGGAGGAGAGGAGTGTCCCTGTGCCTGCAGCCTTCCCTGGAGCCTCTCAGGCTGTCCTGGAGCTCTGGGTGCTCAGCAGGGCTGGGCCAGGGGGGCAGGAGGGTTTGTCCCTTTTTATACCTTCCCTGAGATCCAGGATTCCAGCCTGGATTTGGGCACCTGGCCCTGGATCCTGGAGATCTCTTGGCCCTGGATCCCAGAGAATCAGGATTATTCCTGCCTGGATTTGTGTACCTGGTCCTGGATCCCAGAGATCTGGGGGATTCCTGCCTGGATTTGGGCACCTGGCCCTGGATCCTGGAGAGCCAGGATTATTCCAGCCTGGATTGAGCACCTGGCCCTGGATCCTAGAGAACCAGGATTATTCCTGTCTGGATTTGTGCACCTGGCCCTGGATCCTGGAGATCTCTTGGCCCTGGATCCCAGAGAATCAGGATTATTCCAGCCTGGATTTGGGCACCTGGCCCGGGATCCCAGAGATCTGGGGGATTCCTGCCTGGATTTGGGCACCTAGACCTGGATCCCAGAGAACCAGGATTATTCCTGCCTGGATTTGTGCACCTGGTCCTGGATCCTGGAGAATCAGGATTATTCCAGCCTGGATTGAGCACCTGGCCCTGGATCCCAGAGAACCAGGATTATTCCAGCCTGGATTTGGGCACCTGGCCCGGGATCCCCGAGCTCTGGGGGATGTTGTGGTCCCTCCTCCCTCGGCGCTGCCTCCCGCCCTCGGGGCGCTCTCCACGCTCTTCCCAGCGCTGTTTTCCCGATTTTCCTGCCTCCAGGGACAAGGGGATGTTCCCTGGCAGTGGAAATTCCCCCCACGCCTGGTTTCACGTCCATCATTTCTGCTTTCCTAAACTTCTGACACTCGGCTCCGTGATTTCCCTTTCCAACCCCAAACCATCACCATCCCTTCATGCAGGACACGGAGATTTACTGCAGGGAGAGGGAGTAAATCCAGAATATATTCACCTTTCCTCTGCTGGCACGTAAATCTGGGGCCATTTCTCTCCTCCTGCCCGGCCCCAAACCATCACCAGCAAGGGCAGACGACATTCCCTGCCCGGGAATTCCCTGGGCGAGCATTAGAGCGGGGTTGAAACCTCTCGGTGGGTTTCAGGAGCGCAGAACGAGCCGGGAATTGTTTTCCCGAGGTCGGGAGCTGAGCAGGGCGGCAGCACCACCTGCTGCGGGAGCCCGGGGCTGCCGGGCTGGGAAACCCGAATTCTCCTTCCCCTTCGTCCCTGTCCCCTCTTTTTATTAATTATTCCTTTCTGTGGAATTATCTCCGCTGTTTTCTCCCTCCGTGGGAGGTTTGCTCTCTTTGCAGACGTTTTCCCCAAATATTTCCCGTTCTGAGCCAGCAGGAGGGAGAGGATTGATTCAAAACCCCAATCCAGTTCTGCCTCACTGCTCTGTCTCGCTTTCTTTCCTTTTTTATTCCTTTTGCTTTTTATCCTTCTTTTTCTCTATGTTTCCATCTCTTATTATTTTAATCTTTTCCTTTTCCTTATTTCCTTCCTCCTCTTTTCTCTTGTCCTTTTCCTCATCCCTTTCTCCTTTTGACTTTTCAATTTTTTTATTCTTAGCCATTAACCCTTTTTCTTCCCCTTCTTCTTCCTCTTCTTCTCCTTCTTCTTCTTCTCTTCTTCTCATTCTTGTTCTCGTTCTTGTTCTTGTTCTTGTTCTTGCTCTTCTTCTTCTTCTTCTTCTTCCTCCTCTTCCTCCTCCTCTTCAGTTTTCTCTTCCATTTTATTTTTCCTGCCTTTCCTTTCCTTTCCTTTCCTTTCCTTTCCTTTCCTTTCCTTTCCTTTCCTTTCCTTTCCTTTCCCTTTCCTTTCCTTTCCTTTCCTTTCCTTTCCTTTCCTTTCCTTTCCTTTCCCTTTCCTTTCCTTTCCTTTCCTTTCCTTTCCTTTCCTTTCCCTTTCCTTTCCTTTCCTTTCCTTTCCTTTCCTTTCCTTTCCTTTCCTTTCCTTTCCTTTCCTTTCCTTTCCCTCTTCCTTTTATTTTTACTTTTTCCCATTTTTCCCATTTTTCCTATTTTTCCTTTTCCCCTTTCAGGACATGGGACAGCTCCGGCCCCGCCCCTCAGCGCCGGTGCGCGTGACCCGTGCGTGTGTGGGCGTGGCCTCGTACGTGAGTGGGCGTGCCCCGTACGTGTGTAGGCGTGCCCCGTACGTCACTGGGCGCGACCCGTACGTCACCGGGCGTGCCCCCGTACGTCACTGGGCGTGGCCCCGCGCTATACCCGCGCACGCGCACCGCCCCCTCCCAGCCGGTCCAACATGGCGGCGGTGCGGGCGCTGCGCGGGGCCGTGAACGGCGCCGGGCCCGGCGGGCACCGCGAGCAGGCGGCGGCGCTGACCCGCGATTTCCTGTCGCAGCCGCGCCTCAGTGAGTGCGGGGAGCGGGGGGAACCGGGGGAACCGGGGGAACCGGGGGATCCTGCGGGGAACCGGGAGGGGGTTCGGCCCGACTCGGGGCCCTCAGAGCAGGCCGGGCTCGGGCTGTCGTTAACCAGCTGGCTCGAGCTGTAGTTAACCAGCCTGGCTCGGGCTGTAGCTAACCAGGTTGGCTGTAGCTAACCAGGCTGGCTGTAGTTAACCAAGTTGGCTGTAGCTAACCAGGCTGGCTGTAGCTAACCAGGCTGGCTGTAGTTAACCCGGTTGGCTGTAGTTAACCAGGCTGGCTGTAGCTAACCAGGTTGGCTGTAGTTAACCAGGCAGGCTGTAGTTAACCAGGGGGCTGGGCTGGGTCTGAATTGCGGAATCGGCTGAAAAGGGAACTGGGCGCTCTGGTGAAGCCGCAGCCTGGGGACAGTCAGGGCCTGTGACGGGGATTGCTCAGGCAGCAGGGACATGAAATGGCTTCGGCTGTGACACGGAATGGCTTCGGCTGTGACACCAAATGGCTTTGGCTGTGCCCTGAGGCGCAGCGGGACCTGCGGGAAATCCCCGTCAGCTTTGGGAGCCAAACCATCCCTGCACTCAGGCTCTGGTGGAGCCGAGGTGACTCCTGGTTTTCCATGTGGGTTCTGCTTGTCCCTGGCCTGGGCATGGAAAATGTTCCTGCTCGCTTGTGGTTGGTCATGGAACTGGTGAGAGGGAGATGAGGAAGGAGCTCATGAGGCAGTCACGGGGGAAATGTCTCATGCAGGGGCAGGGTTTCCAGTGGCTGCAGCCCTGGGCTCTGAGCTGATCCTAAACTTGGGATTCTGAGCTGATCCCAAACCCCTGGGATTCTGAGCTGATCCCAAACCTGGGGCTCTGAGCTGATCCCAAACCTGGGATTCTAAACTGATCCCTGCCCCTGGGGCTCTGAGCTGATCCTAACCTCAGGCTCTGAGCTGATCCTAACCTCAGGCTCTGAGCTGATCCTAAACCTCAGGCTCTGAGCTGATCCTAAACCTCAGTCTCTGAGCTGATCCTAAACCTGGGGCTCTGAGCTGATCCAAACCTGGGGCTCTGAGCTGATCCAAACCTCAGTCTCTGAGCTGATCCTAACCTCAGTCTCTGAGCTGATCCAAACCTCAGTCTCTGAGCTGATCCAAACCTCAGTCTCTGAGCTGATCCTAAACCTGGGGCTCTGAGCTGATCCTAACCTGGGGCTCTGAGCTCATCCCAAACCTGGAGCTCTGAGCTGGTCCAAACCTCAGTCTCTGAGCTGATCCAAACCTCAGTCTCTGAGCTGATCCTAACCTCAGGCTCTGAGCTGATCCAAACCTCAGTCTCTGAGCTGATCCCAAACCTGGGGCTCTGAGCTGATCCTAACCTCAGGCTCTGAGCTGATCCCAAACCTGGGGCTCTGAGCTGATCCAAACCTCAGTCTCTGAGCTGAACCTAACCTCAGGCTCTGAGCTGATCCCAAACCTGGGGCTCTGAGCTGATCCTAACCTCAGGGCTCTGAGCTGATCCCAAACCTCAGGCTCTGAGCTGATCCTAACCTCAGGCTCTGAGCTGATCCCAAACCTGGGGCTCTGAGCTGATCCTAACCTCAGGCTCTGAGCTGATCCCAAACCTCAGGGCTCTGAGCTGATCCCAAACCTGGGGCTCTGAGCTGATCCCAAACCTCAGGCTCTGAGCTGATTCCTGCTCTGGATCATCCTGGGGACTCTCCCTGCTCAGGGCACAGATGCTCCCTGCCCAGCTGCTGCAGCTCAGCAGTCAGCAAGGGACAGAGCTCTGTCTCAGGGTGCTGAGAAGGGTTTTAGGAGTAAAACTGAGCTGCAGTTCAAGCCCAGATCCCCTGGGAGCAGTTTGATTATTGCCCTTAAGCTCTGGCTTTGTTTCAGCGGTTTTACTGCAGGTAAACACGGAGCTGCTGACAGTGCCCCAGCCCCTGGGGAGCTGCCAGGGCCTGGGCTGGCCCTGCTGCAGGAATTTGGGATCCTGCCTGGGCTCTGCATGGCCCCATCCCCCTCCTGGTCCCCTGAGGAACAGCCCCAGCTGCTCCTCGTGACCCTGAGGCAGCTCTGACTCACGATTTCCTCCATCTGGGGGTCAGGTGATGCTTTTTCCCCCGAGCTGACAGCAAAATCCTCCCTTGGAATCACAGGATCATGGGATGGTTTGGGGGGAAGGGACTGAGAGCCCATCCAGTGCCACCCCTGGCATGGGGACACCTTCAGCCTGAGCAGGGAATTCCTGCTGTGGAGAGGAAAACACTGGGATTGTGTCAGGGTCACCTCCAGGGAGCAGGAAAATGCTCCATGAAATCCTGTCATGGAGAGGAAAACACTAGGATCACCTCAGAGTCAATTCCAGGGAGCAGGAAAATGCTCCATGAATTCCTGTCATGGAGAGGAAAACACTGGGATCACCTCAGAATCACCTCCAGGGAGCAGGAAAATGCTCCATGAATTCCTCTCATGGAGGAGAAAACACTGGGATCGTGTCAGAGTCACCTCCAGGGAGCAGGAAAATGCTCCAGGAATTCCTGTCATGGAGAGGAAAACACCAGGATCACCTCAGAATCATCTCCAGGGAGCAGGAAAAATCCTGTACACCCAATCCTATCCCTGACCCTTCTTTTGGAGCTCCTAAAAAACAGAAATCAAGGCTGCAGATGAAATGAAAAGGAAAATGGGATGTGGGATATTCCTGACTTGTGCCTTGTGGTTTTTTGGTTTTTTTTCCAGCTTACAAAACCGTGTCAGGTGTGAACGGGCCCCTGGTGATCCTGGACCAGGTCAAGGTAAATTCTCAGCTGCTTTCTGACAGGAAAACTGGGGAAGGTAAAATCCAGACTGCTGGGAATTCCCCAGGGTGAATTTGGTGCATTTCTGACTGCTGGGATAAATGGGAGTTTGGAAATCCCTCCAAATAAAGGAAGAGTTGCTGGGGAAGGAAAAAAACAGAGTTTGGGAAAACTCAGACTGGGAAGTTGATGAAACTCCCAGCTGAGATGAACCATTTTTCTTTTGTTCCCAATTTTTGTTTCCACACCAGTGCTCTGGGAAAGGAAGCTGTGGACTCTCCTGGCTTCTTTTCAGGCTGCTCTGAAGGGCAGAACTGCAGGTTTTTCTTCTTCCCTGGGGCTTTCTGCCACCCTTTGGAGCTCAGAGCTGATTCTGGCAGCTCCAACCACACAAACATTGTTTATTCCCTTAAAAACGGCTTTAACCTGGGAAATTCAACACTCTGGGGAGGGGTTGGCTTCTGATGGTTAAATTGTTCTTAAGGACCGAGTGGTTTGCAGGTTTGGAGCTGCTGGGTTTGGGTTGCTGGGGGGATTTTAACCCTTTCCCCCCCAGTTCCCCAGGTATGCCGAGATCGTGCACCTGACCCTGCCCGATGGCACCAGGAGGAGTGGCCAGGTGCTGGAAGTCAGTGGCTCCAAAGCTGTGGTTCAGGTAGGAGCAGGAGACTCTTCTTCCATCACTTATTAACCAGGGGGAGCCCTGGACCAAAGCAAACCTGCCTGGAGATGTTCTTGTTAGCTGAAAACAGCCAATCACCTGCTTACTGCAAGTGGCACCAATAATTGGAGATTTCTGGCAGTGCATGGTGACATTTTTATTCCCACCCCCTTTGGATTTATTCCCACCCCACTGGATTTATTCCCACCCCCTCTGGCTTTATTCCCACCCCCTCTGGGTTTATTCCCACCCCCTTTGGATTTTATTCCCACCCCTTTGGATTTATTCCCACCCCCCTCTGGGTTTATTCCCACCCCTCTGGGTTTATTCCCACCCCCTCTGGATTCATTCCCACCCCTTTTGGATTATTCCCACCCCCTCTGGGTTTATTCCCACCCCTTTGGATTTATTCCCACCCCTTTGGATTTTATTCCCACCCCTTTGGATTTATTCCCACCCCTTTGGATTTATTCCCACCCCCTTTTGGATTTATTCCCACCCCCACTGGATTTATTCCCACCCCCACTGGATTTATTCCCACCCCCTTTGGATTTATTCCCACCCTTTGGATTTATTCCCACTCTTTGGATTCATTCCCACCCCCTCTGGATTTATTCCCACCTCTCTGGGTTTATTCCCACCCCCTCTGGCTTTATTCACACCCTTTGGATTTATTCCCACCCCCTCTGGGTTTATTCCCACCCCACTGGATTCCTTTGCTGCTGGATTAAAGGAATCCCCTGGAATTTGCAGTATTGGATTCCAGCTCAGCCCTGTGCTGCTGTTTCTCCTCCAGAGCTGTTTCTTGTTCACATGATTTTTATCTGAAGGACTTGGCAGGGGAAAAACACTTGAGATCAAAGGCATTGCACCAGGTTTGGTGGTTGTTGCTGATACAATTCATGAATTTTTTTTAAAGCAGGGTTTTGTGGGGCTGCAGCTGAAGCATTCAGGGGTTATTTTGTGCAGCACAAACTTTGTGTCCTGTGGTTCATTTTTATTTTTCCTGCTGCATTTGCAGGTGTTTGAAGGCACTTCAGGGATTGATGCCAAGAAAACCTCCTGTGAGTTCACTGGGGACATCCTGAGAACCCCAGTCTCAGAGGACATGCTTGGTGAGGATTGTGAGGAATGAACAGCTTTTATCCCAAATTAGCTGCTTTTCACAATAATTCTCATTTTTATTGTTGTTCCCTATAGGCAGAGTGTTCAATGGATCAGGAAAACCCATAGACAGAGGCCCCATTGTCCTGGCTGAGGATTTCCTGGACATCATGGGTTTGTTCTTAATCCTTTTCTGAGGGGGAGCAAAGTCAAACCTGCTGTGTTTCAGCTTTCTGAATTTATATATTCAGTTCAGAACACAAGATCTAACTTGGGAGAAGCTTCATCTCATTTTTGAGTTTGTATGTGGCATCAAGTTTCAATTAAATTATCCAAGTGCGGGGAGATGAGGGAGCAGAAAATTTTCTGCAGTGTTTGGAAGCTGTTCTTTATTATTCTGCACCACCTAAAGGTGAAATGCTGATAAGCTGGCAGGGTTTTAAATCATTCCTGGCACTGACATGAACATTTTACACAAAGTCTTTGGGTCTCAAAGGCTCAGGTGTGACCAGCTGAAGGTTTGTTGGTGCCACACTGGGGTTTGTTTGTACACCCCATTTATCAGGGGGTGTTTGAGGAAGCTCCCAGCATGTCCAGGCAGTAACACTGTGCTCTCTCCAAAAATCCCACAGGCCAGCCAATCAACCCCCAGTGCAGGATCTACCCAGAGGAGATGATCCAGACTGGCATTTCAGCCATAGATGGCATGAACAGCATTGCCAGGGGCCAGAAAATCCCCATTTTCTCAGCTGCTGGGCTGCCCCACAACGAGGTGAGGCCTCAGAGGTGCTGGGAGTCAAAACTGGATTTAATTCTGGGCCCTGGAGCAGCATCAGGTGCAAGCCCTGGGGTGTTTCTTGCCTAGATTGCAGCTCAGATCTGTCGCCAGGCTGGCTTGGTGAAGAAATCCAAAGATGTGATGGATTACAGCGAGGAGAACTTTGCCATTGTCTTTGCTGCCATGGGGGTGAGTGGGGCTGCAGGAGTCAGGGACACTGAGAGTGGCTGAAGTCTGAGCAGGTTTTGTGTGGGTGGGATTAAATCCCAAAGGCTGGAAGTGCTGGAATCTGCCTCTGCAGCAGAGTGCCCTGAGGAAGCTGAGGCTGGAAGTGTCCAGGGTTGGAGGAGCCTTGGAGCACCCTGGGATAGAGGGGGGGTTTGGGGTCCCTTCCCACCCCCAAACCCTTCCCTGATTCCGTGTTGGAGTCATCCATGATCCTGACAAAGGTGGTAAAGCATCTCAGACCTGACCTCCAGCCTGGAATCCCGCAGTTTCCTCTCAGAGGAGCCTGATGGATGGAGATGTTGCTGTGGGTTGTTAGTGGGCTCATCACTGATGCTTTGGGTGTGGAGGGTGCCAGGTTAAACCCAGGCTGTGCCTCAGGTGAACATGGAGACCGCTCGCTTCTTCAAGTCGGACTTTGAGGAGAACGGCTCCATGGACAACGTGTGCCTGTTCCTGAACCTGGCCAACGACCCCACGTGAGTGCCACTGCTGGGGAGGGGCTCTGTGAGCTGCAGGGGGCACAGTGCTGGGGCTGGGGCAGCAGCACTGCAGGGCACACTGCTGGAGCTGTGCAGGGGCACAGTGCTGGAGCTGTGCAGGGCACAGTGCTGGAGCTGCAGGTGACACAGTGCTGGAGCTGCATTACAGTGCTGGAGCTGCAGGTGCCCCCTGTGCTGGGGCTGGGGCAGCAGCACTGCAGGGCACACTGCTGGAGCTGTGCAGGGCACAGTGCTGGAGCTGCAGGGGGCACAGTGCTGGGTTTGGGGCAGCAGCACTGCAGGGCACACTGCTGGAGCTGCATAACAGTGCTGGAGCTGTGCAGGTGGCACTGCTGGAGCTGCAGGTGACACAGTGCTGGGGCTGGGGCAGCAGCACTGCAGTGCACACTGCTGGAGCTGTGCAGAGGGCACAGTGCTGGAGCTGTGCAGGTGGCACTGCTGGAGCTGTGCAGGTGGCACAGTGCTGGAGCTGCAGGGGGCACACTGCTGGAGCTGCAGGTGGCAGTGCTGGAGCTGCAGGTGGCAGTGCTGGAGCTGCAGCTGACAGTGCTGGAGCTGCAGGTAACACACTGCTGGAGCTGCAGGTAGCACTGCTGGAGCTGCAGGTGGCACTGCTGGAGCTGCAGGTGACATCTGTGCTGGGTTTGGGGCAGCAGCACTGCAGGGCACAGTGCTGGAGCTGCAGGTGGCAGTGCTGGAGCTGCAGGGGCAGTGCTGGAGCTGTGCAGGTGCAGTGGTGCTGGTGCAGCTCCAGGTGCAGTGGTGCTGCAGTTGCTGCAGGAGCCCCTGGCTTTCCCTGGTGTCCCTGGCAGTTTTGGGTGGTGGCTCTGGCTGTCCCTGGCAGTTCTGTGTGGTACCCTGGCTGTCCCTGGCAGCTCTGGCAGCTCTGGCTGTCCCTGGCAGCTCTGGCTGGTGGCTCTGGCTGTCCCTGGCAGTTCTGGCTGTCCCTGGCAGCCCCGGGTGGCTCTGGGTGCCCCCTGACCCCGGCTGTGTTGCAGCATCGAGCGCATCATCACTCCCCGCCTGGCCCTGACCACGGCTGAGTTCCTGGCCTACCAGTGTGAGAAGCACGTGCTGGTCATCCTGACAGACATGAGCTCCTATGCTGAGGCTCTCAGAGAGGTGTGTGCTCATTAAGGGGTTAATTAATGTGTTTATTGATGGGCTGGTGTGAAGTGAGGAGCAAAGCTGCTGCTCAAGCTGTTGGAATTAATATTCACTGAGTGGGTGGGAACAGCCAGTGAGGCTTTGACTTGTTCCTTGCTTGGCTGGGATTTATTTCACATTTATTTATTTTAGTTGTTCCTTGCTTGGCTGGGATTCATTTCACATTTATTTATTTTAGTTGTTCCTTGCTTGGCTGGGATTCATTTCACATTTATTTCTTCCATCCCTGGCAGTGTCCAAGGCCAGCTTGGAGCAAGCTGGGGCAGTGAGAGATGTCCTGAGCATGGCAGGGGTGGCACTGGATGACATTTTGATATTTAAATTTCCATCCAAGCCACACCACCCCCCAATTCCACGCACCAGCAGTTTGATGCCCTCACTCTGGTTCTGCCCTGTGCTGCCACACGTGCTGTGCTGGCAGGAGGTGCTGGCAGTGCCCAGGGCAGGCTGTGACCCCCTGGCTGTGCTTGGTGCCCGTGCCAGGTGTCAGCAGCCCGGGAGGAGGTGCCTGGCCGCCGTGGCTTCCCCGGCTACATGTACACGGACCTGGCCACCATCTACGAGCGCGCCGGGCGCGTGGAGGGCAGGAACGGCTCCATCACCCAGATCCCCATCCTCACCATGCCCAACGACGGTGAGTCACAGCCTGGGGCTGTGAACCTGCCCTGGGGCCACACAGCCCTCCTGGGGGGCCTTCAGCCTCCCTGAATATTGCAGATTTTGGCAGCGTTCTGGTAAAAATGCTTCGCCCTTTGGTGCTCCCAGCCCCGATCCACGAGCGCTTGGGATTCGTGGGGGGAATAATTGCTGAAGTCACAATTGCTGAAATCACCTGGCAACAGAAAGCTGCAGCTCAGTGCTGAAATGGATATAAAAGGGCTGAAAAGATTCAAAACAATTTTTTTTCACAGATATTACTCATCCCATCCCTGACTTGACTGGATACATCACTGAGGGACAGATCTACGTGGACAGGCAGCTGCACAACAGGCAGGTGTGTGCCTCGCTGCTCACAGGCTGCTTGGGGTTGTTCTGGTTTTTTTTTTTGGGGTTGTTCTGGGTTTTTTTTAAGGATTCCTGCTAACTGCTGGGTGCTTTCCCCCCAGATTTACCCCCCCATCAATGTCCTGCCCTCCCTGTCCCGGCTGATGAAGTCGGCCATCGGCGAGGGGATGACCAGGAAGGACCACGCTGATGTGTCCAACCAGCTGGTGGGTGAAACCCCTCTGGAACAGGGGCCAGCATCAGCTGGCACCCACAACATTCCTAAAGCTGCCTTAGGGCCTTGGCTGAGTGTTCAGGGAGGGGTTGTGAGTTGGAACAGGAGTTGTGAGTGATTAGAGAGGAGGGAGCAGCCGAGCTGGGGGTGCTCAGCTGGAGAGGAGAAAGGTGCAGGGAGAGCTGAGAGCCTGAAGGGGCTCCAGGAGAGCTGGGGAGGGGCTGGGGACAAGGGCTGGAGGGACAGCACACAGGGAATGGCTGCACTGCCAGAGGGCAGGGCTGGGTGGGATATTGGGATGGAACTCCCAGAGAATCCAAGGCTGTCAGTGCCCGGGGCTGGGTGGGTATTGGGATGGAATTCCTGGAGAATCCATGGCTGTCAGTACCAGGGCTGGGTGGGTATTGGGATGGAATTCCTGGAGAATCCATGGCTGTCAGTACCAGGGCTGGGTGGGTATTGGGATGGAATTCCTGGAGAATCCATGGCTGTCAGTGCCAGGGCTGGGCTGGGCTGAGCTGGGGCAGCAGGAGGTGTCCCTGCCCGGGCAGGCTGGGTGGGATATTGGGATGGAATTCCTGGAGAATCTGTGACTGTCAGTGCCCAGGGCTGGGTGGGATATTGGGATGGAATTCCCAGAGAATCCATGGCTGTCAGTACCAGGGCTGGGTGGGCATTGGGATGGAATTCCCAGAGAATCCAAGGCTAGTCAGTACCAGGGCTGGGTGGGACATTTGGGATGGAATTCCCAGAGAATTCAAGGCTGTCAGTGCCAGGGCTGGGTGGGTATTGGGATGGAATTCCCAGAGAATCCATGGCTGTCAGTACCAGGGCTGGGTGGGTATTGGGATGGAATTCCTGGAGAATCCATGGCTGTCAGTGCCAGGGCTGGGTGGGATATTGGGATGGAACTCCCAGAGAATCCGTGGCTGTCAGTACCAGGGCTGGGTGGGATATTGGGATGGAATTCCTGGAGAATCTGTGACTGTCAGTGCCCAGGGCTGGGTGGGTATTGGGATGGAATTCCCAGAGAATCCATGGCTGCCAGTGCCCAGGGCTGGGTGGGCTGAGCTGGGGCAGCAGGAGCTGTCCCTGCACTGGCAGGGCTGGGTGGGACATTGGGATGGAATTCCTGGAGAATCTGTGACTGTCAGTGCCCAGGGCTGGGTGGGATATTGGGATGGAATTCCCAGAGAATCCATGGCTGCCCCAAGGCTGTCAGTGCCCAGGGCTGGGTGGGATATTGGGATGGAATTCCTGGAGAATCTGTGACTGTCAGTGCCCAGGGCTGGGTGGGCTGAGCTGGGGCAGCAGGAGCTGTCCCTGCCGGGCAGGCTGGGTGGGTATTGGGATGGAATTCCCAGAGAATCCAAGGCTGCCAGTGCCCAGGGCTGGGTGGGCTGAGCTGGGGCAGCAGGAGCTGTCCCTGCCGGGCAGGCTGGCTGGGAGGAGGTGGCTGGAGCCCCTGCTGCCCCCTGCCCCCAGTACGCCTGCTACGCCATCGGCAAGGACGTGCAGGCCATGAAGGCCGTGGTGGGCGAGGAGGCGCTGACCTCGGACGACCTGCTCTACCTGGAGTTCCTGCAGAAGTTTGAGAAGAACTTCATCGCTCAGGGTGAGCACCCCAGAGCTCCCTGAGCAGCTCTGAGCAGGGCAGGGCTGCTCCCAGAGCTGATCCTGCCCCACACCCCCCCATTGTTGTCCCTGCAGGGCCCTACGAGAACAGAACCGTCTACGAGACGCTGGACATCGGCTGGCAGCTGCTCAGGATCTTCCCCAAGGAGATGCTCAAGAGGATCCCCCAGAGCACTCTGGCTGAGTTCTACCCCAGGGATGCCAAGCACTAGCCTGGCTCCCTGCCCCCCTGCTGCCTGAGATGCTGGTTTGGTTTCCTTTTCCATGTGTTGGTGTTTTTCCCCTGTCGCCCTCCCAGCTCCAGCCAGCAGCAGGTGACACTTGTGGCAGTGAAAATATCCCTTCTCCCAAAGCCTGCCTCTCCAGGAGGATGTTTAGGCCAGCTTTAAAAATGTGCAATAGCCACCACGAGGTTTGGGTTTTGAAAGGAGCTGTCTGTGGGGTTCTCAAAGGCTGGGCATGACCAGAAATTGCAAATCTTTGAAACCAAAAACGTGAGGCAGGAGATGTGACTTGCAGGGCAACATTCCTCGGTGAAAAATGCAGAGTTTTGAGCAGGGCTGCACATTCTGAAGGGTTTGTGTGAGCTGAAGGCAAGGAGGTGACACTGGGGAGCAAAGGTGGAAAAATCCTTGTCATTTCAGAGGACAGAGGCCAGTCAGGTGCTGCCTGAAAGCTTAAATATCGAATTCCAGGCTCAAAATTCAAGTTTGCAGGGTAGATTTCCTCCTCCACCCTTTTTTGGTTGAATTCTGGGGATGCCAAACAGAGCCAGCAGCTCAGTCTGAGCTCAGAAGTGTCACCACAGCTGTTGGTGGCTCAGGGCTTTGTGCTGCTGCTGAGGGGGACCCTGAGAGGTGAAAACCAGCCTGAAACCTGGCCCTGGTGAGCTCAGCTCTTCAAGCACGGCCTGCACTGCAGCAGGCAGGAGGAGTTCATAAACAAGGCAGCTTTCAAGGTGAGGAAGGATATTTCAGAGCTGCTGGAGGTGCTGGGCCCTGCCATGGCTGGAGCTGTTGTGGTTTGCACTCCAGGCACGGATTTGCCCCAGCCCTGAGCTCAGCATTCCCAAACTCTGCAGTCCTGGCTGGGCACTTCGTGTTGTTCCTTGTGCAGCAGCTTCAGCCGGGCTCTGGGCCTGCTGCTGCCACAATTCCAGGCTGCTCCCAGGCTTCTCCTGCAGTCTGAGCCCTGCTCTGGCTCACAGGGCATGTGGCACCTCCCTGCAGGTGCTGCCATGGCTGGAATGTGCTGGTTCCAGCTCTCCCTGGCGTCCCACGTGCAGTTCTCTGCTTTGTTCCGTGTTCTCTGTGGCTGCAACAGCAACTTGATTCCAGTGCATTCCACCCAAAGCTGTGTCCAGTGTTCTCCCCCCCAGGTCAGGATGGGAGGCTTGAAAATACTTTAATGTAGAGAATCTCTAAATAAATTAAATATGGAAGGTGTTGAACAAAGGGGGGCTTTGGTGATTCTGGGGGGTGAAGAATCTCTTGGGGTGTTCCTGTCCTCAGGGAGGAACTTGAGTGGGGATTGAGGGTCACTGGAGCCACCCCAGATTGTCCCTGGAGCTGGTGGCTGAGGAGGAGGAGGAGGGCCTGACCTTCAGCCTCAGGCAGGAGGAAAGGCTTGGCAGGAGTGTGATCCCTCTGTCCTCACAGCCTCCCTCCCCACGGGCAGCTGCAGACCTGAAAC
Source organism: Luscinia megarhynchos (assembly GCA_034336665.1). NCBI lineage: Eukaryota > Metazoa > Chordata > Aves > Passeriformes > Muscicapidae > Luscinia > Luscinia megarhynchos. The sequence goes on from CM067584.1 coordinate 2,356,154, forward strand.
TCCTGGGAATGAGCTGGAGTTGCAGTGTGGTTGGGGTTTGGGAATGAGCAGGGGGGAGGGGGGTCAGTCAGTGACCCCTGGGCAGGGTCCAGGGTTAGGACAGAGCCCGGCCCTGCTGGGCACAGCCTGAGCCTGGCCCAGGGCCCTGGGAAACGGGAATGGCAAAACCAGGAATGGCAAAACCAGGAATGGCAAAACCAGGAATCACCAAATGCAGAAATGGGAAACCTGGGAATGGGCAAAACCAGGAATGAGCAAAATCAGGAATGAACAAATTCAGAAATGGGAAACCTGGGCATGAATAAAACTGGGAACAACCAGACCAAACCCAGGAATGAACAAATCCAGGAATGACCAAATGCAGAAATGGGAAACCTGGGGATGAACAAAACCAGGAATGGGCAAAAGCAGGAATGAACAAAACTATGAATGAGCAAAACCAGGAATGGCCAAATGCAGAAATGGGAAACCCAGGAATGAAGAAACCAAACCTGAGAATGGGCAAACCAAACCCAGGACTGAACAAAGGCAGAAATGTCAAACCCAGGAAAGAAGACACCAAACCCATGAATGAGCAAAACCAGGAATGGCCAAATGCAGGAATGAAGAAACCAAACATGGAAATGATCAAACCAAACCCAGGAATGCCCAAGCCCAGCTTTGGTTCCCCCTCTGTCCCTGGGATGCACAGGGGCCGTTTTGGGGTGTCCCTGGGGTGCACAGGGACTGTTTTGGGGTGTCCCTGGGGCGCACAGAGGCTGGTTTGGGGTGTCCCCCAGTCCCTGGGGTGCACAAAGTCTCTTTTTGGGGTGTCCCTGGGGCAGCACAGGGGCCGTTTTGGGGTGTCCCTGGGAGCACAGACTGTTTTGGGGTGTCCCTGAGGAGCACAGGGGGCTGTTTTCAGGTGTCCCTGGGGCGCACAGACTGTTTTATGGGGTGTCCCTGGGGCGCACAAAGTCTCTTTTTGGGGTGTCCCTGAGGAGCACAGGGGCTGTTTGGGGTGTCCCTGGGGCGCACAGACTGTTTTGGGGTGTCCCTGGGGGCGCACAAAGTCTCTTTTGGGGGTGTCCCTGGGGCGCACAGGGGCTGTTTTTCAGGTGTCTCTGGGGCGCACAGACTGTTTTGGGGTGTCCCTGGGGCACACAGGGGCTGTTTTGGGGTGTCCCTGGGGCGCACAGACTGTTTTGGGGTGTCCCTGAGGAGCACAGGGGCTGTTTTCAGGTGTCCCTGGGGCGCACAGACTCTTTTGGGGTGTCCCTGGGGCGCACAGACTGTTTTGGGGTGTCCCTCTGTCCCTGGGGCGCACAGGGACTGTTTTGGGGTGTCCCTCTGCCCCCGGGGTGCTCCTGGCCGGGACAGCCGCTCCCGCTGGCAGCGCCGCGCTGCTCCCCAGCTGCTCCGGGCCGGCTGCTTTTTTCAATCGCGGTTTTTGCGATCCCCTAACGAGCACCGAGCAGCGCCGGGGCTGAGCCGCCCGCCGGGGCTGGCAGCCGGTCCGCGCCGGGCACACGCCAGCTGTCCCCGCCCGGGGAGGGGACGGGGAGGGGACAGTGCCACCCGGTCCCCGCTGCCCGGCGGTGGCAGGTGCGCGGCGGGGCCGGCGCGGGCTGCTGGGCAGCGCTCGGGGCTCGTTTGCGCATCAAAAGCGGCTTTTGCAGCCCGGACCGGCCCTGCCCGCGCCGCGCAGGGGTTCGGGGGTGGGGATGGGGATGGGTTCGGGTTCGGGGGTGGGTTTGGATTCGGGGATGGGGATGGGTTTGGGTTTTGGGATGGGTTTGGGTTCGGGTTTGGGTTCGGGGCTGGGGATGGCCTTGCGTTTGGGTTCGGGGATGGGGCTGGATTTAGGTTTGGGTTTGGGTTCGGGGCTGGATTTTATTTGAGTTTAGTGCTGGGTTTGAGTTCAGGTTTGGGGCTGGATTTGGGTTCAGGTTCGGGGCTGCTTTTGGGTTCAGTTTTGGGGCTGGTTTTGGTTTGGGGGCTGGATTTGGGTTCGGGTTTCGGGGGCTGGATTTGGGTTTGAGGCTGGGTTTGGGTTCGGGTTCGGGGTGCTGGATTTGGGTTCCGGTTTGGTGCTGGTTCTGGGTTCGGGACTGGTTTTCAGTTCGGGGCTGGATTTGAGTTCGGTTTCGGGGCTGGATTTGGGGTTCAGGTTCGGGGCTGGATTCGGGTTCGGGGGCGGATTTGGAGTTCGGGCTCGGGGGCTGGATTTGGGTTCGGGTTCGGGGGCTGGATTTGGGTTTGGGTTCGGGGCTGGATTTGGGTTCGGGGCTGGATTTGGGTTCGGGGGTTGGTTTTGGGTTCAGGTTCGGGGCTGGATTTGGGTTCGAGCTCGAGCGGATTTGGGTTCAGGGGCTGGATTTGGGTTCGAGCTCGGGGCGGATTTGGGTTCGGGGCTGGATTTGGGTTCGGGCTCGGGGCTGGTTTTGGGTTCGGGCTCGGGGCTGGCTCTGCCCACACACCGCCAGACGCGTGCGGTGCCCGCGGGGCGCTGGCAGGAGACGCAAATCGCTTTTTCTCCGCCTCATTTGCATCCCCTCGTCGCTCCAGCGCTGCTCCCGCGGCGGGACCGGGGCCCCCAGCCCGGGGACGCTCCAGCCGGGCTCCTTCTCCTGCTTGTCCCCCCAAAACCCGAGCCCGTGCTGGAGCTGTCCCCGCGGGAGCCCCGGCTGTCGCCAGGGGCTGATTTTCCCCTGGGATTATCCGGCCTTGCTCCTTCCCGCTCGGGTTTCCCACAGGAGCGGGGTCGCAGCTTTCCTGCTGCTCTCCCAGTGTCCCCTTTACATCCCAGTGCATTCCCAGTGTCCGGTTTGCACACTGGTGCTCTCCCTCCTCCTCCTCTGCCTTCTCCCACACTCTTTTTTGTTTTGTTTTGTTTTTTTGTGGAGTTGTTTTGGTTTGGAGCAAAACAGCTGAAAGAGTCAAAATATGACCTTGGGTGTGTCCCAGCAGTCATAATTCACTTCTGCCTCGGGAGTTTTCCCTGGATCTCCTCAGGGCTGGGACCTGCTCAGGGATGATGGGGATGAGGGTAAAACTCAGCCTCACCTGCAGGGCAGGGGGTGAAGCTGGGGGGCTCAGCGGGGCTGGGTGGATTATCCAGCATCCCATTATCCCATTATCCCATTATCCCACTGATCCCAGGGCCCAGTCCCTGCTTTTCCATGCTCGGCTTGTCCCAGCTGCAGAGCAGAGATAACTCAGGGCTGCAAAAAGCAGGGCCAGGTGCAGGGATGTCCCCAGAGGGGACCCTGCTGGGCTGTGATAAATTCTGATGGAAAATCCCCAGAACGCAGCTGAGCATCAGAGAGGCTGGGAAAGTTTTTAAAAATTTATTTATAAATAAAAACATAAAATTAACCAGTAGTTTACATCAGTCACCAGAAAGAACATCCAAAAAAAACCAACCAAACAACAAAAAAAACCTGCAGAAAAATAATTCTCTGTCCAGGGCGGGGCCTGGAGGACACACCTGGAATGCGACGGGCACACGGAGCGAAGGTTGTGCAAAGGCAGCACGGCGAGGCCTCTGGATCACATCATCAGCTGGGGACACGGGGACGGGACAGGGCGGTGCCACCGGGGCCGGCGGGAGCGGGGCAGGGCCGGGGCGGGGCGGGCGCGGCTCCCCCGGCTCGGGAGGCGCAGGAGCAGAGCCGGGCACGGGGCGGTGCCCGCGGGACGCGCAGGATCGCGGCTGGCATCGCCAGCCCTGGTCCTTGGGCTTGCCGGGGCAGCAGGGGCACGGGATGGGCAGGGATGGGCACGGGATGGGGATGGGATGGGCACGGGATGGGCACGGGATGGGAACGGGATGGGCACGGGATGGGGAGCGGGATGGGCACGGGATGGGCACGGGATGGGGAGGGATGGGCACGGGATGGGGATGGGATGGGCAGGGATGGGCACGGGATGGGCACGGGATGGGGATGGGATGGGCACGGGATGGGGATGGGATGGGCACGGGATGGGCAGGGATGGGCACGGGATGGGCACGGGATGGGCACGGGATGGGGATGGGATGGGCACGGGATGGGGATGGGATGGGCACGGGATGGGCAGGGATGGGCACGGGATGGGGATGGGATGGGCACGGGATGGGGATGGGATGGGCAGGGATGGGCACGGGATGGGGATGGGATGGGCACGGGATGGGGATGGGATGGGCAGGGATGGGCACGGGATGGGGATGGGATGGGCACGGGATGGGGATGGGATGGGCAGGGATGGGCACGGGATGGGCACGGGATGGACACGGGATGGGCAGGGATGGGGGAGGGATGGGCACGGGGATGGGCAGGGATGGGGAGGGATGGGCACACAGGAGCTGAGGTTGGATTTTTCCAGCGGGCCATGGGTGAGGATTGCCAGGACCAGCTGGGCAGTGCCAAGGCTGGTTGAAAATGTCATGAATGGCAGGGAAATGCCAGAGCTGGCTGGGCAGTGCCAGGAATGGCTGGGCAGTGCCAGGAATGGCTGGGCAGTGCCACGAATGGCAGGGAAATGCCAGGAATGGCTGGGCAGTGCCAGGGCTGGCTGTAAATGTCATCAATGGCTGGGCAGTGCCAGGACTGGCTGGGAAATGTCACAACTGGCTGGGAAATGCCAGGGCTGGCTGGGCAGTGCCAGGAATGGCTGGGCAGTGCCAGGAATGGCTGGGCAGTGCCAGGAATGGCAGGGAAATGCCAGGAATGGCTGGGCAGTGCCAGGGCTGGCTGTAAATGTCATGAATGGCTGGGCAGTGCCAGGACTGGCTGGGAAAACCAGGACCAGCTGGGAAATGCCAGGGCTGGCTGTAAATGTCATGAATGGCTGGGAAATGCCAGAGCTGGCTGGGCAATACCAAGCCCAGCTGGGCAGTGCCAGGACTGGCTGGGAAATGTCACAACTGGCTGGGCAGTGCCAGGACTGACTGGGCAGTGCCAGAACTGGCTGGTCAGTGCCAGGCCCAGCTGGGCAGTGCCAGGACTGACTGGTCAGTGCCAGGACCGTCTGGGCAGTGCCATCACCAGCTGGTCAGTGCCAGGTTTGGCTGGTCAGTGCCAGGCCCAGCTGGGAGAAGGGGCAGTGTTTGGGGTGCCCAGGGCCGGGTGCAGAAGGCACAGACTGGTTCCTGTGTCACCTTTCCAGGCTGGAATGGCTCGAGGGATGTGGAATTTTGCACAGCTCGGAGCCCTTGGCCGAACTGGCAGCGTTGGGATTGTGCAAGACCCTCCCCCCCCTTCCCCAAAGACCCCTGGAATGGGGCAGTGGGTAAATAATTGCAGCAAAAATATCATTGCACTGGCACAGAGGGGGCCTGGAGCCCCCACCCCACAAACTGGGTCCTGCTGGTTCCCTCCCAGTCAGGGGGACACGAGGGGCACCAGCAGCATCCCCTCGTTATCCACGGAGCCACTCAGCTGGTGGCAGGAGGAAATTTTAAGAGCTGGGGTAAAAATTAAGGTGAAAGTGATTGTTTTGGGGTTTTACATCTTCCCTTGGTGGGATCAGGGCACGGGAGGAGATAAGGCAGCCAGGGATCCCAGGAGGGACAGCCCAGCGAGTGCTGGGGGTGCACACAAACCCCGCTGCTGGGCCAGAGCGTGGCTGGGACAGCGCTGGGAATTTGGGCTCCAGCAGCCAGGACAGGGATGGAGTCCCCGTGGGGGGAGCTGGGAGTGCTGGGCAGGGGGAGGGGTGGGTGCAGTGGGTGCAGGGCAGGGGGCTGTGCTCGGGCTGAGCGGGGATTTCGGGGGGGCAGTGGGGACCTTCCTGAGGCCCTCAGGGGCTGGGGGGTGGCAGCAGCAGGAGGTGGCTCTGTGACCCCACAGTGCCCTGGTGAGGGAGCAGCTTCCTCCAGGGAGCTGGGGCAGGTTCCTGTCACAGGCAGGACAGTGCTGAGCTGTCCCCAGAGCTGATTCCTGTCACCATCAGTGGGCAGGACCGTGCTGGGCTGTCCCCAGAGCTGGGCACACACTGGGGCTGGTTCCTGTCACAGGCAGGACTGTGCTGTGCCACCCCCGGGGCTGGTTCCTGTCACAGGCAGGACTGTGCTGTGCCATCCCCGGAACTGTGCCACCCCTGGGGCTGTGCCATCCCCAGAGCTGGGCACACACTGGGGCTGTGCCGTCCCTGGGGCTGATTCCTGTCACAGGCAGGACTGTGCTGTGCCATCCCCGGAGCTGTGCCACCCCTGGGGCTGTGCCATCCCTGGGGCTGTGCACACACTGGGGCTGATTCCTGTCACAGGCAGGACTGTGCTGTGCCATCCCCGGAGCTGTGCCACCCCTGGGGCTGTGCCATCCCTGGGGCTGTGCCGTCCCTGGGGCTGATTCCTGTCACAGGCAGGACTGTGCTGTGCCATCCCCGGAGCTGTGCCACCCCTGGGGCTGTGCCATATCTGGGGCTGAGCACACACTGGGGCTGATTCCTGTCACCATCAGTGGGCAGGACTGTGCTGGGCTGTCCCCAGAGCTGGGCACACACTGGGGCTGATTCTTGTCACAGGCAGGACTGTGCTGGGCTGTCCCCAGAGCTGGGCACACATTGGGGCTGATTCTTGTCACAGGCAGGACTGTGCTGTGCCATCCCTGGGGCTGTGCCACCCCTGTGGCTGGGCACACACTGGGGCTGTGCCACCCCCGGGGCTGGGCACACACTGGGGCTGTGCCACCCCCGGGGCTGTGCCAGGCCGGGTTCCCTGGGGACAGAGCATCCCCCGGGCTCGGGGCACGGATGGCAGAGAACTCCCTGCGGTCCTGGTCGCTGCCCTGCCCTCGGGGGCAGCGGGGCGGGGCCGGGGCGGGGGAGCTGCGGGCGCGTCACCATCGGCACGAGCGGCGAGGTCACCTCTGGAACACGACGGAGGGACGGGGGGGACACGGCTCAGCTCGGCTGCGCAGGGGGGGCTGTGCAGCGAGGAGGGGACGGGACAGCGGCTGGGCTGGGCTCAGGCTGGGCTCAGGCTCGGGCTGGGCTGGGCTCAGGCTCGGGCTGGGCTCAGGCTGGGCTCAGGCTCAGCTCAGGCTCGCTCAAGCTCAGCTCAGGCCGGGCTCAGGCTCAGCTCAGGCTCGGGCTGGGCTCAGGCTCAGCTCAGGCTCAGCTCAGGCTCGGCTCAAGCTCAGCTCAGGCCGGGCTCAGGCTCAGCTCAGGCTCGGCTCAAGCTCAGCTCAGGCTCAGCTCAGGCTCAGCTCAAGCTCAGCTCAGGCTCAGCTCAGGCTCAGCTCAAGCTCAGCTCAGGCTCAGGCTCAGGCTCAGCTCAGGCTCGGCTCAGGCTGGGCTCAGGCTCAGATCTCGGTGGCGATGATGTCCTCGTGACGGGACATCGGCTCAGGCCGGGCTCAGGCTCAGGCTGGGCTCAGGCTGGGCTCAAGCTCAGCTCAGGCTCGGCTCAGGCTGGGCTCGGCTCAGGCTCAGCTCAGGCTCAGATCTCGGTGGCGATGATGATGTCCTCGTGCACGGGACATCGGCTCAGGCTGGGCTCAGGCTGGGCTCAGGCTCGCTCAGGCTGGGCTCGGCTCAAGCTCAGCTCAGGCTCGGCTCAGGCTGGGCTCGGCTCAGGCTCAGCTCAGGCTGGGCTCAGGCTGGGCTCAAGCTCAGCTCAGGCCTCGGCTCAGGCTCGGCTCAGGATCGGCTCAGGCTCAGGCTGGGCTCGGGCTCAGCTCAGGCTCAGCTCAGGCCGGGCTCAGGCTCAGCTCAGGCTCAGATCTCGGTGGCGATGATGTCCTCGTACGGGACGTCGGCGCCGGGGATCTCCAGCTCGATGGGCTCCTTGCCGCCCTCGCCCGCCGCCAGCTGCTGCAGCATCTTCTCCAGGCTCTGGTTCCTCTTGTACATGTGCAGGTAGCTCTGCTGCAGCTGCTTCTGGTAGTGGATCACCTTCTCCTTCTCCTCCTTCCACGTCTGCCGCTCGTGCTGGAAGCTGCAGCTCATCTGCTCGTTGCTGTCGCGCTCCGCCCGCAGCTCCGCCCGCAGCCTCTCCAGCTGCCCCTGCAGCGCCTGGGCATCGTCCCCGCCCGGCCGCGGCCCCTCCCGGGGCGCGCCCAGCTGCTCCCGGAGCGCGGCCAGCTCGGAGCGCAGCTCCGCGATCTCCTGCTCCAGCAGGGTCACCTTCTCCCGCAGCAGCTCCGACTCGTTCTTCTTGCGCTGCAGCTCGTTCTCGCACACCTCCAGCTCCAGGGCGCGGCCGCGCAGCGACGCCTCCAGCTCCTGGCTCTTCATCTCCAGCCCCTCCATCTTCAGCCTCAGCTCCTTCAGCTGCGCCCTCAGGCTCAGGATCTCCGTGGTCTTGCTGGTGAGCTCGGTCTGCGACTCCTTCAGCTGCTGCTTCAGCAGAGAGATCTCCCCGGATTTTTGGCACACCTGGATGGGGGGGGGGTGAACAGCCGAGTTAGGGAACATCCTGTGAGCAAGTGGAGACCCTGAACTTTACTTTTTAACAATTATAATTATTATTCATAATTAATTTTACAAACACCTCAGGTGGAACGTTGGAATTTCCAGGAGAGGAACGATTCCTGTTAATTCCATGAACATGGAGTCAGTAAATTAAGCTAAAGCAGAGGGTGGAAGGTTTTACTGCTCCCTGACAAATGGCTGTGGCAAGCCCAAGGAGTTCCTATTCCCTTGTGGGAAGGAACTTTACAGCTCCTGTGGGGCAGGAAAACCCCGAGCTGGAGGCCAGGAATGCAGAGTTCTTTTAATGCCTGAAGGGTTTTATGCTGTGCTTGTTCCCTTGGGTGAGGGGAAGGGTTCAGAGAGGTGGTGAGAACAATTCCAGCCCTTCATGGCTCTCCTGGGGTTTCACCTCCATTTCCTACAGCCTGAGATGCTCCCAGGCCCCGAAGAGGGAAGGTTTGGGTAGTTTAGAGCTCTCCTGGGGTTTCAGCTCCATTTCCTACACCCTGAGATGCTCCTACACCCAGAGGAGGGAAGGTCTGGGGGGATTGGAGCTCTCCTGGGGTTTCAGCTCTATTTCCTACAGCCTGAGATGCTCCCAGGCCTGGAGGAGGGAACGTCTGGAGGGTTTGGAGCTCTCCTGGGGTTTCACCTCCATTTCCTACAGCCTGAGATGCTCCTACACCCAGAGCAGGGAAGGTCTGGGGGTTTGGAGCTCTCCCCCTCCACTCCACCCCCTTTGCTGCGGCTCCTTTTGCCTCTCACCTCCCACTGCGTCTCCTCCAGCGCCGGGGCAAAGCTGGTCTTCTCCTTCTCGTAGGACCTCAGCTTGGTCTCCAGCAGGTTCTGCTCCTTCACCAGCTTCTCCAGCTCCTCCCTCAGCTGCTGCTTCTCCTGCTGCAGCTGGAACAGCTGCAGGTGCAGCACCTGCTGCGTGCGCTGCGTTTTCTGCGACGTCTGCTTGAGCTTGCTGCTGCATTTCTGCTTCAGCCCCTCCAGCTCCTCCTTGCAGCGCCGCTGCTTCTCCTCGTAGGCCTGGCAGGAGCTGATCTCCTTCTCCTCGAAGCTCGACTGCAGCTCCTGCAGCTCCCCCTCCCTCTCCAGCAGCTTCTGCTCCAGCTGCTGGATGGTGGAGTCGTCCGTGGCGAGGGGCGAGCGCACGCAGGCGCTTTTCTCGGCGCCGGGCCGGGGGTGGGGCGCCTTGCCGGGGTTCAGGATCTTGTTGCCGCCGTCGGAGAAGGACATGGCCTTGAGGCTCATCATGTTGCTGTCCTGGATGACGGCACACTGCAGGATGTTGTGGGCAGAGCCCCCGAAGCGGCTGATGGGGCCCATGGCGGTGGCCAGGGGCTCCAGCTGGAAGCTGCTGCCGGTGCTGTGCGTGGGCAGGCTGGACATGGAGTTGCGGCCCGAGTCGGACAGAGCCCCCGCGCCCGGCAGCGGCCGCAGCTCCTGCTCCTTGCCCTTCTCCGCGGCCAGCAGCGGCTGGGGCGGCGCCGCCCCGCCCTCGGGGGACGGGTGCAGGATGGCTCCGGAGCGGGGCAGCACCGGCTTGAAGGCCGTGGGACGCGGCAGCGGCTTCTCCCCGGCCTGGAGAGAGCAGAGCCCGTCAGCGCCGGCCCTCCTCGGGTGTCCTCGCACCCCCGGGGCAGCGCCCCCTCCTCTATTTCCCATTCCTCTTTATCCACTCCTCTTTATCAACTCCTCTTTTCCCATTCCTCTTTTCCCATTTCTCTTTTCCCACTCCTCTCTTTCCCCACTCCTCTTTCCCCACTCCTCTATTTTCCCACTCCTCTTTTCCCATTCCTCTTTTCCCACTCCTCTTTTCTCACTCCTCTTTCCCCACTGCTTTGCTTTCCCACTCCTCTTTTCCCCACCTCTTTTCCCATTTCTCTTTTCCCACTCCTCTTTTCCCACTCCTCTTTCCCCACTCCTCTTTCCCCACTCCTCTTTCCCCACTGCTCTGCTCTCCCATTTCTCCTTTCCCACTCCTGGCTCCATCCTCTCTGCTCCTCCCAGCCCCGCTCTCCCCTTCGCCTTTATTTGTCCCCAGGGACGGCGCCCCCCTGGTGGGACAGCGCCCGAGGGCTCGGGGGGATCCTCGGGGGGAGCTGCCGGCTCGAACTGCGGGGTTTGGAGATTTAAGGGTGCAAATCCTTCGGGTCATGCTGCTGATCCAAACCCCCAAAAGCAGAGGCTGCCCCCACCTGTTCTCCCCGTTTTCCCCATGGACCACACCCAGCAGAGCCCTGTGGGACCCGCCGGCTCTCCGAGGACCGAAGGGCTCTAACGGGACATCCTCCCTCTCCCAGAGCCGCTTTTCCCCACTCACCACCTCCAGCTGGCTGGGGAAGGGCATCACTTTCTGCGGCGTGGGCGCCCCGAAGTCCAGCCCGCTGCTGCCGGCGGGCACGCCCAGCTCGCCCGCGCCCAGCGCCGCGTAGTCCGCCCGCTGCGCCTTCTGGCTGACCTTGATGTAAAAGAAATCCTCATTCTTGCTGCTCTTGGAGCCGGACTTGTGGCCGGAGTCCTGCGAGAAGCCGAAGCGGAGCAGCCCGTCCGAGTAGCGGTTGAGCTTTTTGAGGTGCGAGGACTTGCGGAGTTTGTAGTGGGAGGCGCGGCAGTGCTTGCTGTGGAAGCTGTGGCCGGAGATGAGGCTGCTGACGCTGCCCATGCTGCTCCCGGCGCCCGCAGATCATAGCAGAGCCCTCGGAGCGGCCGGGAGCGGCGAGCCTGGGGACCGGGGACACGGCGTGAGCGGGGGGAAAGCACCGGGGCTCCCCGCGTGGGGTGCGAGATGAGAGGAGAGGTTTGGGGGGGTCCTCAGGATCCCCCCGTGGCAGGGACAGCGCCCAGGGAGCGGCTGGAGCTGGGGAGGGTCGGGCTGAACATCAGGGAGGAGTTTATCCCCCACAGGGTGGTCGGGCACTGCTGGGTGGGAGCGTCCGGGAAAGTTCTCAAAATGGCCAGAGCGGGGGAAAAGGGATTTGTGGCGATTTTTGGGTGCCTGGTAGGTGTAATCCCAAAAATCCCAACAATCCCAAAAATCCCTGGAAGCCTCCAATCCCAAAAATCCCAAAAATCCCTAGAAGCCTCCAATCCCAAAAATCCCAAAAATCCCTGGAAGCCTCCAATCCCAAAAATCCCAAAAATCCCTAGAAGCCTCCAATCCCAAAAATCCCAAAAATCCCTAGAAGCCTCCAATCCCAACAATCCCAAAAATCCCTAGAAGCCCCCAATCCCCAAAAATCCCTAGAAGCCTCCAATCCCAAAAATCCCAAAAGTCCCTAGAAACCTCCAATCCCAACAATCCCAAAATCCCTAGAAGCCTCCAATCCCCAAAAATCCCTAGAAGCCTCCAATCCCAAAAATCCCAAAAATCCCTAGAAACCTCCAATCCCAACAATCCCAAAAATCCCTAGAACCCTCCAATCCCCAAAAATCCCTAGAAGCCTCCAATCCAAACAATCCCAAAAATCCCTAGAAGCCTCCAATCCCAACAATCCCAAAAATCCCTAGAAGCCTCCAATCCCAAAAATCCAAAAAAATCCCTAGAAGCCTCCAATCCCAAAAATCCCAAAAATCCCTGGAAGCCTCCAATCCAAACAATCCCAAAAATCCCTAGAAGCCTCCAATCCCAAAAATCCCAAAAATCCCTAGAAGCCTCCAATCCCAAAAATCCCAAAAATCCCTAGAAGCCCCCAATCCCCAAAAATCCCTAGAAGCCTCCAATCCCAACAATCCCAAAAATCCCAAAATCCCAACAATCCCCAAAATCCCTAGAAGCCTCCAATCCCAAAAAATCCCTAGAAGCCTCCAATCCCAAAAAATCCCAAAAATCCCTAGAAGCCTCCAATCCCAACAATCCCAAAAATCCTAGAAGCCCCCAATCCCCAAAAAATCCCTAGAAGCCTCCCAATCCCAACAATCCCAAAAATCCCAAAATCCCAACAATCCCCAAAATCCCTAGAAGCCTCCAATCCCAAAAATCCCTAGAAGCCTCCAATCCCAAAAATCCCAAAAATCCCTAGAAGCCTCCAATCCCAACAATCCCAAAAATCCTAGAAGCCCCCAATCCCCAAAAATCCCTAGAAGCCTCCAATCCCAACAATCCCAAAAATCCCAAAATCCCTAGAAGCCCCCAATCCCCAAAATCCCAAGAAGCCTCCTGCCCGTTCCTGGCTCCTCCGCAGCCGAACCGCTCCCGCACCCCCGGCGCTCCGGGATTCCTCTCCGGTTCCCAGCCCCCTCTTGACCCCCTCAAAGGGACCCCGAGAGGCTCAATTAGCGCTAATGGCCCTCGAGGCGACAAGAGGCAGCGCTGGGTGCTGCGAGCGGAGGCACGCGGGGCTCTCTGCTCATCCTCCTTGTTGTGAGGGAGGAAAAAAAAACACCCCAAAAACAGAAATAAAACAAAGCCCCAGCTCCTGGCGGCCTCTGTGGCGCTGCGGGGGATGCGGATCCATCGCGACAATTCGGGGTTGCACGGCAGGGGAGGGGAGCGAGGGAAGGTTTTTTTCTCCTTTTGCTGTGTCTGGAACTGCTCAGGGCTCGCGCTGGGAGCCCCAGTCCGCTCCAGAGCTCCCCAGACCGAGTCCCAGCGGGAATCTGGGGTTAAACTGGGGCTGGGAGAGGGTTGGGCGGTGCAGGGGGCGCAGGAACTGCGCTGGGGCCTCCTCCTGCCCCGTCCTCAGTCCCAGATTCACATTCTGTTCTCCTATTCCTCTTTTTTTTTATTTTTCCCCCATTCCTCTTTTCCCACTCCTGTTTTCCTATTCCTCTTTTTTTACTCCTCTATTTTCCCATTCCTCTTTTCCCACTTCTCTCTTTTCCCATTCTCTTTTCCCGCTCCTCTTTTCCCATTCCTCTATATTTTCCCACTTCTTTTCCCATTCCTCTTTTCCTATTCCTCTTTTTCCACTTCTCTATTTTCCCACTCCTTTTTTCCCACTCCTGTTTTCCTATTCCTCTTTTTTTACTCCTCTATTTTCCGACCCCTCTTTTCCCACTTCTCTATTTTCCCACTTCTCTTTTCCTATTCCTCTTTTTCCACTCCTCTTTCCCTGCTCCTCTATTTTCCCATTCCTCTTTCCCACGCCTCTTTTCCTATTCCTCTTTTCCTATTCCTCTTTTCCCACTTCTCTATTTTCCCACTCCTCTTTTCCTATTCCTCTTTTCCCACTCCTCTCTTTTCCCACTCCTCTTTCCCACTCCTCTTTCCCCGCTCCTGGCTCCACCCTCTCCTCTCCTGCAGCTCCCAGTCCCGCTCTCCCCTCTCATCTTTATTTGTTTTCCTCCCCCGTGCCCCGAGGACTGGGATGGGTGAAGCACCGGGGAAATTCCCGGCAAGACAACAGCGAACGCTCCGTAATCCCCAAACCCATTTTTTGGGGAGATTAAAAGAAGCGAGAAAGGCCCGAGCGGCTGCCGGGACGGCGAGAATTGTCCCCGCACATGATAATAATAATAATAATAATAATAATAATAATAATAATAATAATAATAATAATAATAATAATAATAATAATTGTCCCCGCGCATAGGAATTGTCCCCACGCGCTGCCGGGAGGGGGTGGCGGTGTCGCAGCGGCAGCCCCGGGCTGTGACACCTCCCCGTGGGTTTATCTCACACCCAGCGGGATTTTCACGCACCCACGGCGCGGCTGGGCGGGTTTGGTCCTTTGCAGAGCCCTGCCTGGGGGCGCCGGGCTCCCCTGGGATCAGCCCGTGGATTTTTGGGCCCTGTGGGAGATGGGGAAGTGCGGAGGCAGCGCTGGCACTCGGCAGCCTCTCGGCAGAGGCGTTTCCATCGCCCCCCGCCCTCCCACACGCACCCGACAGCGCCGGGCGCGCTTTGCTTCCCCTTCCCCCAGAAATGAGCGCTGGGAAGCCGCGGAGGAGCTGGAACTGCCGGGAAACCGCGGCAAAAAGAGGGAGGCGCTGGAGACAGCAGAGCTGCGAGGGCGCAGCTCCTGCTCAGCTGCGGGGAGCTCCAGAAAGGGTCAGAATTGTCCCTGTGCTTGCCCAGCCCCTTCCCTGCGGGAAATGAGGGATGCTGAGGCTCTGCCGCCGGCCGGGGGGGTTTGCCGAGCCCCAAAACTCGTCACTGGGGACGTTCAGGCACAAGGATTGCTGGGTGTGCCGGGGTTGGGTGTTTTAGAGCGTTTGGCTGGGTCAGCTCGGGCGTCTTGTGAAGGGTTAAAGGGGAAAAAATATAAATGTAAATGATACTGATTGTAAATACTAATGTATATAATATATATAGTACTAATTATAAATGTAAATTATACTGAGAGTGCAGGGAGGTGTCCCGTGGGCAGCTGTGAGGTGCACAGCTGGAGAGGGAGCACAGCTGGAGAGAGGAGCACAGCTGGAGAGGGGTGCACAGCTGGAGAGAGGGAGCACAGCTGGAGAGAGGGAGCACAGCTGGAGAGGGGTGCACAGCTGGAGAGGGGAGCACAGCTGGAGAGGGAGCACAGCTGGAGAGAGGGAGCACAGCTGGAGAGGAGGAGCACAGCTGGAGAGAAGGAGCACAGCTGGAGAGGGAGGAGCACAGCTGGAGAGAGGGAGCACAGCTGGAGAGGGGAGCACAGCTGGAGAGAGGGAGCACAGCTGGAGAGAGGGAGCACAGCTGGAGGGAGCACAGCTGGAGAGGGAGCACAGCTGGAGAGGGGAGCACAGCTGGAGAGGGGAGCACAGCTGGAGAGAGGGAGCACAGCTGGAGAGGGAGGAGCACAGCTGGAGAGAGGGAGCACAGCTGGAGAGGAGCACAGCTGGAGGGAGCACAGCTGGAGAGGGAGCACAGCTGGAGAGGGGAGCACAGCTGGAGAGGGGAGCACAGCTGGAGGGAGCACAGCTGGAGAGGGAGCACAGCTGGAGAGGGAGCACAGCTGGAGAGGGAGCACAGCTGGAGAGGGAGCACAGCTGGAGAGGGAGCACAGCTGGAGAGGGAGCACAGCTGGAGAGGGTGCACAGCTGGAGAGGGAGGAGCACAGCTGGAGAGAGGGAGCACAGCTGGAGAGGAGGAGCACAGCTGGAGAGAGGAGCACAGCTGGAGAGAGGAGCACAGCTGGAGAGGGGAGCACAGCTGGAGAGGGGAGCACAGCTGGAGAGGAGCACAGCTGGAGAGGAGCACAGCTGGAGAGAGGGAGCACAGCTGGAGAGGGGAGCACAGCTGGAGAGGGAGCACAGCTGGAGAGGAGGAGCACAGCTGGAGAGGGAGGAGCACAGCTGGAGAGGGAGCACAGCTGGAGAGGGAGCACAGCTGGAGAGGGAGCACAGCTGGAGAGGGAGCACAGCTGGAGAGGGAGCACAGCTGGAGAGGGGAGCACAGCTGGAGAGGGAGCACAGCTGGAGAGGAGGAGCACAGCTGGAGAGGAGCACAGCTGGAGAGGGGAGCACAGCTGGAGAGAGGAGCACAGCTGGAGAGGGAGCACAGCTGGAGAGGGAGCACAGCTGGAGAGGGGAGCACAGCTGGAGAGGGAGCACAGCTGGAGAGGGGAGCACAGCTGGAGAGAGGAGCACAGCTGGAGAGAGGGAGCACAGCTGGAGAGGGGAGCACAGCTGGAGGGAGCACAGCTGGAGAGGGAGCACAGCTGGAGAGGGAGCACAGCTGGAGAGCAGCTGGAGAGGGAGCACAGCTGGAGAGGGAGCACAGCTGGAGAGAGGGAGCACAGCTGGAGAGGGGAGCACAGCTGGAGAGGGAGCACAGCTGGAGAGAGGGAGCACAGCTGGAGAGGGGAGCACAGCTGGAGAGAGGGAGCACAGCTGGAGAGGGAGCACAGCTGGAGAGAGGAGCACAGCTGGAGAGGGAGCACAGCTGGAGAGGGAGCACAGCTGGAGGGAGCACAGCTGGAGGAGGAGCACAGCTGGAGAGAGGGAGCACAGCTGGAGAGGGGTGCACAGCTGGAGAGAGGAGCACAGCTGGAGAGGGTGCACAGCTGGAGAGAGGGAGCACAGCTGGAGAGGGGTGCACAGCTGGAGAGAGGAGCACAGCTGGAGAGAGGGAGCACAGCTGGAGAGGGAGCACAGCTGGAGAGAGGAGCACAGCTGGAGAGGGAGCACAGCTGGAGAGAGGAGCACAGCTGGAGAGGGGTGCACAGCTGGAGAGGGAGCACAGCTGGAGGGGGAGCACAGCTGGAGAGGGAGCACAGCTGGAGGGAGAGCACAGCTGGAGAGGGAGCACAGCTGGAGGGAGGAAGCACAGCTGGAGAGAGGGGTGCACAGCTGGAGAGGAGGAGCACAGCTGGAAAGGGGAGGGCAGGAGATAAATTTACATTTATAATTAGTATTATATATATTATTATATTATATATATTATATACATTAGTATTTACAATCAGTATCATTTACATTTATTTTTTCCCCTTTAACCCTTCACAAGACGCCCGAGCTGACCCAGCCAAACGCTCTAAAACACCCAACCCCGGCACACCCCGGCAATCCTTGTGCCTGAACGTCCCCAGTGACGAGTTTTGGGGCTCGGCAAACCCCCCCGGCCGGCGGCAGAGCCTCAGCATCCCTCATTTCCCGCAGGGAAGGGGCTGGGCAAGCACAGGGACAATTCTGACCCTTTCTGGAGCTCCCCGCAGCTGAGCAGGAGCTGCGCCCTCGCAGCTCTGCTGTCTCCAGCGCCTCCCTCTTTTTGCCGCGGTTTCCCGGCAGTTCCAGCCCTCCGCGGCTTCCCAGCGCTCATTTCTGGGGGAAGGGGAAGCAAAGCGCGCCCGGCGCTGTCGGGTGCGTGTGGGAGGGCGGGGGGCGATGGAAACGCCTCTGCCGAGAGGCTGCCGAGTGCCAGCGCTGCCTCCGCACTTCCCCATCTCCCACAGGGCCCAAAAATCCACGGGCTCATCCCAGGGGAGCCCGGCGCCCCCAGGCAGGGCTCTGCAAAGGACCAAACCCGCCCAGCCGCGCCGTGGGTGCGTGAAAATCCCGCTGGAGATCTCAGCGCGGGGGTTTTGGGGGGCAGATGGGGGAAAACACGTGAATTCTCCCACTCGGGCTTGTGCAGAACGAGAGGGGGGACGAGGAGTGGATTTCACATCCTCACGCCGCTCTCCCATCGCCTCCTCCCCGCAGGATTCCGGCTGATCTCCCCCCCAGCACTTTCCCCGCTCCCTCCCCAGCCCGGCGCCCTCCCAGGACCCCGCGTTTCCTCCTGCCCTCGCCGCTGCTCCGCTCCTGCCGATCCTGTTCTCCCCCTCTGCAATGCCAGCGCTTCCTTCTGCTCTCGCCCACTCCTTTTCCCTCCTGGCTTATTATTCATGCTCGCCGTGCAGATGCTCCCACGCATTCGGGTGTTTGTTGGGAGGTAACAGGAGCAGCTGCCAGGAGCCGGCTCGGGGCTCTGCCTCTTTCCCCTTTCCCTCGAGCGCTGCCAGTCCCGGTGTCCCTGTTCCCTGCGGGAATGTGGCCCTGGGGGTAAATCTGGGCATTTCCAGGTGAAAAGTGTTACCTGGAGTGTCTGAGCTGTGCTCTAATGGAGGGGATGGCTCAGCGCTGGGCCTGGGAGCGGCGCCAAGCCCGGGCTGAGCCTCCAGGACCCCCAAACGCTGCTGAGCCCCCTGGGCTGAGGATACAAAGCGCCCTGGGCTGTGTGAGCTCTGCCCGCTCTGCCCCAGCTCCTGCTGCTCCTCCTGTGCCCGGCAAACCCCGTTCCTTTCCCTTCCCAAACCCCGTTCCTTTTCCTTCCCAAACCCCGTTCCTTTCCCTTCCCAAACCCCGTTCCTTTCCCTTCCCAAACCCCGTTCCTTTCCCTTCCCAAACCCCGTTCCTTTCCCTTCCCAAACCCCGTTCCTTTTCCTTCCCAAACCCTGTTCCTTTTGCTTCCCAAACCCCGTTCCTTCTGCTTCCCAAACCCCGTTCCTTTCCCTTCCCAAACCCCGTTCCTTTCCCTTCCCAAACCCCGTTCCTTTTCCTTCCCAAACCCCGTTCCTTTCCCTTCCCAAACCCCGTTCCTTCTGCTTCCCAAACCCCGTTCCTTTCCCTTCCCAAACCCCGTTCCTTTTGCTTCCCAAACCCCGTTCCTTTCCCTTCCCAAACCCCGTTCCTTTCCCTTCCCAAACCCCGTTCCTTTCCCTTCCCAAACCCCGTTCCTTTCCCTTCCCAAACCCCGTTCCTTTCCATTCCCAAACCCCGTTCCTTTCCCTTCCCAAACCCCGTTCCTTCTGCTTCCCAAACCCCGTTCCTTTCCCTTCCCAAACCCCGTTCCTTTCCCTTCCCAAACCCCGTTCCTTTCCCTTCCCAAACCCCGTTCCTTTTCCTTCCCAAACCCCGTTCCTTTTACTCTCCAAACCCCGTTCCTTCTGCTTCCCCAAACCCTGTTCCTTTTCCTTCCCAAACCCCGTTCCTTCTGCTTTCCAAACCCTCCTCATTTTGCCCTCCAAACTCTCCTCTTTCTACTCCCCAAACTCTGCTCTTTTCACTCTCCAAACCCTGCTCGTTTTGCTCCCCAAACCCTGTTCATTTCACTCTCCAAATCCTCGCTTTTTGCTCCCCAAACCCAGCTCTTTCCACCCTCCAAACCCTGATTTTCACCCCCCAAATCCTGATTTCCACTCCCCAAACCCTGCTCCTTTTACTCCCCCAAACCCTGATTTCCATCCCCCAAACCCTGATTTTCACCCTCCAAACCCTGATTTTCACCCCCCAAACCCTGATTTCCACCCCCCAAACCCTGCTCCTTTTACTCCCCAAACCCAGCTCTTTCCACCCCCCAAATCCTGATTTCCACCCCCCAAACCCCGATTTTCACCCCCCAAACCCCGATTTCCACTTCCCAGTCCCCGATTTCCACCCGCCCCCACCCCGCTCTTTCCCCCCCCATCCCCGCACCCCCCGCTGTCCCTCCCTCGCCCCCTGCCCGGGCAGGCGTTTCGCTTTGTGCTCGGGGGCCCCGCGACAAGCCTTTCATTCAGTGCCACCATTGTCCCCCGCTCGCTCGGGGACATTCCCCGCGCTGGTTTTGATCGGTGGATGCAGCACAAAGCGCTCTCCGCGCGTCCCGCCCCGATTTGCCATCGCGGAGGGGAGGAAAATGGGGGACACTCATCGAGAAGAATCGCCCGGCGCAGCGACACGTTCCGGGCACTCGAAGGGGCCCGGAGTCCGTCACACCTCGCTGTGCTCAATGAGAGTTCGCTGCTCCTCAAGGGGAGCCCGCGGCGCCGTGCCAGGGAGCTGACAGCAGGGGGAAGGTGAGGTTGTTCAATTGGAAAGAAAAAAAAAGGGGCAAAAGGGGAAAAGGGGGAAAAAGAGGGAAAAAAAAGGGGCAAAAGAAAGGGGAAAAAAGAGGAAAAAAAAGGGCAAAGAAAGGGGAAAAAAGAGGAAAAAAAGGATTAAAAAAAGGGGGCAAAGAAAGGGGAAAAAAGAGGAGAAAAAGGAAAAAAAGGATTAAAAAAGGGGGCAAAAGGGGAAAAAAGAGGAGAAAAAGGAAAAAAAGGGCAAAAGAAAGGGGAAAAAAGAGAAAAAAAAAGAAAAAAAGGGCAAAGAATGGGAAAAAGGGGAAAAGGGGAAGGAAAAAAAGGGGAAAAAAGGGGAGGAATAAAGGAAAAAAAGGGGAAAAAATGGAAAAAAAAAGGAGAAGAAAAGGAGGAAAAGGCAAAAAAAGGTGGAGAAAAGCAAGAAAAGAAAAGGGGAAAAGGTAAAAAGTGGGGAAAGAAGCAAAAAAAAAATATATATATAAAAGAAAGGGAAAAAAGGCAAAAAAGGGGGGAGAGGGAAAAAAAGCAAAAAAGAAAGGGGCAGTGACACAAACCCCGAAATGCCCAAAGCAGCACCAGGAGATGTTTAATCCCCCCGGATCCTCAGGGAACCACAGCCCTGGGGAAAACCGGGAATGAGGGAACGGGATTGGGAAATGTTCTTCCCCCTCCCGAGGCTGCCGGAGCTCCGGGGGAGTCTGGGCAGAGCTCCCAGATTTTGGGACTTTTGGGGTGTCCATGCGGGGCCAGGGGTGGGATTTTGATCCCTGTGGGTGCCTTCCAGCTCAGGACATTCTGCGATTCTCGAATTAATTTAATTATTAATCCGCAGGCTTGGAATGGCAGCAGGAATTTGGGACAGTTTGGGAATATTCCAGGAATTTGGGACAGCTTGGAAATATCCCAGGGGTTTGGGATAGCTTGGGAATATCCCAGGAGTTTGGGGCAGCTTGGGAATATTTCAGGAATTTGGGATAGTCCGGGAATATCCCAGGAATTTGGGGCACCCCGGAAATATCCCAGGGGTTTGGGGCAGCTTGGGAATATCCCAGGGGTTTGGGACAGCTTGGGAATATCCCAGGGGTTTGGGGCATTTTGGGAATATCCCAGGAGTTTGGGACATCTTGGGAATATCCCAGGAATTTGGGATAGCCCGGGAATATCCCAGGAATTTGGGACAGCTTGGGAATATCCCAGGGGTTTGGGGCACCCCGGGAATATCCCAGGAATTTGGACAGCTTGGGAATATCCCAGGAGTTTGGGACAGCTTGGGAATATCCCAGGAGTTTGGGACATCTTGGGAATATCCCAGGAATTTGGGATAGCCCGGGAATACCCCAGGAATTTGGGGCACCCCGGAAATATCCCAGGGGTTTGGGGCAGCTTGGGAATATCCCAGAAATTTGGGACAGCCTGAGAATATCCCAGGGGTTTGGGGGTCTCTGTCCCACCCACCTCAGCTCCATCTCCAGCTCTTCCCACCCTCCTGACCCTGTTCTCGGTGGGATAACGCTCAGCCCCGCCTGCGCCGTGCCCGGAGAGCAGAACCGAGTCCTTCCTCTCACTTTTTTTTTTTAAACCCACTCCAGGCCCCCCTCAGCTCCCAGCGGCGGCTCCACCACGTGCCAGACCCTCCCAGAGCCCCCCCAGCTCCGCGCCAGCGCGATTTGGGATAAAAACTCGGTGATTCACAGAGCACCCACACGAGCCACATCAGTCATGCTCGGGGTACAAAGGCAGCGCGTGTGAGACGCCGTTAAATATTCCTGGGGCGGGCAGAAAGATCCTTTCAGCTGCTGTAATTCCTCCCAGCATCTGGCTTCTCGCGCTAATGAGCGGCTGAGACGGCAATTAGAGCCTGGCTAATTGGCAGCGCTCCCCGAGCTTTGGTCTGCGGCAGGTTTGGGGACACCCGAAGGGTGACAGCGGCTCCAGCCTGGGGCCCTTCACAGCCCTCCCCAAATTTGGGGGCGATTTCACCTCGCGGGGATGTTGTAGGAGCAGGGACGCCCCGTCCCCAAAGGTCCTGAAGGGGAGGAAGAAATAGGAATGCCCTAGAGATAGGATTGCCCAGCAAAAGATGCCAAGAATGTAAAAACTGCAGGTGAGATTGAAATGAAAGAGGTTTTTGAGTGGCTGAAAGCAGCGATGCGGGAGCTTGAAGTTCTCCCTTTGTTAAGTTAATGCCAAAGAGCAGCAGAGACCCTCTCCAGGCATGGCAGGAAGGGTCCGAGATACGGTCCAGAGATAAAACGCGGTAATGTGGCGATTCTTACAAATATCGGAGAATTTGGATCTTGTATTACATTGGTTAGTGGGAATTGGAATATTCGACACGGGAGATTTAAGGCTGTAAAAGGAGACCACGCTCCTGCTCGCACAACCTCGGACACCCTCTCGCTCTTGTCCCTGCACCCCTCACGCTTGTTTCACCCCCTTTGTTTTCTCTCTCCTCTGAGAGCAGCTCCCAGCTCAGCCCTTCACCGATGGAATAAACCGCAAACATCCAGACCGGAGTTCAGAGAGCGCCTGAGTCTGTCCTGCCCGCCGCCCTCCCGCACCTCCTGCGGGCCCCGCCCCGCTCAGAGGCAGGTGTGGATCGCCCCTCCTGCCCGGGCTGCGATATTTTGGGAGCCGCCTGGGGCTGGCAGCTGGTGCCGGGGTGGTGGCAGCTGAGCGCGGCTTTCACTCGGGCCGCCGCTCTCGCTTTTATCCCCGACAATCTGCCGGGCTCGGCTCCGGGCAGGCTCGGGGACGGATCCCTGAATTCCTGCCCGTGTCCCACCCGCCTCCCACGCGCTCTGCTTGATGGAGAGGCTTTGTCTGCGCGCCTAAAAATAGCCGGGACTCGCTGAAACTCGAGATGAGCCCGAAATACTTTCCCTCCGCAGCTCCATCCCTGAATTATGGATAAAACCGCCCTGAGGGGCAGCAAACTCCTTTCCCGCAGGGTCTGGCGAGGTGAGGGCACCGATTGCTCCTTCCACGAGCCGCCCAAACCCTGCGGGAAACACCTGAGCCGGGCTCTTTGTGCCGCACGCGGAGGGGAGCAGCATCCTCTCCACGTACAGGCAAAATTTAGAAGCGGCGCTCGGGCTGCCATGGAGACGGGGCCGTGTTTGCGATCCCCGCGCCTTTTATCGTCCCTCCCCCTCTCCCCGAGCGGCTGAGAAGCAGCCAGAGCAGCAGGGCTGGCCTTGGCACAACCCCCCCGGCACTGCCCCCCTGCTCCTGGTGGTCACAGCACCAATCCCACCCCCCCGGTGCCCCCTCTGCTCCTCCACCCCCTCTCGGGGCTGTTCCGGGCCGTCTCTGGGCACCATGAAGGAAATTTGGGCTGTTCTCGCTCAGTTCAGATGGGCATCGTGGGGGCACGGAGCCCCCTCGGCTGTGCCCTCCTCCTGATGGCAGGAAGGGGACAGGGGCTGAAATTGGGCTGGTTTGGGGCTTTTTTGGACACTGACACAGCCCTGGCAGCTGCTGGAACCCCCAAATCTCCATCCCCAGCCTGAGGAAAACTGAGGGAGAATCTGTCCCAGGCAGGGCCTAAAGATGCTCAAAACTAAACCCTGCACCAGACCCAGGCTGGGCTGGTTCCTCCCGTGCCGCCCTTCCCTGTTTGTGGCGCCAGCCACACCCTGGGTTGTCTGAATTCGGGGATTTTTGTCCAAATTTTGTCTGAGCCTGGTGCTCAGAGGTGAGAAAAGGCAACTGGAGCTGGCTGATGAGGAGCCAAGCTGTGAGGAGCATCTGCTGCCGCTGCCTCCCAGCCCCAGCTCCTCTCCTGCCTCCCAGGGCGTCACATCCCAGCCCAAAGCTCCAGTGCAGAGCAGAAGGGGGAGGGAAAAAAAAAAAAAAAAAAGGCAAATTCAGTTCTCACTTCCTATTTTCCTCTTGCTGTCTTTTCCAGACTTGGCCCGTGGTGAAATCCACCCCTTTAATGCCTGGCTGCCAAACAGAGCAGCTCTCCCAACAGGGAAATGTGCATCAAAGTTGCAGGGAATATTTAATTAACCTTGAAAGGAGCTCTTCCCTCAGCCGCTCACGGAGATGTCGCTTAATTGTTTCCAAAACTGAGCGCAGGGTTTGGGAGGAGAGAGAGGCTCTGGCTCTGGGAAAGGAGCAGCTAAAGATCCAAATGCTGAGCTGGGAGCTCAGATTGGGCCCAAATCCACAGCCCTGCGTCCAGGGGAGCTGGGAGAGCTCTGAGGGAGCCTTGGGGGATTTTCCTTCTCCTGCATCCTCCCCGTCTGCCCCGGCCTGGGGGGATCCTCCCTCCTCCCGGAGCCAGAGCTGGGGGTGAGCATCTCCCAGAAATGATTAAAAACGTTCTTGTGGCAGGAGCTGCCTTCTGGGGATAGATGGGAATAACTCACAGCAGGAAAAGTCCTGGCTGTGAGGAAGAGGAGGAGGAGGAAGGGATGGCTGGGAATGCTGCAGCAGAGGCAGAGCCACACCTTTGCTGCTGCAGGAGCCCCAGCCCAGCTCCTTCCCCAGGATCCATCTCCCCAAACCCAGGGAATGGCCACGTCTGGGCGTGCTCAGCGCTTCCCACAAAAAAAAACCCCAAAAAACAAAAAAAAACCCCAAAAAACCCCAACAAAAATAAAAAACCAGGAATTGCTGGAGCCTCGCTGCTCTCTCAGGCTTCTCCCAGGGAAGGCAGCGAGCACAAAGCCCAGGGAAGCCTTCGTGACCCACGTGCCCAATCCTGCTGCATTCCCTGCTATTTTTAACTAATCCCAAATGGAAACTGCTCGGAGCTCCTGCCCACCCCCAGCCTCGCTCCTTCCCTGACCCAGAGCTCTGCAGAAAAACCCCCCCAAGGGCAGCTGGTGAGCGTGGAGCAGCGAATCAATCAGGCAGGGGCTGGATCTGAGACCTCCCAAGAGACACGAATATTTAGAAACACGGTCAGGGGGGGACAGGGGAAAAAAAAAAAAAACCCTCCAAGTTTCCTGTCGGGGCTGAGCTTTCCTGAAAGGCAGGATTGAGGTGCCACACGTCTGTGCCAGGCTGGGAGCAGCTTTGGGAGCAGCTTTAGCAGCAGGTTTGGCAGCAGCTCCCGGAATAGCTGCGGTGCTACTACGGATTCACACTTGGCCACGCAGCGCCGGCACCGAGCTCTGCTGGCCCGGGGAGGGACCCTGTGGCTCGCCTCTGGTTGGCGGAGATTTTTGGGATGGTGCCAAGGATCACATTTCGGTGCCGAGGATCAGATTTCTGCCCCTCCGCGCTGCCCATCTCTGCGTGCCGTGGATGCCTCACCTGAGCCTCACCTGAGCCTCACCTGGGCATGACCGGACCTGCCCACGGCAGACGGAGCCTTCCTGCGGGGAAAGGAGGGATCTGGGGCCGAGGACACTGCGAGGGGGGCGGGAGCTCCCTGGGACAGACCCTCGCACGACAGAGCATCCCCCACGGCCACGCTGGGCACGGGACCCCGGCCCTGGCACCCGCACACCTGGGGGGCTCGGGGGGTGTTCCGGGGCTCTCCTGAGCTCTGGGGGCTGTTCCTGAACCCTGGGGGCTGTTCCTGAGCTGTGGGGGTCTGTTCCCGAGCTCTGGGGGCTGCTCTGGAACTCTCCCGAGCTCTGGGGGCTGTTCTGGAGCTCTGGGAGCTGTTCCCGAGCTCTGGGGGCTGCTCTGGAACTCTCCTGAGCTCTGGGTTCTGTTCCCGAGCTCTCCCGAGCTCTGGGGTCTGTTCTGGAGCTTTGGGGGCTGTTCCCGAGCTCTGGGTTCTGTTCCCGAGCTCTCCTGAGCTCTGGGGGCTGTTCTGGAACTCTCCCGAGCTTTGGGGGCTGTTCCCGAGCTCTGGGGGCTGTTCTGAAGCTCTGGGGGCTGTTCCGAGCTCTCCCGAGCTCTGAGGGCCGTTCCCGAGCTCTCCTGAGCTCTGGGGGCTGTTCTGGAGCTCCGGGGACCGTTCCCGAGCTCTCCTGTTGCCGCCTGAGCCTCGCCTGCTTCGCCTCCCCGCTCCCGGCAGCGCTGCGGTGACTCAGGGCTGGGAGGGACAGCGCGGCTCCGGCCCGTCCTGCAGCCCCTGCCGTGCCAGGCCGGGCTCGGGGGGCTCCGAGGGCCGGGGGCATCCCCCGAGCCGCGATTCTGTCGCTGAGCGCGCTTTGGCAGCTGCCATTAATTGTCCCCGACGCCGATTTGCGAGAGTTTCGCACTTCCAGCCCTTTGTGCCGCTGATTAATGGCCCCGCTGATTAATGGGCCGGGCGGAGCGGCTGCGCTGCCCCGGGAAAACCCGGCTGGGGGTGCAGGGGACAGAGTGTGACACTGGAAAAACCTGGCTGGGGGTGCAGGGGTGAGCTGGACACTCAGGGGACACAGAGTGTGACACTGGGCGGTGAGTTGGACATTCAGGGGACACAGAGTGTGACACTGGGAGCTGAGCTGGACACTGAGAGGACACAGAGTGTGACACTGGGAGCTGAGCTGGACACTGAGAGGACACAGAGTGTGACACTGGAAAAGCCTGGCTGGGGGCACAGGGGTGAGCTGGACACAGAGGGGCACAGAGGGTGACACTGGGAGCTGAGCTGGACACTCAGGGGACATACAGTGTGACACTGGGAGCTGAGCTGGACACTCAGGACACAGAGTGTGACACTGGAAAAGCCTGGCTGGGGGCACAGGGACAGGGGTGAGCTGGACACGCAGGACACAGAGTGTGACACTGGGAGCTGAGCTGGACACTCAGGACACAGAGTGTGACACTGGGAGCTGAGCTGGACACACAGGGGACACAGAGTGTGACACTGGGAGCTGAGCTGGACACTCAGGACACACAGAGTGTGACACTGGGAGCTGAGCTGGACACTGAGAGGACACAGAGTGTGACACTGGGAGCTGAGCTGGACACTCGGGGCACAGAGTGTGACACTGGGAGAGCTGAGTTGGGGACACTGAGAGGACACACAGTGTGACACTGGGAGGTGAGTTGGACACTCAGGGGACACAGAGTGTGACACTGGGAGCTGAGCTGGACACACAGGACACAGAGTGTGACACTGGCCGGGGCTGGTGTGGGAGGCTGGGCCGGACAGGAGTCCCTGGCAGCGCTTCCCAGGGAAGGTAAATCAGCGTCTGGAGCGATGGGTGATGGTGGAGGAGTTTTTTGGGGTTTTTTTCCATGCTCGTTTTCTTTTCCCCGCAGCCTCTGGAGCAGAAAAGGAGCTCTGGGGAGGGTTTGGGCAGCCGCGGGAAGTCCTGATCCCAAAAATTGGGCTGGGCCTGGTCGCTCGTGGCTCCCCGAGGAGCAGGAGGAGGTCACGGCCCCACTCGTGAAACCCCCTCGGGCCAAGGGGGTGCTCAGCTCAGGAATGTCGCGAGTGGGGACGGGAATGTCGCTGAGCCAGGGGCAGGGAATGTCCATGACGAGGGGCAGGGAATGTCGCGAGTGGGGGACGGGAATGTCCTGGGGCGAGGAATGTCGCTGAGCCACGGGGCCAGGGAATGTCGCGAGCAGGGACGGGAATGTCGCGAGTCAGGAACAGGAATGTCGCTTGACGGGGGCGGGAATGTCTCGAGCAGAGGCGGGAATGTCATGATGGGGACGGGAATGTCGTGAGCAGGGGGCAGGAATGTCATGGCCCGAGGGGACGGGAATGTCGCGAGTGGGGGACGGGAATGTCGCGAAGCGGGGATGGGAATGTCATGAGCCACACGGACGAGAATGTCGAGCAGGGACGGGAATGTCGCGAGTCACGGGGCGGGAATGTTCTGCGAGCAGGGGACGGGAATGTCGCGAGTCACGGACGGAATGTCACGAGATCCCGGACGGAATGCCCTTGCGAGGGCAGGGAATGTCGCTGAGTCAGGGAACAGGAATGTCGCGAGCCAGGGACGGGAATGTCCTTAGCGGGGACGGAATGTCGCGAGGGGATGGGAATGTCGCGAGCCAGGGATGGGAATGTCATGAGCGGGGACGGGAATGTCGCGGGCAGGGGATGGGAATGTCGCGAGTCACGGACGGGAATGTCGCGAGCAGGGACGGGAATGTCACGAGCCAGGGACGGGAATGTCGCGAGCAGAGACGGGAATGTCGCGAGCCAGGGAAGGGAATGTCGCGAGCAGGGACGGGAATGTCGCGAGTGGGGACGGGAATGTCGCGAGCCAGGGACGGGAATGTCGCGAGTGGGGACGGGAATGTCGCGAGCCAGGAGCTGTCCCCACACCCCAAGGAGCCCCGTCCCCGCGGTGAGCGGTGACAGCCCAGCGCTGCGGCGCCGCTTTTCCAGTCGCGATTTTAACCCAGGAGCCGCCGCGGGAGCTGCGCAGCCTCCGGGCAGCTCCGAGCTCCCTCCCACGCCTCCCCGCGGGCTGCAGAGCCCGGCACGGAGCGGGACCGGCCCCGCCAGACCCCGCTGGCCCCGGGGAAGGCCGAACCCCCCCGAGGCACCGGCGCGGCGATGGGGGGGCGTTTCCCGCAGGGTCCCCGCCGCCCCCGCGCTGCTTCACCCATCCCCTCCCTCCCTCCCTCCCACCCGCGCGGCTCCAGCGGCGCAGAATTCCTGCAGGAGCAGCAGCCCCTGCCCGGGATGGCTCCGAGCTGATGACAACAAACCAAAGGCATCCGCGCCTTCCCTTCCTTCCCCTCCCTCCCGGCCTCTCCGCGCCTCTGTAACCTGAAGCAAACCGCACCGACGTGCTGAACAGGCAGAATTTTCTCGCTGCCGTGTGAAAAGAAGTTTTCCAGACTTCAGAGGGGAGCGAAAAGCCAGAGCTGAGCCGCGGGCGGCTCCGAGCGGGCTGAGGGATGGGAGCCGGGAACGGGGGGCGAGTCCAGCCGCTCTCCCGGGGCCGTCCCGACCCTTTGTGGCCGAGCCCGAGCTCCGTCCCCGAGCCCCGAGCCCTGTCCCCACCGTGCCGGGCCGGGAGAGGAGCAGTGCGGGGTGGGGGTCACCCCAAAACCATCGCGCTCTGGGGAGCCCCGACGGCGCATCTCAGCCCCTCCGGCTCCCCCCGGTCCCCGGGGCAGCTTCCCCCGCGCGTCCCCTCCGTGCCCCTGCCCCGACCCCCCCGGGCGCGCTCCCCGCTGTCCCCCCGTGCCCACCTCGGGTGGCCGCGGGCTCCTCGGCGCGGCGCGGGGCTCCGCGGGGCTCCCGGAGCCGGCCCGGCCGCAGCATCCCCGGCGCGGCGGCGGAGGAGGAGCCTGGACCCCGCGCCCGCGCACCGGGCCCGCCCCGGGAGCGGCCCCCGGCTTTGTGCGCCGGCCCCCGGCTCCTCCTCCGCGCCCCCGGCCGGGGCTCGGGCTGGAGCGAGGTTTGCTGAAGGGAGAAGGAGAAAGGAGGAGGGAGAAGGGAGAAGGGAGAAGGAGGAGGGAGGAGGGAGAAGGAGAAGGGAAAAGGGAGGAGGGAGAAGGGAGAAGGGAGAAGGGAGAAGGGAAAAGGAGAAGGGAGAAGGGAGAAGGGAGAAGGGAGAAGGGAGAAGGGAGGGAGAAGGGAGAAGGGAGAAGGGAGAAGGGAGAAGGAGAAGGGAGAAGGGAGAAGGGAGAAGGGGAAGGGAGGAGGACACGCGGGGCTGGGGTTGGACTCCCGGCGCTGGGATTTGGGTCTGGCGCCTCGGGAAGCTCCGCGGGAATGGAGCCCGGAGCCCGGGGGAAGCTGCCAGAGCGGGGAGCGCGCCCGGCCGGGAAGGTCCGGGCTGAAGTTCCTGTTCTGCTCGATCCGGAGCGAGCGCTTTGAGCCGAGATTCCAAAATCCCCGGGGTGTGCCCGGCTCATGGCACAGCCGGTCCCGGGACACGATCCGGGGGCAGCCGAGCCCTCCTGGGCTCACCGGGGAGCGAGGGGCGCTCTGAAGGAAATCCCTGAACTAATTCCATCCAGGCTGGGCCCGATTTCTGGAGCCCGGGCTGCAGGTGAGGTCTGTCCTGCTGCTGCCCGTGGCGTTTCCCGGGTCCGTGCGGCTCCCGCCGCTCCCTGGAGCCGCCGCCCGCATCCCCCCCGTGCTGGCCGGGCTCCCCCGCTCCGCTCCCCGCTCGGGGTCCCTCCTGCCCGGAGTGTCGCGCTCAGGAATCCGCGGGCAGCTGCGGGCACATCTGGGCCCGTCCCGGCACATCTGGGCCCGTCCCGGCACATCTGGGCCCGTCCCGGCACATCTGGGCGTGACCCGGGCGCGGAGCGGCGGCTGCGGCCGGGCCGGGTGTGCGGGGAGGGAGGATGGGATCCACCGAGCCGGAACGGGATCCACAGAGCCGGAACGGGATCCACACAGAAAAAATGGGATCCACACAGACAAAATGGGATCCACAGAGCCGGAACGGGATCCACCGAGCCGAAATGGGATCCACACAGCCAAAATGGGATCCACCGAGCCGAAATGGGATCCACACAGACAAAATGGGATCCACAGAGCCGGAACGGGATCCACCGAGCCGAAATGGGATCCACACAGCCAGAACGGGATCCACACAGACAAAATGGGATCCACACAGACAAAACGGGATCCACCGAGCCGAAATGGGATCCACCGAACCGGAACAGGATCTACTGGGATGGAATGGGATCCACCAAGCTGAAACGGGAACTACTGGGATGCAACGGGATCCACTGAGATGAAATGGGATGCACCGAGCTGGAACAGGAGCCCCCGTTCAGCACAGGATCCCATTCCAGCACAGGATCCCCTGTTCAGTACAGGATCCCACTCCAGCACAGGATCTCGTTCCAGCACAGCATCCCGTTCCAGCACAGGATCCCGTTCCAGCACAGGATCCCATTCCAGCACATGATCCCGTTCCAGCACAGGATCCCCTGTTCAGCACAGGATCCCCTGTTCAGCACAGGATCCCGTTCCAGCACAGGATCCCATTCCAGCACAGGATCCCATTCCAGCACAGGATCCCCGTTCAGCACAGGATCCGTTCCAGCACAGGATCCCCTGTTCCAGCACAGGATCCCATTCCAGCACAGGATCCCACTCCAGCACAGGATCCCACTCCAGCACAGGATCCCCTGTTCCAGCACAGGATCCCATTCCAGCACAGGATCCCCTGTTCCAGCACAGGATCCCCGTTCCAGCACAGGATCCCCTGTTCCAGCACAGGATCCCGTTCAGCACAGGATCCCCTGTTCCAGCACAGCATCCCTGTTCCAGCACAGGATCCCCTGTTCAGCACAGGATCCCATTCCAGCACAGGATCCCCTGTTCCAGCACAGGATCCCCTGTTCAGCACAGGATCCCATTCCAGCACAGGATCCCATTCCAGCACAGCATCCCCTGTTCAGCACAGGATCCCGTTCCAGCACAGGATCCCGTTCCAGCACAGGATCCCATTCCAGCACAGGATCCCATTCCAGCACAGCATCCCGTTCCAGCACAGGATCCCATTCCAGCACATGATCCCGTTCCAGCACAGGATCCCGTTCCAGCACAGGATCCCCCAGGAACAAGAGGACTCCAGGCCTCAGGGACAGGAACTAAGCCAGTCTCACACTGGCTGGTGGGTGCCAAGGGATCGGGATCGTGTCCCGTGGGATCGGGATCATGTCCCGTGGGATCGGGATCATGTCCTGCAGGATCGGGATCGTGTCCTGCAGGATCGGGATCATGTCCCGTGGGATCGGGATCGTGTCCTGCAGGATCGGGATCATGTCCTGCAGGATCGGGATCATGTCCTGCAGGATCGGGATCGTGTCCTGCAGGATTGGGATCGTGTCCCGTGGGATTTGGATCATGTCCTGCAGGATCGGGATCATGTCCCGTGGGATTGGGATCGTGTCCTGTGGGATCGGGATCGTGTCCTACAGGATTGGGATCGTGTCCCGTGGGATTTGGATCATGTCCTGCAGGATCGGGATCATGTCCCGTGGGATTGGGATCGTGTCCTGTGGGATCGGGATCGTGTCCTACAGGATTGGGATCGTGTCCTGCAGGATCGGGATCATGTCCTGCAGGATTGGGATCGTGTCCTGCAGGATCGGGATCATGTCCTGCAGGATCGGGATCATGTCCCGTGGGATTGGGATCGTGTCCTGTGGGATTGGGATCGTGTCCTGTGGGATCGGGATCGTGTCCTGCAGGATCGGGATCATGTCCTGCAGGATCGGGATCATGTCCTGCAGGATCGGGATCATGTCCCGTGGGATTGGGATGGTGTCCCACGGCTCCGGGCGCTCAGCTCTGGGGTTTGCTCCCCTCCCCCAGCGGCAGCCGGGCCAGCACCTCAGGAACGGGCGGGAGGCGACCCCAAATCGCGGCCTCGCTCCGGGGGTTTGACAGGAGCGGGAATGGGACAGCGGGGGTGGGGCCGCAGGACGCGCGGGGCTGCGACTTCTGGGATTCCCGTGATTTCTGGGATTCCTGTGATTTCTGGGATTCCTGTGATTTCTGGGACTTCTGTGCCGATTTCCGTGCTGATTTCTGTGATTTCCGTGCTGATTTCCGTGATTTCCGTGCTGATTTTTGTGCTGCTTTCCGTGATTTCTGGCGCTGCCCCTCGGCAGACGGGATCCACCCCCTGACTTTTTTGGATGCCGTTTCCTGGCAGCTCCCTCGGTCTGTGCTGAGCTGAGCAGCGCTCCCAAAATCCCGCGGCTGCCGCGAGAGCAGGCGGCGCGAATTGGTTATTTTGGGAACTCCAGAGTGAAGGGAGGAAGAGGAAGGAGAAGAGGAGAAGGAGGAGGAGGAGGAGGAGGAGAGGAGGAGGGGAGAGGGAGAGGAGGGAGGGAGAGGGAGAAGGAGGAGGAGGAGGAGGAGGAGAAGGAGAAGGAGAAGGAGAAGGAGAAGGAGAAGGAGAAGGAGAAGGAGAAGGAGAAGGAGAAGGAGAAGGAGAAGGAGAAGGAGAAGG
Source organism: Luscinia megarhynchos (assembly GCA_034336665.1). Lineage (NCBI taxonomy): Eukaryota > Metazoa > Chordata > Aves > Passeriformes > Muscicapidae > Luscinia > Luscinia megarhynchos. The sequence goes on from CM067584.1 coordinate 2,388,528, forward strand.
AGAAGGAGAAGGAGAAGGAGAAGGAGAAGGAGAAGGAGAAGGAGAAGGAGAAGGAGAAGGAGAAGGAGAAGGAGGAGGAGGAGGAGGAGGAGGAGGAGAAGAAGGAGAAGGAGAAAGCGAATTCTCCCCGTGAGCACGGAGATGGTTCAGAGGATTGCTCTGGAGGAGCTGGGAAGGATCCCGGAGGAGCTTTGGGCTCCTGGGGAGCGTGGGGTGAAGGGCGGGGGCTGGAATGTCCCCTGAACCCGCCTGGATTCCCGGTGGTGGGAGCTGATCCCCCCCGGACATTCCCATCTCCCACCTTCCAGCGGAGGTTAAAAATTCCTCCAGCAAAACCCAACCAGGAAATAAAAACAAAACAAACCTCACAAAAATCCGCTTTTTGTACTTTGGCTGCAAACAGGGGGTGAACCTCGGGGATTTGTTTTCTTGGCGGGAATTTGGGCCGGGAAATGTTCCCGGGTGTGGCTCAGGTTTTGGGGAGTGAATCCCTCCCTCATCCCTTCCCTCCCTCCTTCCTCCATCACCCTGGACCAGCCCGAAGTGAATTTCCACGGCTACATCAATAAAATCCCTTTTATCTAAGCATAAAGGAAAAGCAGAAATGACAAAGACACGATTTTTTCCCCTCCTATTTCCACCCCCTTTTTTTACTACCACCAGATTATTTACAAATCCGTTGAAATTGGATAGAACTCGGTTCATGCTCGTTTGCTGCTCGGGGAGGGAATTACAAGATAATCAGATCAGTGATAAAAGCGAGAAGTAGGTGTGTGTTTAATGACTTTTTCCCCTCAGAGCTGTGAAAGAAGATCGGAGGAAAAGGAAACAAAACCTCCAAAGGCTCCCGGGGTCGGAAGGCTCCGACAGCACCCAGGGGTGGCAGGGAAATAAATTAAATAAATTGCACCTCGAATTAAAATTTTAAACTGCTCCAGGTGCTGGAGGTGAGGTGGGAAGTGCTGTGGGGACATTCCTGGGGTCACACGGGGCTGGCACAGCCCTGCTGGGCTTTGATTCCCAAAACCGCAGGGACAGCAGTTTCCCTTCTGAGCCGCGAGAAACTCAGGGAAAGTGGTTTTTATTTTGGAAAAGTGAATTTTTGCACTCTGCATAAGCGGGTTTTTCCCCTCTGCGTCTGGAAGGGGGAGAGCTCAGGGTCTGCCCGCGCTGCTTTTCCTTCTCCAGGTTTTTCCCGGCTGGAATGAGCCGGGACACAACTCCGGGCTCCGCTGCAGGACCCGCCGCGCCCGCCAGAGGCTGCTGGTGCCGCTTGGAACCGGAATTCCAGCAGGAATTCCAGCTCCATCCCTCCCGAATTCCAGCTCCATCCCTCCCGAATTCCGGCTCCATCCCTCCCGAATTCCGGCTCCATCCCTCCCGAATTCCAGCCCCATCCCTCCCGAATTCCGGCTCCATCCTTCCCGAATTCCAGCTCCATCCTCTCCCGAATTCCAGCTCCATCCCTCCCGAATTCCAGCTCCATCCCTCCCGAATTCCGGCTCCATCCCTCCCGAATTCCGGCTCCATCCCTCCCGAATTCCGGCTCCATCCTCTCCCGAATTCCGGCTCCATCCCTCCCGAATTCCGGCTCCATCCCTCCCGAATTCCAGCCCCATCCCTCCCGAATTCCGGCTCCATCCCCTCCCGAATTCCAGCTCCATCCTCTCCCCGAATTCCAGCTTCATCCTCTCCCGAATTCCGGTTCCATCCTCTCCCGAATTCCAGCTTCATCCTTCCCAGAATTCCAGCTCCATCCTCTCCCGAATTCCGGCTCCATCCCCTCCCGAATTCCAGCTCCATCCTCTCCCGAATTCCAGCTCCATCCCTCCCGAATTCCAGCTCCATCCTCTCCCGAAATCCAGCTCCATCCTCTCCCAAATTTCATCCTTTTCCAAATTCCAGCTCCATCCTGATCTCCCGATCTCTTTCCAAGATCCCCCTGATCCCTTTCCAGGGACCTGTCCATCCCAAGATCTCCCCAGTTCCTTTCCAAGATTTCCCGATCCATTTCCAGGATCCCCTTGATCCCAGGATCCCCCGATCCCTTTCAGGACGGGTTTGGAGCAGTGACCTCAGCAATGTCCCCGTTGTCCCTTCCTGCTCCTCCCCGGGGGTTCCGTGGCTCTGTCACCCCTTGTCCTCTTTTGGGACCGAGCCTGGAGGGGCTTGGTGGCAATGGCACAAATTTGGGATTCTGTGGCTTCCCCACTGCCCAGGTGAGACCCCAGTTTGGGATTCTGTGGCTCTGCCACCCCTCACTCTGTTTTTTTGGAGCGAGTCTGGAGCGGTTTGGCGGCCACAGCCCAATTTTGGGATTCTGTGGCTTCCCCACTTCCCAGGAAGAGCCCAAAACAGCACCCAAACCCCACCTGGGCACGGCGTGTGGGAATTCTGAACCCCCCAGGTGAAACCCCTCAAATTCCGCAGCTCAGGGCTCACCGTGGCAACCCGTGGATGTAAAACAGGGCCCGGGAACCTGGAGAATTCCAAATGCCGCGGGATCGGGGCTGGTCCCGGCCGTTCCAGGGCCAGGGCTGGAGTCAGCGGGCTGCGATTGATGCATTGCCATAGTTACTGCGCGCTCTGCTGCCCGAGCAGCGGGATCCGTTCTCAGGTCCCCCGCACATGGAAATTCAGCCGCGAATCGCTGGATCCATCCTGCTCGGGATCCATCCTGCCCGGGATCCATCCTGCCCGGGATTCCAGGGGTTCATCCTGCCCGGGATCCATCCTGCCCGGGATTCCAGGGATCCATCCTGCCCGGGATCCATCCTGCCCGGGATTCCAGGGATCCATCCTGCCCGGGATTCCAGGAATTCATCCTGCCCAGGATTAATTCTGTCCGGGATCCATCCTGCCCGGGATCCATCCTGCCCGGGATTCCAGGGATCCATCCTGCCCGGGATTCCAGGGGTTCATCCTGCCCGGAATCCATCCTGCCCGGGATCTCATTCTGCCCGGGATCCATCCTGCCCAGGATCCATCCTGCCCGGGATCTCATCCTGCCCGGGATTCCAGGGGATCCATCCTGCCCAGGATTAATTCTGCCCGGGATCCACCCTGCCAGGGATTCCAGGGATCCATCCTGCCAGGATCCTTCCTGCCCGGGATCTCATCCTGCCCGGGATTCCGGGGATCCATACTGCCCAGGATTAATTCTGCCCGGGATCCATCCTGCCCGGGATTCCAGGGATTCATCCTGCCCAGGATTAATTCTGCCCGGGATCCATCCTGCCCGGGATTCCAGGGATTCATCTCGACAGGATCCATCCCGCCAGGGATCCATCCTGCCGGGATCTCATCCTGAGAGGGATCCATCCTGCCCAGGATTCATCCCGACAGGATCCATCTCGCCAGGATCTCATTCTGCCAGAGTCCATTCTGCCAGGGATCCATCCTGCCCGGGCTTCCAGGGATCCATCCTGCCCGGGATCCATCCTGCCCGGATCTCGTCCTGTCCCGGATTCCAGGGATTCACCCAGACAGGATCTCATCCTTCCAGGGATTCGTCCTGTCTGGAATTCATCCTGCCCGGGTCTCATCCTGCCCAGTAGTTGTGTGGCTTGGGGATGGTTTGGAAATAAAATTATTTGAGCACATCAAGGAGACAAAACGAGGAGGAATTTCTCCATGGAAAGGATGGCCAGGCACTAGAAGGGGCCTGGAATTGTCCGAGGATCCCCTGGATGTGTCTGAGGATCCTCTGGATGTGTCCGAGGAATCCCTGCATGTGACACTCCCTGTCCTGGGCTGGGGACAAGCCCGGGATCAAAGGCCTGCTTTGATAATTTTGGAATTCTTTCCCGTTCTCAGGGATTCCATCCTGGTCCAGGAGAAACCAGCAGAGCCTCCCTTCCCTGGAGATCACGGGGAAACTCCCAGATCCCAAAATCTCCATGAAAATTCCAGGCGGGTTCCCCTCAAAACCCAACTCTCCGAATTTCCCCTCCTCCTCCTGCTCCTCCTCCTCCTCCTCCCGTCTCCCTCAGGATCGGATTTCCAGCCCCGCGGTTTTATCGGCACCGGCAGAGGTTTCACTCCCAATAAACCTTTCACCACCCGCGATTAAACCTCGATAATGGAAATGTTCCCTGGCCTGCCAGGGAGGGGGAAAGGGGAGATGGAGGGAAAAGGATGGAGATGAAGAGCTGGGAAAAGGTGCTGGGAGGAGCTCAGAGCAGCCCTGAAATCATGGAATGGTTTGGGTGGGATTTAAACCCCACCCGAAATCCCAAATCCCACCCCCTGCCATGGGGCAGCTTCCCCTCATCCGGGTTTGCTAATTAAAGTAATTATCATTAAACCCCTCATTCCGGGCAAGGAATTCCACTCGGTGAAAATCATTCAGGAACTGAGAATCCTGAGCAGAATCCTCTTTTTTCCTGCTGGAATTGGGCGAGGTGGAATTTTAATTCTGGCTAATCTGGAGAGCAAAATGGGATTTTTTTTCCCCCCAATCTTGGTTTCTCTGTGGGGTTGAATTCCCAAATTTCTCTGGGAAGGGAAGGGAAGGGAAGGGAAGGGAAGGGAAGGGAAGGGAAGGGAAGGGAAGGGAAGGGAAGGGAAGGGAAGGGAAGGAATTCCCAAGCCGGGAATGCTCCTGCCGGGAGATTTATGGGATGTTTTCAGCTCTCCCCATCCCCGCGGGTGTTTATTGGCTTTTCCTTGGATAACTCAAGCTGCTCCCGAGCCTTCCTGTGCCATTAACGCCCTCCGAGGATTAATTAGGGCTCGAGCCAGGGCTTTGTAAACCAAGCGTGGGTTTGTTCTGGGAAAACTTCTCCGAGGGCCGAAGCAGAGGGGAAAAACGGGATCAGAACGCATCCGGGGGGAACGAGGGAGGAATTCCAGCAGCAGGACTCAGTCCGGGAAAGGATGGATAAAAAAACCCACCCCACGAATTGACTCCGCGGGGAAGTGGAACTGAGCACCTGGGCTCAGGTGGGAGCGCCGGATCCTGGAGGATTTTTTTAGGGAGCGCTGAGGATTCGGCTCTGGCTGCTCCAGAAATCCGCGATAACTCCTCGGGCTCGGGGCGGGGATTCCGCGCGGATCGCGGGGATTCGTGGATCAGCCGCTCCTCAGGGGAACAAACCTCGCAGCTTTATTTTCACCCCAGATCCCCCAAGCTGGGATGTTTCTGGCAGCAGAACGATGCTGCTGCTGGAAAAGGCTCCAGAGGGAGAGGAAGCCCGGCTGTGGGGGGCGTTTGTCACCCTTCCCTCCTGGAAATCCGGGAATTCCCCGGCTGGAATTGTGTCCCCAACATCAGTTTTGCTGAGGAGGGATTGGCGCCCCTGAGTTTTCCCCCCGATTTTCCACCCTCCCCTCTCCATCCCGCACATTCTGATCCCGCTTTTCCACAAATTCCCGAGCGGAATCCACAATTATGGACTCCTCCTGCCTGGCGAGAAGGTTTTTTTTTCAATTCTTTTTATTTTTTTTTACGAGGCTTTTACTCCTTCTATCATAAATTAAACTCCTATTTTCGCTCCTGCTCACTCCTCGCCCTTGAATTCCCCCTTTTCACCTGAGTGGAATTTTCGCTGGAGGTGTTTAATGCCCCTCTAATCCCCCCATTCCCAGGGGGGCACCAAAGCTGCTTTACAAACCCATAAATCCAGCAGGATAAAGTGCATTTTTATTATTCCCGTTGCCATGAAAGTCCGAAAAAACCGCGGCCTGATGTGATGCAGGCAATAACAAATTTGCCTAATGGTCCCACTTATCCCGGGAAAAGCAGCTGGGAAGGGATTTGTAGGGGTGGGGAGGAGCGTCCCGAAAGTGGGGCGTCAGTGGGGTCACCCCGACGGGTTTGGGGTCAGCCGGGTGGGTTTGGGGTCACCCCGATGGATCTGGGGTCACCCAGCCGGGTTTGGGATCGCCCAGCCGGGTTTGGGGTCACCCAGGTGGGTTTGGGGTCACCCCAGGGTGGATCTGAGGGCCACTCAGGTGGGTTTTGGGGTCACTCAGCCGGGTTTGGGGTCACCCCAGGTGGTTTGGGGTCACTCAGGTGGGTTTAGAGGTCACCCAGCCGGGTTTGGGGTCACTCAGGTTGGTTTGGGGTCACTCAGGTGGGTTTGGGGTCACCTAGCCAGGTTTAGGGGTCAACCAGCTGGGTTTGGGGTCACCCCGATGGATCTGGGGCCACTCAGGTGGGTTTGGGGTCACTCAGGTGGGTTTGGGGTCACTCAGGTGGGTTTGGGGTCGGCCGGGTGGGTTTGGGGTCACCCAGGTGGGTTTAGGGTCACTCAGGTGGGTTTGGGGTCACCCGATGGATCTGGGGCCACTCCAGGTGGGTTTGGGGTCTACCAGGTGTGTTTGGGGTCACGCAGGTGGATTTGGGGAGTCGCCCAGCCGGGTTTGGGGTCACCCAGGTTGGTTTGAGGTCACTCAGGTGGGTTTAGGGTCACCCAGCTGGGTTTGGGGTCACCCCGCTGGATCTGGGGCCACTCAGGTGGGTTTGGGGTCACACAGGTGGGTTTAGGGTCACCCCGATGGTTTGGGGTCACCCAGGTGGGTTTGGGGTCACCCAGGTGGGTTTGGGGTCACTCAGGTGGGTTTGGGGTCAGCCGGGTGGGTTTGGGGGTCACTCAGGTGGGTTTGGGGGTCACTCCGACGGGTTTGGGTCACCCGATGGATTTAGGGTCACTCAGGTGGATTTGGGGTCACCCAGGTGGGTTTGGGGTCACCCCGATGGATTTGGGGTCACTCCGACGGGTTTGGGTTCACCCGATGGATTTGGGGTCACCCAGGTGGATTTTGGGGTCACCCAGGTGGGTTTGGGGTCACCCAGGTGGGTTTGGGGTCACCCGATGGATTTGGGGTCACTCCGACGGGTTTGGGTTCACCCGATGGATTTGGGGTCACCCAGGTGGATTTAGGGTCACCCAGGTGGGTTTGGGTCACCCGATGGATCTGGGGCCACCCAGGTGGGTTTAGGGTCACTCAGGTGGGTTTAGGAGTCACCCCGATGGATTTGGGAGGTCACCGGGTGGGTTTGGGGCCACCCAGGTGTGTTTAGGGGTCCTCCAGGTGGGTTTAGGAGTCACCCAGCTGGGCTTAGGAGTCACCCGATGGGATTTGGGAGCCACCAGAGTGGGTTTAGGGTCACCCAGCTGGGTTTGGGGTCACCCAGGTGGGTTTGGGGTCACCCAGGTGTGTTTAGGGTCACCCAGGTGTGTTTGGGGTCACCGGTGGGTTTGGGGTCACACAGGTGGGTTTGGGGTCACTCAGGTGGGTTTGGGGTCACCCCGATGGATCTGGGGCCACTCAGGTGGGTTTGGGGGTCACCCAGGTGGATTTGGGGTCACCCAGGTGGATTTGGGGTCACACAGGTGGGTTTGAGGGTCACCCCGATGGATTTGGGGTCAGCCCGATGGATTTGGGGTCACCCAGCCGGGTTTGGGGTCGCTGTGCCGGGCAGAGCTGGACCCTCCCTCCCCCTCCTCTCTCCCCTCTCCCTCCTCCCTCCCCGAATCCCCCCGCAGCCCCGCCCGGGCTGAGCCTTTCCCGGGATTTTTGGGGGCGCTTTTGGGGGGCAGCGGGGTTTGGGGCAGCGGGAACTGCGGGAACTGCGGGAATTGCGGGAACTGCGGGAATTGCGGGAACTGCGGGAATGGCGGGTTTGGGGCCCGAGCAGCGCTAGGTGGCAGGAGTCAGTCGCGACAGGGAGGGACGAGCTCCCCGGCCCTGGATCGCGCTCGGGGCCGGAATTCCGGAATTCTGGAATTAATTCTGGAATTCTGGAATTCTGCCCGCGCGCTCCCGGGATGCGCTCAGGGGCCAAAACCCCTCCCGGGGGGGACCCGCGTCCCGCTCGTCCCGCAATCGGCCCCAGGAGGGAATTTGGGAGCTCGGAGAGCCGGGACGGGCCGGGACGTGCTGGGGGGCTGTGGGGGTGGGGCTGTGGGGTTCGGGATCTGTGGGGTTTGGGATCTCTGAGGTTTGGGATCTCTGCAGTTCGGGATCTGCGGGGTTTGGGATCTGTGGGGTTTGGGATCTGTGGGGTTCGGGATCTGTGGGGTTTGGGATCTGTGGGGTTCGGGATCTGTGGGGTTTGGGATCTGTGGAGTTTGGGATCTGTGGGATTTGGGATCTGTGGGGTTTGGGATCTGTGGGGTTCGGGATCTGTGGAGTTTGGGATCTCTGCAGCTCGGGATCTGCGGGGTTTGGGATCTGTGGGGTTTGGGATCTGTGGGGTTCGGGATCTGTGGGGTTCGGGATCTGTGGAGTTTGGGATCTGTGGGTTTGGGATCTGTGGAGTTTGGGATCTGTGGGGTTTGGGATCTGTGGGAGTTTGGGATCTGTGGGGTTTGGGATCTGTGGGGTTTGGGATCTGTGGGATTTGGGATCTGTGGGGTTTGGGATCTGTGGGGTTTGGGATCTCTGCAGTTCGGGATCTGTGGGATTTGGGATCTGTGGGGTTTGGGATCTGTGGGGTTTGGGATCTGTGGGGTTCGGGATCTGTGGGATTTGGGATCTCTGCAGTTAGGGATCTGTGCAGTTCGGGATCTGTGGGGTTCAGGATCTGTGGAGTTTGGGATCTGTGGGGATTTAGATCCATGGAATTTGGGATCTGTGGGGTTTGGGATCTCTGCATTTCGGGATCTGTGGAGTTTGGGATCTCTGCATTTCGGGATCTCTGAGGTTTGGGATCTCTGCATTTCGGGATCTCTGAGGTTTGGGATCTCTGCAGTTTCGGATCTCTGGGGGTTTCTCTGGGGCCGGTTTTAATCCAGATCTGCGGTTGGGAATCCCTGGGGAGCCTCACCCGGACAATCCCGAGGGCTGGAATTACGGGAATTTTCGCACACAGCCTCAGCCTGAACTGAGCCATCATTCTGAACCTACCCAACAAATTTGGGAATTTATTGGGAAAAGGGAATCCATCCCGCCCCCTCCAAGAGTGAGAAAAACCCGGACAGAGGCGCTGGGTGCACCCGGAGCGTCTCCAGCCCCTTCCCTCCGTTTGAGAGTGGCACGGGGAAATATTTCCACCGCTCCGAGCCTTGTTAGAATTTTCTCTGGCTCAGGCTCGGCTTTTAGGGCTGCTGGCAGCAGCTCTCGCTTCTCCCGGCCCTAATGGGGCTGCCCGGAGCTCTCCGAGGTTTCTGTGCGGAATTCTCGGGCCCCGGAGCCGAGCGGGAGGCGGCGGATGCAAAAATCAGCGCTGGAACTCCCGAGGGGGAGAGATCGGTGCCGAACCTTGTAGCGACAGCACGAGGAGCGATTCTCGCTCCCATTCCTGGCCCGGGGAATCTCTGCTGGAAACGGAGATGGAGGTTGGAAGCAGGGAGAGGGGTCAGGCCGGATTTGGGGCGGAACAAACCCCGCGGGGGGCAGCGATCCCGCGGAGGGAGGCGCGGAGGAGGCAGCGGGCGGTGATTGCTCCTCTCAGCCGCTGATCGCGGCTTTCATCGCGACAATCGCGACGGGTCCGGCCTCTGCTCCCGGCCCGGGAACGGCGGGAGACATCCCAGTGCTCCCAGTGAGATCCAGACCTGGGAATGGAGAGATCCCAGTGCTCCCAGTCGGAACCATCACTGGGAATGAGGGGAGACATCCCAGTGATCCCAGTCACATCCAGGCCCGAGAATGGAGATATCCCAGTGCTCCCAGTCGGATCCAGCCCGGGAATGGAGATATCCCAGTGCTCCCAGTCGGATCCAGCCCCGGGAATGGAGATATCCCAGTGATCCCAGTCGGATCCAGCCCCGGGAATGGAGACATCCCAGTGCTCCCAGTGAGATCCAGGCCCGGGAATGGAGATATCCCAGTGCTCCCAGTGAGATCCAGGCCCGGGAATGGAGATATCCCAGTGCTCCCAGTGAGATCCAGCCCCGGGAATGGAGATATCCCAGTGCTCCCAGTGAGATCCAGACCTGGGAATGAGGGGAGACATCCCAGTGATCCCAGTGAGATCCATCACTGGGAATGGAGAGATCCCAGTGCTCCCAGTCGGAACCATCACTGGGAATGAGGGGAGACATCCCAGTGCTCCCAGTTGGATCCAGACCTCGGAATGGAGACATCCCAGTGCTCCCAGTCAGATTCAGCCCCGGGAATGGAGAGATCCCAGTGCTCCCAGTCCCGGCTCAAAACCCTTCTGGGTGCTGTCGGGTCTCTGGTGACCGCAAGCCAAGATATTCCCAATTCCCAGAGCGGGAAACATCCCAGTGCTCCCAGTTAGATCCAGCCCAGGGAATGGAGAGATCCCAGCGCTCCCAGTCCCGGCTCCAAGCCCTGCTCCGTCCCCTCGGGGTGCTGTCGGGTCTCTGGTGACCGCAAGCCAAGATATTCCCAATTCCCAGGGCGGGAAACGCCCCCCGGAGATGGGGGTCACCCGGGCGGTGCCGCTGTGCACCGGACCCTCCTCAGCAGCTCCTCCCGGGATTGTTCTGCGTCCCAAACCCGCAGGGGTCACCGGGCTGTGCCCCGGTGCCACCGGACCCTCCTCAGCAGCTCCTCCCGGGCTTGTTCTGCCTCCCAAACCCCGCAGGGGTCACCGGGCTGTGCCCCGGTGCCACCGCGCCGCCCCCAGCCGCGCCGCCCCCCGCTGCGCCCTGCCCGGGAGCCGCCGCTGCTTGATTGACTCGCAGATCAATTAAAGCGGCGCGCGGACAGATGGAGGGCTCGGATCCTGAATTCCCCCCCCCGGGTCTCCTCCTCTCTCGCTCTCCAGGGGCCTTTCAGGTTAATTGCCCTGATCTCTCTCTGCCTTTTTGCGCCGGCCCCTCAAGGACTGTCTGGCAAATCCTGCCCTCCGCGGGCACCGCGGCGCTGACTCCGGCCGCGAGGAGGAGGAGGGAGCGAGGGAGAATTGATTTGCTCCATCAGGCAGCAGCAGCAGTTGCTGCCACTGTTTAATTCTCAGTTCAAGCCCCGTGGAGAATGCAAACGGCTCCGCTGCTCGGCCAATTTACAGCCCTGACAAGCTGCTAAACAACGTCTTTGTTAGCGCCGGGCGGCCCGGGGCTCAACGAGAGTGGCGGGGGAGACAGGTGAGGAGGAGGAGGAGGAGATGGAAGAGAAGGAAGAAGAGGAGGAGAAGGAAGAAGAGAAGGAGGAGGAGGAGGAAGAGGAGACGGAGGAGAAGGAAGAGAAGGAGGAGGGGAGATGTAAATGGAGAAGGAGAAAGAGAAGAAGGAAGAGAAGGAGATGGAGGAGAAGGAGGAGGAGGAGAAGGAGAAGGAGAGGGAAGAAAAGGAGGAAGATGAGATGGAGAAGAAGAAAGAGAAGGAGGAGGAGGAGAAGAAGGAAGAGAGGAAGGAAAAGGAAGAGGAGATGGAGATGGAGGAAGAGAAGGAGGAGGAGAAGGTTGAAGAGAAGGAGGAGGAGAAGGAGGAAGAGAAGGAGGAGAAGGAGGAAGAGAAGGAGGAGAAGGATGAAGAGAAGGAGGAAGAGAAGGATAGAGAAAAGGAGATGGAGAAGGATGAAGAGAAGGAGGAGAAGGTTGAAGAGGAGGAGAAGGATGAAGAGAAGGAGGAGAAGGATGAAAAGAAGGAGGAGAAGGATGAAGAGAAGGAGGAGGAGAAGGATAGAGAAAAGGAGATGGAGAAGGATGAAGAGAAGGAGGAGGAGAAGGATAGAGAAAAGGAGATGGAGAAGGTTGAAGAGAAGGAGGAGAAGGTTGAAGAGAAGGAGGTTGTTTCTCCTGAGCATCCCCCTCTGCCCGCGCTGCCTCTCCCGAGCAGCCCCTCCTGCCCCTCCTGCCCCTTCCGAGGGATTTTGGAAGAGCCCAAGGGATGGAAAGCGGCCTCGGGTGGAGCTGGAGCCGCGCTGGGGTTGGGGTGATGAGAGGGGGCTGCAGGCACCGCCCGCCCGCCCGGCCCTGCGAGCGAGCTGCAAAACGACGAGAATTGAACAAAACTCGGCAAAACCCAATTTTTGACGGATCATTTGGGCTTTGGAGCCTTGGAGAAGCCCGTGGGTGCTCGGCTCAAGGAGGAATCGTCCCAGCAGGCACCCAGGGAGGGAGGGAGGAGCTGGGAACTGCCCGTTTAAGATCATTTCATCCCAGTGTTTTTTCCAGAAAACCCTTTTGCTCCAAGGCCCCTCCTGCCCTGGGAGCATCCAGACCTGGCAGAGAGCTCGCTAATCTGAGCAGGCTTCACTAATCCCAGGCTGGAATCGGGGCCTGATACCGAGTTTAAGTAAATTATCTCCCTAATAATGACAAATTAATTATCGGTGGTGCTCGTGAGGAGGATCCTCCTGTTCCAAAAATCACCTGTAGCAGTGCAGCCAAAAAAAAAACCTGGGGAATAATCCAAACACAGAGACAGTGAATTAATGAATCCTCATCCTGCTGCTGCAGCACAAAAGGGAAACAAACCCAGAATCCTTCCCGGGGTTTATTAAGAGGTTTATTAAGAAATTTTGCTTTTTCTTGACAGTTTTTTCTGCCTTTTTTTTTTTTTTTTTTTTTTTTTTTTTTTTTTTTTTTTTTTTTGCCATGAGCCTGGCTGGGAAGCGAGGTTTGGGCCAGGATCTGTTCCCAGCACACAAAGCTCAGCCCAGAGCTGGGGCTCGGTTTTGGGGAGCTGGGGAGGGGCTGGGAGGCTGCTGGGACATTTGTGTGACGTTTGTGACATCCTGGCAGGACCCTGCCCCATGGCTGGGCTGAAACAGATCCAGAGGGGCCTGGGGAAGGTCTGGGAATTGCTGCCGAGGGCAGGGACATCATTTGCCACCAGCCCACTTTTCCAGCACTGGAAGTGGATTTTGGGGGGTCACCTCGTGCCCCCCACCCTCCCCCTGCCCCTTTGTGGGCTCCATTCCCTCTGTCCCATTTGGGTGCCAGGTGGGCGTCCCTTATTTGGGGACATTATTCGTGCTGACAGCACTGATGGGACTTTTCATCCAGCAATTAAATTTGAAAAAAAAAAAGCAAAAAAAAGCCCGAAACAAAAAAGGGCCCAGCTTGTTCTGAAACACAAAGGCAGCAGCCAGCATAAATTACCGTGTGTAGTTTTGGAGTGTTTACTCCAGCGCATTCCCAGGGGGGATAATTAGGGAAGAGGCTGGTTCTGTGTTCCGTGAAGCACCAGGAGACGCTGCCACGTCCCCTGGACTTGGCCGGACCCGCCCGGATCTGACACAGGATCGGGGAGGGGAGAGCAGGGACTGATTCCTGCTCTGCTCCGAGCTCGGCAGCTGTGATTTCCTGGGTGGATTGATCCTGTGAGCTGAGATCCGAAATAGCTGCCTTGATCAGGGCTGGAGCAGTTCCTTCTGAGCGGGAATTGGGATCAGAATTGGAGCAGGGATTGGGATCAGGGCTGGAACAGGAATTGGGATCAGGGATGGAGCAGGAATTGGGATCAGGGATGGAGCAGGAATTGGGATCAGGATTAAAGCAGGAGCAGGAATTGGGATTAGGGATGGAGCAATTTGTTCTGAGCAGGAATTGGGATCAGAATTGGAGCAGGGATTGGGATCAAGGCTGGAACAGGAATTGGGATCAGGGCTGGAGCAGGAATTGGGATCAAGGCTGGAGCAGGAATTTGGGATCAGGGCTGGAGCAATTTGTTCTGAGCAGGAATTGGGATCAGAATTGGAGCAGGAATTGGGATCAAGGCTGGAAGAGGAATTGGAATCAGGGTTGGAGCAGTTTGTCCTGAGCAGGAATTGGAATCAGGGTTGGAGCCGTTTGTCCTGAGCAGAAATTGGGAAATTGGGATCAGAGATGGAGAAGGAGCAGGAATTGGGATCAGGACTAGAGCAGGAGCAGGAATTGGGATCAGGGTTGGAGCAGGAATTGTGATCAAGGATGGAACAGGAATTGGGATCAGGGCTGGAGCAGGAGCAGGAATTGTGATCAAGGCTGGAGCAGGAATTGGGATCAGGGCTGGAGCAGGAATTGAGATCAGGGATGGAGCAGGAATTGGGATCAAGACTAGAATAGGAGCAGGAATTGTGATCAAGGCTGGAGCAGAAATCGGGATCAGGGTTGGAACAGGAGCTGGGTTCAGGGCTGGAACAGTTTGTTCTGAGCAGGAGCTGAGGCTGGGAATGGATGCGAATGATCTGTTCCCCGGGCTTTGGTCACTCCCTGCTCCCACAGGGTGGGATTTATGGGATTTTTCCCATCCTCAGGCCCAGGGCTGCACCACTAGGACAGAGTTTTGGGCCTTAATTCACTTTTTCTCAGTTATTGATGGGGAAATTCCCCCCTCTGGTTCATCCTGAGCTGCCGGGACTTTGGGTTGGGAAGCTGATTCCTATTTTCCCCCTGGGAATTTGATTTTCCATTGGGGCTGACCTGGAGCCTCTGCCCCCACAGTCAGAGGGGTTTTACAGAGCTCCTCTCCCCGTGAGCTGCTCCTGCTCCCCCATCCCTCCTGCAGACCCCCAAATTCTGCATGCTTTGTTTTCCTGGTGACATTCCTGCAGGAAATTCCGAACAGGGGCTCTTTGCATCCGTGTCTTTGTCCCAGGTGGTTTTGAGGAGGAGCAGAGGCGATGCCTGAGGGATCACTGCCAGCTCCACACTGTGGGGCCATGCAGAGTGGGAATTCTGCTGGAAATGCCCTCAACCCACCCTGTCCCCTTGATCATGGAATCCTGGAATGGTTTGGGTTGGGAGGGGACCTCAAAGCCACCCCAAGGACACCTCCCACCATCCCAGGCTCCAACCCATCCTTGGACATTCCAGGGATGGAGCAGCCTCAGCTCCTCTGGAAAATCCATTCCCAGAGAGATCCCTCACAGGGTTAAACCTTGAGGCAGGAAGGATCTGAACGCAAAAAGCCAAGTGGTTCTCAGGGTTTGTTGTGCTTTTTTTTTTTTAATTACAGTCCTCTGGCACACTTTAATTTGAGGCATCAAAGGCAGGAGACAAAGCCCTGCGAATCTGGAGCTGTACCTGAGGTGGCCAGGCGTGTGTCTGTCATCTTTGCAGCCTTTGCTGGGGACAAACAAACCCCCTCTGCTTTGTTCCCCAGCGCTGTTCTGTTCCGTGCATTAATTTCTCCTCTAAAATTTAAAAAAAAAAATTAAAAAAAAATCTGCGAGATCTGGCGCTTTGCAGAAAAAAAAAAAAAAACAAAACCAAAAAGGTGGTGTTTAGGGGATTAAAAAGAAAATACCTCTTTTCTTTCAACTAAATTACAAAGCACTTGTGCTGCTTTGTACCTGAGGAGAGGAGCGGGTGGGGTTTGGTGGCGGATTGGAGGCGGAGATGAAACGGCTGAGCTGGAGCCGTGGCCAAGGAGGGGAGATGGAAATGTCCCTGCTGGAAATGACCCTGTTGGAAATGTCCCTGCCAGGGGTGGCCCTGTTGGAAATGACCCTCTTGGATATGGAAAATGACCCTGTTGGAAATGACCCTGTTGGAAATGTCCCTGTTGGAAATGTCCCTGCTGGAAATGTCCCTATTGAAAATGTCCCTGCTGGAAATGACCTGTTGGAAATGTCCGTGCTGGAAATGTCCCTGCCAGGGAATCGTGGAATCATGGCAGGGAATCATGGAATCACGTGGAGGAATCATGGGAGGGAATCATGGAATCATAGGAGAGAATCACAGAATCAAGGCAGGGAATAATGGAATCATGGGAGGGAATTGTGGAATCATGGGAGGGAATTGTGGAAACATGGGGAGGAATCATGGCAGGGAATCACAGAATCACAGGAGTGAATAATGGAATCACAGGAGAGAATCACAGAATCATGGGAGGGAATCGTGGAATCACAGGGAGGAGTCATGGCAAGGAATCATGGAATCACAGCAGGGAATAATGGAATCAAGGCAAGAAATCATGGAATCATGGCAAGGAATCGTGAAATCATGGCAATGAATCGTGGAATCACGGCAAGGAATCGTGGAATCATGGCAGGGAATCGTAGAATCACAGGGAGGAGTCATGGCAGGGAATCGTGGAATCACAGCAGGGAATAATGGAATCAAGGCAGGGAATCATGGAATCATGGCAAGGAATTGTGAAATCATGGCAAGGAATTGTGGAATCACGGCAAGGAATCGTGGAATCATGGCAAGGAATCGTGGAATCACAGGAGGGAATTATGGAATCATGGCAGGGAATCATGAAACAGCTTTAATGGGAACAGAATCCAGAGCTACAAGGTCACAATTCCCACCCCTCTTCCCAGAACTTCCATCCATGGAACGGCTTTAACGGGAGCGGAATCCAGACCTTTGAGCTCACGACTCCCCCGCGCTTCCCCGAGCTGGCCCAAACCCTCGGAGCCTTTCCCAGGGCGCCGAGCGAGGCCGAGCCGCTGGAATTCCGCCAGCTCCGGGATGGATCATCCGCTTTATTGCTGTCACGGTGCTGCTAAGTGCCTCCATCCATCACTCCCGGCGTTTTCCGAGCCGGAATGAGCGCCCAGGTGACAATTTCTGCTCCTGGAGCCTCTCCACGAGTCTCTTCCTTCGCTCCGCTCTGATTTCCTCCCTCCCCTTCTGTTCGCACAATGGAGCCACGGCCAATTAAGCAGAATTAAGGAAATTAAGGAAAGGCTCCTGTCTGGTGTCCTCATCAAAGCCTCGAGGGCAATTCCAGCAATAAACGGGATTCCATAAATAAACTGGAGTGGCCAGTCCATAAAACTGCCCCCACAGCCAAGAGGTGTTTTGGGATCTCAGGAGGTGCGAGCAGGGAAGGATTTGAGCGGGGTGTGCTTAAAATTCCAGTTTTAATGGGTTTAAGCTGAACTAGGAGGTTTACGTGGGATGTTGGGGTGGAATTCCTGTCCATGAGGGTTGGGGAGAGGCTGGGATGGAATTCCCAGAAAATCCCTGGATCCCTGGAAGTGTCCCAGGAGCAGCTTGGGGTAGAGGAAGGTGTGACTGCCCATGGCATGGGTGGAACAAGGTGATTTTAAGCCCACCCAAACCTGTCTGGAATTTTGTCATGAAATATTCCTGCTGTTCCTTCTTTCCCTTTAAAAAAAGGAATTTTCAGTCCCAGCAGAGTTCTTGGTGGGAAAAACATCCATGGGTGTAGCTTGGTTTGGCCAAGAAAACAATTCAAACACCCTTTTTAATCAGTGGAAATGTTTAAAAATCTTCTCCTGGGTTTTAAACCACTGCAGAAAGGTTTGACTGCTGAGAAAATAAAAATTATAAGGAATATCAGACTTTTCCCAGCTTGGAATTCCCACCCACAAGAGGCCAATCCCTGCTGAGTCAGCATCTCACCTCAGCTTTTCCTCATGTCCGGGAACTCCGGGATCTGGCAAATCCCAAATTCCAGCCCAATCCTTTTTTTCAACCTGGAAATGAAAATTTTAGTACAGAGGGAAATATAAAAGTGGTTCTTTATTTGAAGTTATGGTAAGATAAAGTCCATTCACATGGGGTCGATATTTCATTTGTTTAGTAAATTAGCATAAATGACAAAAAATAAATTAGAAGGACGAGAAATGATGAAATCTTCCTCCAAGTCAAGAGGTTTGTTTAGGAGCTCTGGAGTTTGTTGTGTGGAAAATTAGAGTGTGGAAAATTCCTGGGAAAATGATTTATCAATAAAATGAGTTATGGAATTGGAAATATCTGCATGAAAAAATGCGGAGAAGAGTGAAAAAAGAAACAGCAAAAACTAGGACGATGTCACCGGTGTCCTGATGAGGGTCACCAGAGTTTTGGGGAGGATTTTGGAATTTGCCACCCAAAAGGGGTTTTGGGTTTTGAGGAGGACTTTGGGGTTTGCCACCCAAAAGGGGTTTTGGGTTTTGTGGAGGATTTTGGAATTTGCCACCCAAAAGGGGTTTTGGGTTTTGAGGAGGATTTTGGGGTTTGCCACCCAAAAGGCGTTTTGAGTTCTGAGGAGGATTTTGGGGCTTGCCACCCAAAAGGAGTTTTGGGTTTTGAGGAGGATTTTGGGGTTTGCCACCCAAAAGGGGTTTTGGGTTTTGAGGAGGATTTTGGGGTGCTGGGAGGGATTTTGGGGACTCGGCGAGAGGAGAATTTGGGAGTGATTATGGATGCTAAACGCGGAGCCAACCCTGTCAGCTGAGCCCTCAGATCTCCGAGCCATCAAATCCCGCCTGAGCTTCACCACTCTGCGTGAGGAGAGGAAAGGGAAAAAATAAAAAATAAAATGGGATAAAAGTGCGGAAATCGCTCCTGGAGCTCCTCACCTCTGTTCAACCTCGCTGCTTTCATGTGGCGCTGATTTGTTTTGATCGCTCCGAGCCTGGGTTTGCTCCAGTCCCGTTCCCAGGGAATTCATGGGAATGAGGAGACGTTAATGAGCGGGGTGGCAGTGGCGGGGGAGCGGTGGCTCCGTGGGGATGGGGATCCCCGGGGATGTGGGGTTTGGGATTTGGGGTGTGGGATGCGGGATTTGGGATCTGGGATGTGAAGGAGGTTTGTGGTTTGGGATGCAGGATTTTGGGGTGCGGGATGCGGGATTTGGGTCGCGGGATTTGGGATCTGGGATGTGGAATGAGTGATTTGGGATGCGTGTTTTTGGGGTGTGGGATCTGGGATGCAGGGTTTGGGATTTGGGATTTGGGATGTGGGATTTGAGATGTGGGATTTGGGTTCTGGGATGCAGGATTTTGGGGTGCGGGATGCGGAATTTGAGATGCAGGGATTTGGGATCTGGGATATGGAATGGGTGATTTGGGATGCGTGATTTTGGGGTGTGGAATCTGGGATGAAGGGTTTGGGATTTGGGATTTGGGATTTGAGATGTGGGATTTGGGTTCTGGGATGCAGGATTTTGGGGTGCAGGATGCAGAATTTGAGATGCAGAATTTGGGATCTGGGATGTGGAATGGGTGATTTGGGATGTGTGATTTTGGGGTGTGGGATGTGGAATGCAGGATTTGGGATCTGGGATTTGGGATGTGACATTTGGGATACAGGATTTGGGATGTGGGACTTGAGATTTGGGATTTGGGATGTGGGATTTAGGATGCAGGATTTGCAGTCTGGGATGTAGGATGTGTGATTTGGGATGTAGAATTTTGGGGTGTGGGATCTGGAATGCAGGATTTGGGATTTGGACATTTGGGATCTGGGATTTGGGGTGTGGAATTTGAGATGCAGGATTTGGGATCTGGGACGTGGGATGGGTGATTTGGGGTGTGTGATTTTGGGGAGTGTGGGATGCGGGATGCAGGATTTGGGATGCAGGATTTGGGATGCAGGATTTGGGATGAGTGGTTTGGGATCTGGGATGGTATTATGGAAATAAATGCAACTAATTTGGAGCATGTTGGAATTATTTTCCCCAAGGACGCTACAACAATAAATAGGAATTAAATTCAGTTTTCGCTCAGTGTGTTATTTCTATCAGAAATGCATTTTTACCCATTTTAGGGTTTTTTTTTTCCCTTTCCTATTCTAAATAATTCCTTGGCACCTTGGCTGTCAATACTCCCAAATGGAAGGAAAAGCTGATTTCCATACACTTAAATCCATCTCAAATGAGCCCATTAGGAGCCACCTTCATTCAGGGTTTATTTTGAGGAGAAAAAACCCAGTTTGGGGATCTCCCACTGCTGAAAATTCCCATTTTGGTTTCACCCAGCTCCACTGTCCTTGTGTCCCAAAGTTGGGTTTTTTTTTCCACTGCAGGTGCTTTCAATTTCTCCCCAATTTGTCGGAATTATCTTGACGAGCATTCCTGCCAAAAAAAGTCAGGAAAACTCAATTTTCCTGGGAAAATTAATAAAATACGCTCCTGGCTCATGCAACCTGTTCATTAAGCTGTGAAATGAAAGAGAATTAAAATTAAAATCTGGGAGTTTCTCCTGGATTTCACCTTTCTGAAATTGTGAGGACTGAAAATTTTTGGGGCCAAGCAGCCCCAATCTGGCACTGGGAGCATTTCCAGCCTCCAGGAAATCCCTGGGAGAGGAGTTGGTGCTTGGTCGGACCAGACAGAAAAATCCAGCTTCAAAAACGGGAGTTTATTTTTTTTCGCTGAAATGTTGTCGTTTTTCCCTCGTTTTTTCCGGCATTTTAGGGCAAAGATGTGATGGGAATTTGGGGTTTTATTTGGATTTTCGGGGGAGGAGTTTGGGCCGGGGAGGAGGGGACATTGAGGGGACTTTGCAGCCTTGAGGGCGGCACCTGAGGGAATCACCTGGGGATGTCACCTGAGGGTGTCACATGATGATGTCACATGACAGCGTCACACGATGATGTCACATGATGATGTCACATGGTGAGGTCACATGATGATGTCACATGACAAAGCCACCTGACGATTTCACTTGAGGATGTCACATGAGGGTGTCACATGATGATGTCACCTGATAGTGTCACATGATGAAGTCACATGATGAGGTCAAATGATAATGTCACATGACAAGGTCACCTGAGGGTGTCACATGATGATGCCACCTGACAGTGTCCCATGATGAGGTCACATGACGGTGTCACATGATGAGGTCACATGATGATGTCACATGATGAGGTCAAATGACGATGTCAAATGACGATGTCACATGACGATGTCACCTGAGAGTGGCCTCACCTGGGAGCACCACCTGAGGGATGGATGCAGGGGCGGTTCCCACTGGAATTTCTCGTTCCCAGATCATTTCTCCAGGTGGAATTCCCTGCCAATCCCATGGCTGCTCTTGGAGGAGACAGAAGGAAAAAGGATCCATGGAATTTGCTTTTCCATGGGAAAGACGAAGTTTGGAAAAGGCAGATTTGGGGGAATAACCTTGGAGTCTGCTTTGGCTTCTATTTCCTTTTGCTTAAAGCTGTTGAGAGGCATCCAAAGCAGGGAGAGTGCAAAAAAGAAATCCAAAACAAACAAAAAAACCCAAACAAACAAAAGTTAATTTATTTATTGCAACTAAAGCAGCCAGAATTTTTGGGGGATTTTTAGGAAATTTGTGCCACTGAACATTCCCAACATCCATCTCCACATTCCACGATCTGGGATGGGGATTTTGGCCTGGCCAGAGCTGGGGGCTGAGCCACGGCTGCTGCTTCCCATCCAGGTCTCGAAACACTCCATTAATTCTGATTTTAGCAGGCAACTCTTTGTTTGTTAAATTAAAACCAGCTGGTTATTGAAAGAAACATATTTATTGGGAATTTGCAGCCATGTGCTGTGTGGATATTTCCCACTTCGTTGTCAGGGCTCAGACACAAAGCTGTGTTTAATAATCTTTTTTTTTCCTTTTTTTCAATTATCGCAAAGTGGGGAAGGGGATATAAAAATCATCCCATTAATTCCGAATTAAACGAACATTTGGAAAATCTCAATTCCCAGCGCTGGTGGTGCTGTGTTCCAGCTGGCTCTGGGGAAGATGTGCTGGGATTTTCTGCTGGAATTTTCTCCTGGCTGGGCTGGGACCCCCAGATCTTCAGCTCTGCCCTCTCCGAGCCCCCACCTGGCACCGCCCTCTCCTTCCCTCTTTTCTGACCGAAAAATCCAGGAATCTCAATGTTTATCAGAAAATGGGGATAATTGGGTCTTCCTGGAGCAGGCAGGGAGGGCCATGAATGATTTAGAGGGAGCTGGATGCTGATCAGAGGCTCCTCCTGCGCTGCCTCCTCTCCTCGGCTTTGCTGAAACATTTATCGCGGCTTCCTCCAGCGCCCGGCGCTGGGCCGGGCTTTGTTTGCAAAGAAAATCTGAATATCCACACAAATTCTGGGCTGGGGGAAGGGAAAAATTCCCATGGGCACCCCAGATCCAGGGTTTGGGGTGGATTTGTCTCATCCTTGCATCCTGTGGGGGGGTTTTGGCCTTGTCACTTGTATCACTGGATGAGTTATTCACTTTTTTTGTGCCCTTGGACAGATTATTCCCTTTTTTTTGTGCCCTTGGATGGCTTATCCCATTTTTTGTGCCCTTAGATGAGTTATTCCCATCCTTAGATTGGTTATTACCTTTTTTTTGTGCCCTTGAATGGCTTATCCCCTTTTTGTACCCTTGGATGAGTTATTCCAGTCCTTAGATTCGTTAATCCCCTTTTTCTTTGCCCTTGGATGGTTTATTCCCATTTTTTTATGCCCATGGATGGGTTATTCCCTTCCTTAGATTGGTTACTCCATTTTTTTTGTGCCCTTAGATTGATTATTCCCTTTTTTTGTGCCCTTAGATTGGTTATTCCCTTTTTCTGTGCCCTTGGATGGTTATTCCCATTTTTCTGTGCCCTTGGATGGTTTATTCCCATTTTTCGGTGCCCTTGGATGGTTTATTCCCTTTTTCTGTGCCATTGGATGGTTATTCCCTTTTTTCTGTGCTCTTGGATGGTTTATTCCCTTTTTTCTGTGCCCTTGGATGGTTTATTCCCTTTTTCTGTGCTCTTGGATGGTTTATTCCCATTTTTCTGTGTCCTTGGATGGTTTATTCCCTTTTTTCTGTGCCCTTAGGTTGGTTATTCCCATTTTTCTGTGCCCTTAGATTGGTTATTCCCTTTTTCTGTGTCCTTGGATGGTTTATTCCCTTTTTTCTGTGCCCTTAGGTTGGTTATTCCCTTTGTTCTGTGCCCTTGGATGGTTTATTCCCTTTTTCTGTGCCCTTAGGTTGGTTATTCCCATTTTTCTGTGCCCTTGGATGGTTTATTCTCTTTTTTCTGTGCCCTTGGACGAGTCATTCCCATTTTTCCGAACCTCAGCTGCCCATCCTGCTGCATGAGATCTTTGTTACCCGAGCACAGGGACCCTTTGAAAGGCGGCCCCGGTGCCCCGGGGAGGCGGGTTTGTGTCTCTCTGTCCCGAATTTCGCTCAGTGGTGCCTTTTTTCCCTGGAATCCGAAGGTGTCTGAGCGCTCTGCCCGGCCCCAGCGCCCGGGGCAAAGCCTGACCTTTGCTGCTCCCTCCCCGCTCCGAGCAGGGGGGAAAAAAGGGAATTTTGAGTGGAAAACAACTTGTGAGGAGCGATGGGAAGAACAAAAACGCTCTGAGGCTCCGGCGGAATCCCGGAGCTGGGAGGGGAAGGAGCAGCGGCGTCCCAAAATGTGCAAATCCCATCCTGGGGAGCCGTGCCTGGGTGGTGTGGTGACATTGTGGTGACATTGTGGGGGGATGGTGGGAGCATGGTGGTGACATTACAGTGGCATTGTGGTGACATTGTGGTGACATTATGGCGACATTGTGGTGGCATTGTGGTGACATTGTAGGGTCATTGTGGTGGCATTGTGATGACATTGTGGTGGCATTGGGGTGACATTGTGGGGTCATTGTGGTGACATAGGG
Source organism: Luscinia megarhynchos (assembly GCA_034336665.1). Lineage (NCBI taxonomy): Eukaryota > Metazoa > Chordata > Aves > Passeriformes > Muscicapidae > Luscinia > Luscinia megarhynchos. Next base: position 2,411,674 of record CM067584.1, read on the forward strand.
TCATTGTGAGATCATTGTGGTGCCATGGTGGTGACATTGCAGTGATATTGTGGTGGCAGTGTGATGTCATTGTGGTGGCATTGTGGTGACACTGTCGTGACACTGTTGTGGCATTGTGGTGACACCGTGGTGGCATTGTGGTGACGTTGTGGTGACATTATGGTGACACCGTGGTGACACCATGGTGACACTGCGGTGACACTGTGGTGACACTGTGGTGACGCTGTGGTGGCGCTGTGGTGACGCTGTGGTGACACTGTGGTGATACTGTGGTGACACTGTCATGACACCATGGTGACACTGTGGTGACACTGCGGTGACACTGTGGTGACACTGTTGTGACACTGAGGTGGCACTGTGGTGACGCTGTGGTGACACTGCGGTGACACTGTCCTGACACTGTAGTGACACTGTCATGACACCATGGTGACACTGCTGCGGTGACACTGCGGTGACACTGTGGTGACACTGTGGTGACACTGCGGTGACACTGTGGTGACACCATGGTGGCATTTTGGTGACACTGTGGTGACACTGAGGTGACACTGTGGTGACACTGAGGTGGCAGGTGCGCAGCGCCCGGGCAGCGGGCACCCCCGCCGGGGTGGCCATGCCGATCCTGCCGCCTCCCGGGTTTGGGAACGCGCAGATCCCAGAGCTGGCGCTGGATGCGCACCTGTGCTCTTCGCTGGCCGGTTGTTCCCCAGCCAGGAGCAGCCCTGGACCAAACCCCGCCCTGCTCCCCCCTCCCTTCGCCTTTCTGGGATTTTTCAGCCCCATTTCCAAAGGGAAACTCGGGCCCTGGCGCCGGATTTTAGGGGAAGGCATTCCCAGCAGCGAGGGATGGATGGAAAGGGAGGGAAGGAGGGGAGAGGGAGGGGAGAGGGAGGGGAGAGGGAGGGATGGCGGTGCTCCCAGCCCCCAGGCGGTCCCTGCCCTGATCTCAGTTTTTATGGCACAATCTGCGGCGCTGCCTTTAGATAAGGGAGGCGACAGCGAGGGCGTGCGGAGTTTAGAGCCTCGTTTTTCCTCCTTTCAGGCAAAGGATATAAAACCAAGAGCGAGCCACCAATAAAAAGGAGAAAGTTGTATTTCTCGAAATAAAAAGCCCCAGGGGCTGCCACAGCAGCGGGATAAGGGACTGCAAACCCCATTTTGGCAGCTCCGAAATCCTGGGAAGTTTCTGCTGCTCCTGGTCCCTCCCCAGCTCGGGAATCACCCCAGGTGATAAATGAATTTGGGATGATGGCTCAGATTCCAGGATGTTCCCAGGAAATCACGGCTGTCCCAGTGCCACCATCTCTGTCCCAGCTGGGGACATTCTATTCCCCTTTTCCATCCGGTTTGCCAATAAAACAGACACAGAAATGTAAAAAAAAATAAAGATTTTTGTTTGTAATTCCAGCCTGTGCCGTGGCTCTGGCTGATTTAACAGTCACAGGGACATTCCTTTGTTTACAAATCAATATTTCGCCGAGGAGCAGCAGGACCTGTAGTAAATATCCTCATAAATATCTTCATAAATATCCCCATAAATATCCCCATGAACACCTTCCCAGCCACCTGAACCCCATCCGCAGGTCTCCGTGGCGTGGATCCCATAAGGAGCCCCATCCTGGCTGTGCCAGGGAGGATTTTTGGGATGTCCTGGCATCCAGGTGGCCTGGAAAAGGTTAAAAGGTTAAAATCATTTAAAACAGGCCCAGGGAAAGCACAGCCTTGTAGATAATTCCTGATTCTGAGCTTGGGAATTGCCCCTGCTCATTATCCAGGCCAGAATCGAGTGGGTTTGGGAAATAGAGGGAATTTATTTGCACTTGCAATGGATGATCCAATACAGATAAATTTACAGCTTAACAGGAGCACTCCGGGGCTCCTGAGCAGGAGCACTTCCAGGAATCCCATTTAATTCTGGAATTTGCTGGGCCTGGCCTAGAGTGGCCCAGACTGGGCACAGCTCCCTGCTCCTGCCCAGAATTCCTTTGGGATTTGGATGTTTTTAACCCCTGGGAGTATCCGAGGTCAGGCTGGATGGGATTTGGAGCACCCTGGGTGGGATTTATGGGATAATTCTGTGTTTGGGGTTAAACGGCTCAGAAATGATCCCAAATCTGCATCCCTGCCCTGCCTGGGCTGTGGGACCTTTCCTTAGGATGGGGAGGTCCCAAATGTCCCCTCCTGGCACGGGGGAACCCCAAAACCCACCCGTGCTGAGCAAACAGAGCCTGCAGAGGAAAAGAGCAGCAAAAAAAAAACCAACACTCCCAGCACGTGATTATTGCTAAACACGGGATTTTATGATCTGTCAGAAATAAAAAAAAAGAGAAAAAAAATAAAATAAAAATAAAAAAATCCCAGCTCCGCAGAACAAGAGAGGAGGAGGCAAAGTGAGCAATCAGGGAATCATTCTCCGCGCAAATTGCCCTCGGGAAAGGAACGTGTCAGAGCAGATTGAGGGATGGTGTGATCCCAGGGGAGGCGACGAGAGACGGAAACAAACCCAGACAGGGGAGCTGCTGGAAGCTGGGGAGACCCCGCGGGATCCTGCCCGGCTCCCCCCTCCCCTCCCGGCTGCGCTTTACTGCCAATAAAACCCTAAATAGCCCGGGGAGGGCGGGCAAATGACAATGAGGGGTTAATGAGGGGAGGACTAATTGCTGGAGAACCCCGGGCTCCATAAAGCGCTGCTGGGCTGTGCCCGGGGCTGGGGTTAATTTGTCACCGCGCTCCGAGGTGTGACAGCTCCTGTCCCCCTCCCTGCGCCCCCATCGTGTCCCCAGCGTCCTCCAGGGCTCCGGCAAGGGCAGAAATTCCCTATAAATCATGGATGAACGAGCCAGCCCTGACATCAGCACTCGCCCTTTCCCAGAGCTGCTTTTCCCCTTTCCCAGTGCCCGTGGAGGGGAGGATTTGGGACGTGCTGGACAAATCCCACATGGAGGGGACAATTTGGGATGTGCTGGACAAATCCCACATGGAGGGGACAATTTGGGATGTGCTGGACGAATCCCACATGGAGCTGGAGGATTTGGGATGTGCAGGGGATGATTTGGGATGTGGAGGGGATGATTTGGGATGTACTGGACAAATTCTACATGGAGGGAAGGATTTGGGATGTGTTGGACAAATCCCATGTGCAGGGGAGGATTTGGGATGTGGAGAGGAGGATTTGGGATGTGCTGGACAAATCCCACATGGAGAGGAGGATTTGGGATGGCCTGGACAAATCCCATGAGCAGGGGATGATTTGGGATATGGGAGGGGTGATTTGGGATGTGCTGAACAAATCCCACAAGGAGGGGATGATTTGGGATGTGGAGGGGAGGATTTGGGATGTGCAGGACAAATTCTATATGGAGGAAAGGATTTGGGATGTGGAGGGGAGGATTTGGGATGTACTGGACAAATCACATCTATAGGGGATGATTTGGGATGCGCTGGACAAATCCCACATGGAGGGGATGATTTGGGATGTGGAGAGGATAATTTGGGATGTGCTGGACAAATCTCACATGGAGGGGACGATTTAGGATGTGCAGGGGATTATTTGGGATGTGCTGGACAAATCCCACATGAAGATGATAATTTGGGATGTGGAGAGGAGGATTTGGGATGTGTTGGACAAATCCCACATGGAGGGGATGATTTGGGATGTGGAAGGGGTGATTTGGGATGTGTCTGACAGATCCCAGCTAGATTGGAGGATTTGGGATGTGCAGGGGATGATTTGGGATGTAGAGAAGATAATTTGGGATGTGCTGGACAAATCCCACAAGGAGGTGATAATTTGGGATGTGGAGAGGAGGATTTGGGATGTGTCCGACGCTTCCCCTGCCCGCTTCCAGCTGTTTGACCTCCCTGCAGCCCAGAGGGATAATCCAGGGAATGGGAGCGCGCCAGGACCATGGAGAGGGAAAAGGTGGAGCTCCGCCGTGAAAGAAGCAGCTCCAGGCAAAAATAAATGGATTTGCTCCTTTTTTCCCCTCTTTCTCTGCTTTTTAACCAGCTCAGTGCCGGCCTGAGGAGCGCAGGAATGGTGGGGATGGACGATTTGGGCAGGGATGGGAGGGAGGGGTGGGGTAAGTCCCCTCTGGTGCTGCTGACCCCAATTCCTCCCGGGATCAGGCTCTGGATCCTTCCAGCTCTTTGCAAACCCTGGGACGTGCCTTTAAAAAACAGCAGAATTTTTCTCCTTGGGCTGGGAGAGCCAGAGCTGCTGGATTTTGTGGGTTTTGGGTCAGGATCTGAGATGGGATCCATCACATTTTGCACCAGCACAGATTTGGGACCTTCACCCTGGTCAGGTTTCTAAAAGGAGCAGCACAATTCCGTGGGGAGGTTTGGGTGGGAGTGGGATGAGCTCTGCTGGATTTGTGGGATGAGTTGTGGGATGAGCTGGAGCTGTGGGATAAATTCATTCTGAAGAGGGATGAGCTGGATCTGAACTGTGGGATGAGCTGGAACTGTGGGATAAACTCATTCTGAAGAGGGATGAGCTGGATCTGAACTGTGGGATGAGCTGGAGCTGTGGGACGAGCTGGAGCTGTGGGACAAGCTCATTCTGAAGAGGGATGAGCTGGATCTGAACTGTGGGATGAGCTGGAACTGTGGGATAAGTTGGACCTGTGGGATGAGCTGGAAATGTGGGATGAGCTCTGCCCAAGCTGCAGGGTACAGTGGGGCTCCATTTCCTGGAAAAGTTGGATTCAACTGGAGCCTCTGGAGCAGGGAATGAGGGTCAGAGCCCCGCGAGCTCCATGCCTGAATTGCAGGAGCCCAAGTTTCCTGGAAAAGCAGAATTCAGCTGGAGCCCCTGGAGCAGGGAACGAGGGCTCCATCCCAGCCCTGCCCCAGAGCTGGAGCAGAGCCTGGGCTCTGACAACGGATATTTAATGATTTCCCCGAGGGCAGTGCTCAGGCAAACAGGTTTGTCATTTATTTTCGCAGATTTCCCGGAGTATTATTAATTTCCCAGGATAAACTCCATTAGGAGAAGGCATTAATTTCTGGGATATAACTTATTCACAGCTCTGCAGACAGGGATTCCACCGGTTAAGAATTACTCAAATATTGATCTGGACATTTCTAATTAACTCTGCCCATGTGTTAATATGCATACGCCCCCAAATTGATTTTGGACGGCCCAATAATGAGATTTAATACCTGAGGTAACGTATATTTATGTGTTTAATTATTAGATTCATTAGCAATTTTAATAAATGCTCTCGGCTCGGGAGTGAAGCACCGCACTTGACACTTGTTGACTTTCCCTGTCGCTGTCTCAGCAGAGGAAGGAGAGACAAAAGCCCTGCCTGGGAAGCAATTAACACCTTGTGTAATTATTAATACATTCCCCGCGCCTGCAGCGTGGTTGGGTTTGAAACCAAGGCCATCTGTGAGAAACACAAAAATATCTGATGGGTTCCTGGCTCCGGGGGGAGCAGGGAGTGTGAAATCCGTGTGGGAAGCAGCAGGAGGATGGCACGGAGAGGGACCTGGAGCGACCGAGCTCCAGGGGTAAATCTGGGGGGCTGCAGGAGCTGCATCCCAAATTCCTGTTCCATTTCCAAGGCAGAGAAGGGATGGGATGACCCCAATGTGGGGATGGTGCTCCAGGAGCTGCTGTTGAGGTGCTGCTCCAAATCTTTTCCTTCCCAAAAATCCATGTTTTTCTAGCTGCATTAACCTTGGGGCGCCCCTATCCACACCCAGATCCAGCCCTGGAATGGTTTGGGTTGGAGAGACCTGAAATCCCATCTCAGGTTGGGATTTGTGCCTATCCACACCCAGATCCAAACCTGGAAAGAATTGGGTTGGAAAGACCTGAAATCCCATCTAGGATGGGATCCATTCCATTCCATTCCATTCCATTCCATTCCATTCCATTCCATTCCATTCCATTCCATTCCATTCCATTCCATTCCATTCCATCCCATCCCATCCCACTCCATCCCACTCCATCCCATTCCACTCCATCCCACTCCATCCCATTCCACTCCATTCCATTCCATTCCATTCCATTCCATCTCATTCCATCCCATTCCAGCCATCCCATCTCAGGGTGGGATTTTCCCCCTCCCACAATCCCAGCCTGCTCCCAGCCCTTTCCAGCCTGGATTTGAGCATCCCAGGGATGTGATACCCGCCAAAAAGGTGGAATTGGGCATTTTCCTGCATCCCACTCTCAGGGTATCCCAGGCCATATCCCCTTTTCCAAGCTGGAATTGCTTTCCTAGTGCCCGACCTCTCAGTATGAACCCTTGCCCTGATTTATTTTGGGATCCATTTCTATTTTGCCATCCTGAACCCACAAATATCCTCCAAAACCCTCCCTCCCTTTCCCAGCGCCCTGGGAGATTTACAGCATTATATCCCAAATCCATCACGGGAATGGCTTCATCTTCCCTCCCCAGATGACTCCAGGCCCGAGACGTGGCCGGTAATAACCTAAAAACCCATTTTTGGAGGGTTTGTGTCCAGCTGCTGCCACCTCATCCCAACATTCCCCCCTCCCTCCCGTGCCCATGGATGCCTGGGCAGCCTCGCAGCGTTTCTGAGCACTCAGTTATAATTTGGTGCTGGGACCATTGGGAAATTGCCGACAATTTGGATGAAAATGGTTGGAAAATTGCAGTGTTTAGGCCCATTTTGCGGGGCTGTGTGTGCAGAAATTGCAGAGGAAACATTGGAAGAGGCCAGGCTGGAAAGAGGCACCGGAATCCTGAGGGTGCTGGGATCCCCCAAAGGTGTTCTGGGTTTGTAAATAAACCTGTAAATCCAGGCGAAGAAATTGTCCCTGAGGGGAGAAGAGGACTGGGAAAAATTGGGAAAAGGGGATGGGAGGGGGAGCTCTGGGAAGCTGCTTTTGATCCCACAATATTCCCAAATAAAGCTCAGCTTGGGCTGTGCCCAACACTTGGAGCTGATCCAGCATCTTTTTGGGAATAAAACATCCCAGGGGTTGTTTAGTGTTTGCTCACTGACAGTTTGTACATTTCTCCCAATAATTTATCCCAAATTTTGCCTGTTGGGATTGTTGATGTGAGAAAATCTTGGGATTTTTCCCACGCATTTTTAATGATTCCATGATTCCCTGAAAGGTCTTTTCCAACCCAAGCAATTCCACAATCCTATAAAACATCTTTTCCAGCCCAAATATTTCCACGATCCCATGAAACATCTTTTCCAACCCAAATATTTCCAGGATTCTGTTAAAAGACTTTTCCAACACAAACATTTCCATGATTTTATGAAAGATCTTTTATCTCAATAATTCCATGGCTCTATTAAAGGTCTTTTATTCCAACAATTCCATGGCTCTATGAAAGGTCTTTTCTGCCCCCAAACAATTCTGCAATTTTGTGACATCAGTGCACAAAAGGGAAATCCAGATTTATCCAAAATTGCCACTCACCTCCTCTTAAATCCCACTTTTCCCCCTTTCCTCAGATCCCTCTTTCCCTGTTCCCAATCCCAGGAGTCCCATGATGTCCATGGTAGTTTTTGTTCCACCCCAAAACCTTGGCAAAGCCCCGAGAAGCAGGGCAGGAATGTGGGGAAGAGATCCAAAACCAGAGGAATTCTCCGGAATGCGCAGCTAATTAACGAGCAGACAAACAGCAGCCAGGCTGTCATTTGCATAAATCTGCATTGTCAGCCTGGGAGGTAAACAATGGCAGCAGGAGGTGGATTCGCTCCTCATTCAGTTGGAATTGCAGCCTCAGAAATCAAATTTGGATTTTTTCCCGAATTTCTCTTTCTGACCTCGAGTCCATCCACAATTGGCTGCGAGGCCTCGGCTCAAAGGAGCCTTTTCCAGCTGTGCTCCTCGCCAAGGAGCACATGGTGACTGGGAATTACCAAAATTCGGGGTTTTAAAGGGTGGTGTAAACACAGAGATTCGTTATAAACCTTAATTACAGCTAATTTGGAATGTTGAGTGCTGCGGGTGCTGGGAGATGGAGCTGGTGATGTCCACTGGATGTTCTGAGGGTAATTAAACACTCCAGAGTTAATTAATCACTTGGATTATGGGAATAATGGGATATTGGGAATATAATGGGAGTGATCCCAGTGGGGATGAACCAGGACCATCCTAGGGAGGGGAAATTAGAGATTTCAGTGCCCAGGGGTGTTTGGAATCCCCATCCCTGGAGATGTTCAAGGAATTCTTGGAGGTGGCTCTGGGCTGGGGACGAGGTGGGACTCGGTGACCTCAGAGAGCTTTTCCAACCTCAGGAATTCTTCTGGGACCCCCGAGTTCTTCTGGCCCTGCAGAGGAACATCCCAGTGTGGAGCTTCCCGCGATGTCCATTTTCCACTTGTGGCCAGCAGGGTCGGCGAGAACGACGGATCAGCGCCGGCATTCCCACAAAACGTTCTACGGGATCAACTCCCGAGCCCAGGCAGGGCTGGCTCCGGGTTTGCATTTTCAGGAGTCACAGGGGGTTGTAAATCAGCCCCAAATCCTCACGTCCGACCTCCGGCCACCCGCTGACCTTTCCCTGCTCCCAGGGAAGGTTTGGAGCGCGAAGCGGAAAATCGCTAAATCGCGAAATCGGAAGGTTTTCGCTGAATCGGAAGGAAAAGGGGCAGCAGCTCCCTGGAAGGTTTCCAGACGTGTGGAATGCTTCACTCCCACCCTCGGGAGCACTCCTGGATCCTGGCTTGGCCTCAGCCACGGAGGAGCTTCCAGGAATGAGGAGTCAGAGGAATCAGTCGGCTCCAGACAAGCGCTCCGAGGTCTCTGCCGCGTCAGGATTTTCCAGGAGCTCTTTTCCAGCTTCATGGTCATTATTTAGATTTTCCGGTGCTGTTTTTTCTATGTTTTTGCAGACTCCAGGCTTTTTTTAACTTTTTTTTTTTTCCCCCCCAAGAACTTCACCATTACTGTGGATATTTTTCCCTTAATACTGCAAGGATTAAGCAGAAATAATTCTCCTTTTGTGCTTCCTCCCTGCCTGGACGCTGACCTGCCCAGGCTTGGTGCTGAGCTCAGCTGGCCTCAGCTTGGGCTCTTTTCTAGGCCAGGAAAAGGGAATTATTCCCACCTGGATTATTCCCTGCACCAGGAGGGAGCTGGAGGTGGGAAATCAGGAATTATTTGCCCCAGGATCCACATCCAACATCCCCTGGCAGAGTTGGGACCTGCCTGGATGCAGGGATTCGTTCCAGTCTGGGAACCCCAGGGCTTGGCAGCGTTGCAGAGATTGAATTTCTTTGTGTTCTCAGGGATTTCGTGGCAATTCTGGGATAAATGGACCCAAACAAAGCAAAGCTGTGAGAAAGTTCTGGAAGGACCAGAGGGAATTCGCCTCTGTGGGATGAGCTGGTGGCCTCATACCCTGGGAAATCTGTTGCCATGGGAATTGAGGGAATCTCCGGTGAGTTCGCATCCCAAAGGGTTAACGAGGAGAGCGATTAGAAGCCGTGAATCACATCTTCCTCGAAATCCTTGAAGGACTTCCAAAGGGAAGGAGGGGAGCGCTGGATGGGCTCTGATCCCCCTCCTTCCCCCGGCGAGGATTTGTGATGTGCGGGAGGCAGATGAGAGAATTCCTGCTCGGCAAAGAGCAGGGGCTGGAGATTAAATCAGCCGGCTCGGCCCCGCTCCCAGCGCTCCGGAGATGCTGAAATATTTATTTAAAGGAGGAGGAGAAGGGGGGGAATGGCAAGAGGGGGATACATGGAATTAGAATGTTCATTAGCTTACAGTGCATAATTAATGGGGGCCTTGTTACAGCTGGATAAAGGATTCCCTGCTTTTCCCCCTTTTCTGCCAGCTCTGGAAATGGCTGGGGAGGGCATGAAGAGCTGGGAGCCAGGAGCATCTATCCCTAAATCCATCAAATTTTGGCTTTTCCAGGATTTTTCTGGACTGTTTCACCCCATGCTGCTGGAGGAGGAATTGTTGAGCTGAGAGGTTTGAGATGTTCTGGGTTTTGTGTTTTTGGTTTTTTTTTCTGGAGCAGGGGGAATGTTGGGAGGTCACCGAGCTCTCAGCTGCCCATTGGATCCAAATTCCCAATTTGGGAATTCCTCAGTTTGCCCTGGAATATAAAATGCTCCCTGAGCAAATCCCCATCGGTGGGGATCCATATTCCCATTTTGCCCCTCACAATTCCTCATCTTTGCCCTGGAACAAAAGCAAATTCCCACATCCCTGGGCTCAGCTTTGGAGTTTGTCACCCCTGCAATTTTTTCCCGGAGCAACCAGGCTGGAAAAATGTCTTACATGGAAATCTGTATGGAATGGGAGAATGGAAAACGTTGAGTGGGAGGATTCCAGGGGAAATAAAGGGGTTTATTCTCGGTGCCAGTTAATGAAATTAGAAAAAGGAAAAAAGCTGGGCTGGTATTGTACAGGGAAAGATAAAATATGTTGGGGAAAAGAATAAAAAACAAAGCCCACAATGCTGCAGCTCCTTGGAAATGTCAAAATATTGCATTTCCCGGGATGATAAAGATGGAAGAAATAGCTGGGTTTTAGTTTCAAGTGCCACATCATCACATCATCGCTCTTCCCCTCTATAATTTTTATTAAAAAACGGGAATGTGCCAGGCAGTCGTTCGGAGCCGCTGTGGCTCTGGCAGAGGGAATGGAAGGTTCATCCTGGGAAAGGACGTGGGAGGGAAGGCTGTGAGTGCCACCCCGAGGGGACAATGCCACCGCTGCCCCCCTGACCCCAACGGGGCCTCCATGGGGTTTGGGGGGCGTATCCCAGTGTATATCCATTTTCCATGGTGTATCCAGTTTATAACCATTTTCCGTGTATATCCATTTATTTTCCCAGTGTATATCCATTTTCCAGGGTGTATCCAGTTTATAACCATTTTCCGTGTATATCCATTTATTTTCCCAGTGTATATCCATTTTCCAGGGTGTATCCATAAGTTTTTCCAATCTATACCCATTTTCCAGTGTATATCCATTTATTTTTCCACTGTATATCCATTTTTCTAGCATGTATCCATGGGTTTTTCCAGAGTATATCTATTTATTTTTCCACTGTATATCCGCTTTTCCAGTGTGTATCCATGGGTTTTTCCACCTTATATCCATTTATTTTTGCACTTTATATCCACATTTCGAATGTGTATAAATGGGTTTTCCCACTGAATATCCATTTTTCAATGTGTATCCACGTATTTTTTCCAGTCTATATCCATTTTTCCAGCATTTATCCAGTGTGTTTTCCCAGTGTTTATCCACTTTTCCAGTGCATATCCATGTGCTTTTCCACTGTATATCCATTTTTCTACGGTGTAACAGGTGGAGAAGGGGCAGCAGGAATATCAAGTTATTATTTTGTTATTTCCTGTTTATCTCAGGAATTTTGGGATTTATTGGTTGCTAAGAGAAGAATTTTCTCTCTGTTCTCCACACACCTAAACTGAGCTTCCACCTGGGACAAACTCTGGAGTTCCTTGGACCCAGCTGACCCCAGGAACATCCTCACTCCCATCCCAAAACCCCTCGGGACGAAAGGATCCCACTGATTTCTCCAAGGGCTGATTTCCCAGGCCTTCCTAAAGCAGGAAAAGCCAAAATAAACCTCCCCCAGCTCAAAAATTCCGGAATTTTTACCCCTGCTTCCCTCTAATGATGCTCCTCTCCTGATCCCAGGGTGGTGGAGCAGCTCCAAGCCCTGGATCTTGGGAATATCAAATATTCAGGAGCAGTTAATGAGGGGAGAAGGGAAAGGAAGCCATTCCCAGCGGACTTGGACAGAAAATAAAAATCCCAGAGGGGCTTAGGAAGGAGAGAGGCAGGGAAAAAGGAGGGAAGAGGCCTCTGGAATTCCTTCCAAGCTTTCCTGTCTCCCAGAAAATCCCAGGGAATGCTGGATGGGTTTTTGAGGGGAACTGGGGGCCCAGAGGAGACCTTTGGCTTCCCTGAGCTCTGCTCGTGATCTCTGCCTTTGGAATAAAGGAATTATTCCAGAGGTGAGGTTAATTATCCCACAGTGCTGTTAATTTGGTGTTTGGGAAGGCAGGAAGTGGCTCCAGGGCTCTGGAATTACACGGAGCGTGGTCACTGCTCTGGTGAATAAAAACCAATTAAAGTTCCTGATCCAATTAAAGTTCCTGATCCCCAATTAAAGTTCCTGATCCCACTGATCCATGCACAGCCTCCCTGCCTCCCATATTTTTTTTTAATTCTGAGTTGTTAAAGACACTAATTCCACTCTTTTGAGGGTTGTAGAGGAGCTGAGGTGGGATGAACCCTCCCTGACCCCTTTAATACCAGCCCAGCTCAAAATTTGGGGTTTTATGAGGTTTGCCCATCTCATCCAGTGGCGGCAACAGGAGCCAGCCCTGAACAGGCCTGAAATTAAAAATAAACCAGCAAGAATTAAAAATAAACCACGAGGAATTAAAAATAAACCACGAGAAATTAAAAATAAACCACGAGGAATTAAAAATACATCTGCAGCCTGCAAAATCGACCAGGTGAGGAAGGGCAGGGCCGGGCTGGGAGAGCTCCAGGGATGCAGAGCCTGAGGAAGCACAGGGAGCTCTCCTCCTGTGAATTTTTCATCAAAGGTGGCAGAGGCGCTGTCCTGGGGTTTTATCCTTGTCTTTTATCTCTGCTGGAAGGCCTGGAGCAGGAAGGCCTGGAGCTGGAAGGATTCCTCAGCCTGGCCTGGATGATTTATACATCTGGAGAAAGGTGGGAAGAGTGGGAAGGATCCTGCTGGTTGGGAACATTCCAGATCTCATCCGTGTTCTCTGCTCCTCGTCCTCCCTCTCAGAACCATTCCCACTTTTTTCCCCTTGTTTGGAATCCCAGGCAGTGCCAGGAAATGGATGTGGGCAATCAGGGCTTCATAACCCACAAAAACATCTCCATTCTTATTCCAGGCTGGGAGCATTTTCCATTTGAGACATTCCAAAGTTTTCTGTGGAATTTTTTCCATGGGTGCTTCCTGCAAGGACCATTCCCACTTTGGAGAGAAAATCCGGGGTTACCTAAAGGAGTCCTGAGGCCCTTGGTGGCCTCCTGAGCATCCCTTGCTCAGGCCTTGGATTCCCAGTGGGAATCCTTGGAAAACACTCAGCTCCCAAACCCTCCTAAATATCCCCAACCGTTCCCATTTATTCCTCAAAAAAAAAAAGTTTTCCGCCCAAAATCCCAGCCCATAAGTATCTCTTGCTCATGCTTTGCACTCCCAATGGGAATCCTTGGAAAATGTGGGGCTGGAGAAGAGGAACACTCCACTCCCAATCCTTCCTCGAACATCCCAACCCTTCCCATTTATTCCCCCAAAATGTCCCTTTTACCCCCAAAATCCCAAGCTCTCACCATCCCCTTCTCAGGCCTTGGATTCCCAGTGGGAATCCTTGGAAACCCCAAGGCTGGAGCACAGAGTGATGCTCGGCTTCCAAACCCTCCTCATTATCCACAACCATTTCAATTTATTCCTAAAAAAAATATTTCCCCCCCAAAATCTCAACCCATGAGTATTTCTTGTTCATGCCTTGCATTCCCAACAGGAATCCTTGGAAATCCCAAGGTTGGAGCTCAGAGGGACACTCAACCCCCAAACCCTCCTGACTACCCCCAACCCTTCCCAATGATCCGCCAAAAACCATTTTCCCAAAAAAAATCCCATCCCTGGGCTGCTGGAGGCACTTTGAGCTCCCTCCTCGCTGCCCTTCCAGCCAAGTGGGACCAGGAGGAGCCTTCCCAGGTTTGTTTTCCCCTTTAAAAGCAGGGATGTCGCTCCCGCGGCGCGGGGAGGCAGCGGAACACAAAGGCTGTCACTCGACCGCAGCAGAATGGGGCCAGCAGCGGTGGCAGCTGAATTTCCCGAGCAACAAAGCTCCCGTTTTCATGCAAATATCCCTGAGAAATGAAATCCCGGCCAAGAGAAAGGCAGATAATGCATTACATAAGCAGAATTATCTCGGCACAGACAGATTCTTCCAAGGGTTTGGGGTTTATCCGTGGTTTTTTTTTTCTATTCATTTTGGAGCCCTCGGCGCCTCGGTTGGGGCCGGGGAGGGGATGGCAGAGCAGGAGTTTTATCGCCCACAAAGCCCCTCTGGATTGAGCGGAGAACGCGGGTGAAAGTCGGGGGAAGATTCGGCGCCCCGATAGCGCGGCCCTGCTTCCCGCAGGATTCCGGAGCGCCTGGCAAACATCCATTAATGAGGCCTCGCAGGAACTCCCTGCCCGGCTTTTTGGAGATGAAGGATCCAGTCCAACGGGAAGGCAAACGGGATTGGGATGTGCCAGGACCTGAACCCAGCTCCTCTCCCATCCCTGCAGAGCCAGCCAGGAAAAGCAGGAATTTTCATGGGATGTTTTCAGGATGCTCCGACACCGCTGGCCCTGTGGGACGATTTCCATGGAGATGGATCCATCCCAGCAGCTCCCAGCTCCTTCTCCCTCTGATGCCCATTTTCCACGAGGTTTTTATGCATTTTTGGGGAGTTCTGCAGCAAAACCAGCCCCATTTGTGGGTACCCTGAATCTGAAACTGAGCAGGATTTACCGTGGAGGGAGTGGAGAGAACGTCCGGAAAACCAGGAATGCTCGGTGGATGAAGAGGCAAATCGTGGAAAATGAGAGCGAGCACCAGCCCTGGGAGCCCTCATTTAATTAAATAAATTACGAAATTGTGGAATTATTTGGGTTGGAGGGACCTTAAATCCCATCCATTCCATAGGATCCCATCCATTCCACAGGATCCCATCCATTTCACCATCCCAGGTCATTCCAAGCTCCATCCAGCCCAGAATATTGGCACATCCACATCAATAGTTGTTTGTATATATTTATTTATATGGGCACAGAATTACAATTAATTAAGCCCTGGATGAATCTGAGCTAACAGAATTCCCACTGCTTCCCAAATCCCTGATAATCAATCCCAAGTTTCACTCCCCTGGATGCTCCAAGGGATGCTCAGCTCCTTAATTCCCACTCCCACAATTCCCATTCCCAGCACATCTCACAGAGCTGATTTCCCTGGCAAACCACGCTGAGTTTGACCTCCAGAATTCCCAAATTCCTCTCAAACCAGAATTTTCAGCCCAAGTATGGCAAAAATTGTTGTTGTGGCTTTGCGGGGGCTTGGGACATTCTGGGATCACTCTTGTGCCTCTCCTGGCTCTTCCTGTGCTCGTGGAACTCATTCCCACACAGGCAGGGCTGGAATTTGCACAAATCCCACCAGATTTGGGATTTAAAGCCGATTCCTGGTGCCTGGTGACCCCATGGATCCCTGTTCTGGGTACAACAACCCTCAGCATCCTGGGAAAACATCCCAGGAAAAGGATTCAGCCTTTTCCCCTCATTCCCACTGGGAATCACATCCAGTTGATCCCAGGGGAAGTCGCATTCCCACAGTGGGGGTGTCACCGTGCAAACCCCCAAATTTTGATTCCAAAGAAAGGCCAGCGAAAAAATCTGAAATTTCGCCGCGTTCTCGCCGCAAAGCCAGTCCGGGCTGGAAAATAGGCCAATTTCCACCTTATCTGCTGCCTCCAGCTGGGATGTGAAAAGCTCCGAGGAAAAAAAGCCCATCTCGGCTTTATCTCCTCACCGCAAAGTTTAATTATCCGCGGCTGCTCCGCCGCATTGTGGCCGTGCCCGCGTGGGGACAGCGGCGCCGACAGGGGCTGGGACAACTGCAGATGGCACCACCCAGGTGGCAATACCTGGGATTTTAGAGCTGGGATGGGTCAGGAGGGAATATTCTGCTTTTTCTCTTGCTTCTGTTTTTTTTTTATCTCTCCCGTCTGTGCTGAAGAGCCGGAATTTCTCAGCTCGCTCTCGTTCCGTGCCCACGTGCGCGGGACCTGTGTGGGATCCGTGAGGAGCCGCCGTGTCCATCAATTATTTATAGCAGGAACGGCTTCGTTTTGCTCCTCATTTATTCCCCATTAGCTCCACGGTAAATACAGGGGAAAAAAAAAAAAAGGGGATGGAGGAACCGAGGAACTCCAGGAATAAATCCGCTAAGGACGGGGCAAATGTTAGGGAATGTGGAAGGGCTGGGAGTTGCCGGGAATAAAAAGCTTTAATCTGAAGAGGGTTTAAATACTCTTCGAAATGTCAGCTCGTTAATAGCTTGTCCTGAGTCCCAGCGTGCTGGGAAATGGAAATGATGGAGACATCCCCCTCCCATTCCCATCAGGAGCTTCCCCATTTCCATCTCCTCTCCCTGATCTCTCCGATTGCATTTAATTCATCAATTTCTGTTTGGGTGCGGGGATCTTTTTTTTTAACTTCCTCCTCCATCTTTCCCCACTTCCTCTCATTTCCCTCTGGGATTCAGCCAGAAATTTAATTCTTGCCTTGGGAAGATGTGAGAAGCAATAGCGGCTGATGGGTTTTTATTTTAACATCTCCCCCCTGCTTTGAGGACTTGTGATGTTGCATTAATGGAATATTTAATGCAAAAAGAGCAGGGGAAAGGAGAAATTTTGCTCATGGGTTTCCATTCCAAACCCCTCAGCCCAAAGGGCCCTTCCAGAAAAATGAGGGCAGTGCTGGAGCCTGGTAGAGCTGTTTGGACCTCCCAAGGTGAGGAGGAAAGGGCCAGAAATTTCATTTAAAAAAGGCAAGGAAAAGCCAAGCTGGTGCCCTGGGCTAGGAGAAGGTGTTTGGATGGATGTGACATGCTCAGGATTTATCCCACTGAGCAGGAATTTGGGATTCCCAGCCCTTGGGATCTGGCTGGGTGGGTTTACTTCCCTTTTTTTCCATGGTTTATTTCCCTTTTTTCTATGGTTTATTTCCTTTTTTTCCCCTCTGCGGGCTGGATTTCCCTCCCTGCCTCCGAGGCGTTTCTTTGTTTGTGTTTATTTATCAAGGACACCGCAGTTTAGGGAAGGAAAAAAAAAAATAATCCAAAATCCACAGAAGTTGAAAGGCGGAGAGATCAAGATCCGTCATTTTAGGAGAAAACCAACAGTGACTGCAGCAATTCCCGGGAGGATCGGAGCTGTCACCGCTGTCACTTCCTGCTAAACAGCCCTCCAAGAGCATTTACATGGAAAACACGTTTACATGGAAAAGCCATCTCCTCTCCAAGCAGGGGAATCCTGCTGGAAAACGGAATTCCAGAATGGAATGGGGCTGGGAGGGATCTTCAAAACATCTCAGCTGATCTCACCCCCTGCCATGGGCACCTTCCACCATCCCAGGTTATCCCAAACTTGCCTGGGCACTTCCAGGGATCCAGGGGCAGCCACGGATTATTTGGGAATTCTATCTCAGCCCCTCCCCACCGCCCCAGTCAGGAATTCCTTCCCAAAATCTCACCACAATCTCTCTTTTCCCGGTTTAAATCCATTCCCTGTGTCCCATCCCTCCATCCCTTATCCCAAATCCCTCCTTTAGCCTCGGAGGTTTCCCTGGAATTTCCCTTTTCCCACCTTTCCTTGGACACTTCCAGGGATCCAGGGGCAGCCACAGCTCCTCTGGGACTTCCATCCCAGCCCCTCCCCATCCTCCCAGCCATGAATTCCTTCCCAAAATCCCATCCATCCCTGCCCTCTGGAAGGGGAAGCCATTCCATGTGTCCTGTCTCTCCATCCTTTTATCCCAAATCCTCTCGAGCTCTCCTGGAGCCCCTTTCAGACTCTGCAAGGGGCTCTGAGCTCTCCCTGGATCCTTCTCTTCTCCAGGTGAACATTCCCAGCTTTCCCAGCTCCAGAGCAGAGATGCTCCATCTCTCTGATCCCTCCATCCAACATCTCCACCTTGGGATCCTGGAGCTGGAGCAGCACAATCCAAAGTGAATTTTGGGAATTTTCCAACTGAATAGGATTTGTTCCTTCCAGCCTTTCCCAGGGCTGAGAGCTGCAGGAACTGAGGCTGAGCTCCTTCTCCCCTCCCTGCCAGCCCCAGCCAGGGTTTGGGATCCTCTGGGAAGAGCCAATTCTCCTTTCCCTGCTCCAACAAACCGCGAATCTGGCTCTGACCATCCACTGACACGTCCTGCTCCCAGTCCCCGAGGCAGATCCTTCACCTTCAGAAAAGGGCTTTGGATCTGCGGGAGTCTTTGTGTTGTGATTGACGGTGGTAAGGGACAAAACTCAAGCACTCTGTACAAGCTAAAAGTTACAGCTGCAGTTTATTGTAAAGAGCCCTGCTAAGAGCTGCCAGGCGCAGGAGGACAAAGAGCTAAAAGGGGGAAGAGAAAGAGCAATGGGATAAAAGGGTGAGGGAGAGAGGAAGAGAAGAGAAAGAAGAGGTATTAAAGGTAAGAGTAAAAGCAAGAGGGGGAGAGAGAGAAAGAGAGAGAGGAGAGCGATTTCCGTTTGGAATACAATAAATCTTCTTCCATGATGAATATTCTAATTTCCACTAACCAATGTAATACAAGATACAAATTCTATAGCATTTACATACAGCCTATAGGAATCCTTACATGACCATAATGTGTTACACTTTAAACTCTAAAAAGTACTATTTGGACCCTAGCAAAATCTTCTCTGACCTTTGGAGTTGCTCTCTGGCCGAGGGCATTGTTCTATCAAGAGGGGATTGCCTTCAGGGGCCATCCCATTGTTTCATGGTAATTCAGTAACTAAGGCTTGGCATCTCAAAAGTGGCTTTCATTTCAATCTCGTTCATGGTTTCAGAATCTGAGCATTCATATTTGTAAGGTTTTCCTGTTACATCTTCCCCAACATGGATCCTTGTCCAGGGAACCAGGAGTTGAGAAACGGGAGGGACGGAAATCCCGTCATCAACAACCACGACATCGGATTTTCCGAAGCAACGCTCATCCCTGCTCCCAACAATCCCGGCTTCCACTGCCCTGCCGACGCTCTCGGCAGCTCCAGACCACGCTGGGCTTTAATCTCCCTGAAATCCATTTCCAACCATTCTTTGGGATTCTCTTCCAGGCCCTCCGGGTCTGGTTTGGGATGTTTGATCTCCTCAGAGTGAAACTCCAGGGCTTTTGTCAAATTAAATAATAGCTTTATAGGATTAAATCTATTTTCTATAAATATGGGGTGGGGAAGCTCATCTGAAATCTTTGGAGGGAAAACTCTGCCAGGAGAGGGAATTCGGAGCACCTGGACCAGTTTTGGTGGATTTTAAAGCAAAAGGAGCAGTGCCCTGTCTGGATGTCTGGAAAATGAAACCAACCAAGCTGTGGTGGAAATAAAACCTGACCTGGTCATTAATCCTGGGATCCATTTCCAAAGGTCAGGTGCTGATTTAAAAACAGTTTTACTTCATCCCCGGGCAGTTGGAAATTCCTGGGGGAATTTCCATGACCATCATTAGGTAAAATGTCAGGTTCAGCGTGGGAAACGGCAACTTCTGGCCTTAAAAATGACAAATTTGGGCAATTTCAACCAATTCGGCTCTGAAACTCGTCCTGTTCCAACTCCAGGCACTGCAGCTCTTTGTCCCTCCCAATTCCACGGAGGGGAGGGATGGGAAAAGCAGAAAATCGGGAAAATTCTGTCAGTGACAGAGCTGGAACAGAACATCCCACAAACCCTGATCTTCCCTGGGATGAGTCCCAGGACACAAGGAGGGGGCTCAGCTCCTCCCTGGCAAGGCTGGGATTAAAATCCAGCTTTTCACAGCACAGTTTAGGCAGGGTTCTGTTGCTCCAGGCATTGGGTGCTCCCAGATTTTTTCCATATGCTGAAAAACTAAATAATGAAGTGTTGATTTGGGCCTTCAACCCAGTTAGGGATAAAACCAGCTCCTTGAATGTGAGATCTTCTCTCAAACAATCCCAAACTCTAATTTTCCCCAGGAAATAATTTAGGAATCATTTAGAAGGATAAATCCGGCGCTAATTCCATCAGGGAGGGAGGCTCAGGCACATCCTGCAGCCAGGGAGGGATTTGGGATTAAAACTGAGATTCCAGACCCACCCCGTCCCTTCCCAGTGATCCAGAGAGAAGTTTAAATTTTGCCAAGGAATCCTGTGTCATTCCAGAGCACACAAATTATCCCAAATGGCTCTGGAGGAGTCAGGCTGGCAGATGTTGGAGCTCATTTCTGAGGCTCTGCAGGGGAGACGTGTGGGAAGCTGTTCCTCGGTGGAGACACTTCGGAATACTGGGAAAAATCCCTGGGAATGTGGACAGTCAGAGGGTCTGACTGGGTAAATCGGCAAAATTCCAGGGCCAAATCTTGATCCAGAAAAACATGAGGAGATTTGGTACCAAGAGCTGCTTGGAAAAGACCCAGGATGAGCCATGGGATCATGGAATGATTTTGGGTGGGAAGGATCTTCAAATTCATCTCGTTCCAAGCCCTGCTATGGACACATCTCCCACTGCCCCAGGCTGCTCCAAAGCCATTCTTTGGTTAAATCCAACATGAAAACCATCCCAAGAAATTTCCTGGATTTGTGGAGGATGTGTAACTTCATCCCACTTGGGACATTTTCATCCCAAGTTTTCTTCAGGCTAAAATCCCACTGTGAAATCCCAAAAACCCGAAAGTTCATCCTGTCCCACCCCATTCCTTGGACAGGGGCATCTCCCACTGTCCCAGACAGCTCCAAACCCTTCCTTGGTTAAATCCAAAGTGAAAACCATCCCAAGAAATTTCCTGGATCTGTGAAGGATGCACAACTTCATCCCAACAAAAGCACACACGGAAAACGCTGAAATCTGCTGGATGAGGGCATGTCCTGCTGGAATCAATAATTCCCTGTTTTCCTCCCGTTTTTTGGCACACTAGGACGTTCCCACTCCACGTTTGGCACCAGATTTCCTTTCTCCTGGAGAAAAGCCCATCTTTCCCGTGGATTTAATCACAGAAACTCTTCCCTGATCAACGCTGCGGGTCCTTGGGGAAGGAGAGAGTGAAAAAGAGAAGGAAAACAAGCAGGAATTGGAGGCGAGCTCTTTCCAGCAGCCAAACAAATAAAGGATGATGGATAACGAGAGGGAGGAGAGGGAATTGGGCTCTTCCCTTCTCCAGCAGCTCCACCAAATCCCATCCCTCTGTTCCCTGGTAATTCCCAGCCCCTGGCAGGGGGTTTCCCGATATTAATTAACTTTATTTATCGCTGCTGGCAGAGTGACTCCGGCAGTAAATCAAGCAATTAAAGCCTCGGGATTGCCCTGGGAAGGGAAGGATCCAGGTGCCAGGAAGGATTTGCTTTCTGCTTCATGTTTTATTCACGGACTCTCCGCTGAGTCTGTCCAGAGTGGAGGAGTTTGGCAGCGGAAAAACGCCAAGGAAAAGTTGAAAGGGCTTCCCAAAATCTCCCTCTGCCTTTGGCCAAAGAAAAGGATTCATGGACTAGGGTGAGGCTTGGAGAGCATAAAGCTTCTTGGTTTGTCCTGCTGGTTAAGTTAAAAGCTGAAAAAGTTCGAAAAAATATTTTTAAAATTAAATTAATTTTGTAATTTCATGAGTTATCAAATTTACTAATTATAAAATGTATTCTTTCCTAAAATTTATTCTGCAGGAATGACTTTTTTTCTTTGCTTCAAAGCTCTAAAACGGAAGTTGAATTTTTTTAAATGACATGGAAAAAGTGGCTACAAATGGAAAAAGGAGCTACAAATGGTTAAAGCCACTCCTGTCCGTGCTTGGCCCCAGCTGTTCTTTCCCAAAAATATGGAATCACCGAGGCTGGAGGAGACCCCCAGGATCTTGGATCTCCCCAGGATCATGGAATCCAGCGGAGTTGTTCCTTTCTGGGGTGACAGTGACACCCCGGGGGCTGCAGGAGGATCTGGAGCTCCCCTGGGGAGGCTTCGCCCGCTCCGAGGGATTTGTTGGCAGCGGGTCCAGATTTAATTGAATGTGGTGAGAAGAAAACACCAGGAAAAAAAAAACGAGGGGAAAAGCCCGAGTGGGATCCGAGGGAGACTCTTGGCTCCTCGCAGCGCTCACACTTCGCTGCTAATTACAGGGAAAAAGCAGCAATCCCTGGGGGAAGTGGCGAGGGAGCGACTCCAAACCCTCAGCGAGAGTGGGAAATGTTCCCTGCTTTCAGGATTGTTCTTTTTCTGAATTTTAACTTTTTTTTTAATTCCATTTTAACTTTTTTTTTTTTTTTTGGTTGGTTTTTTTTTCATCTCTGATTCCTGCGGCCTGGAAGAAGCTCCATCACATTTTGTGTGGAGCGTGTCCAGGATAAGGAGATGCTGGAAAAAAAGGGGGATCAGTGAGGACCTGGCAGGAGAGTCAGGCTCAGCTCCAAGGGACAGGACAAGAGGACACGAACATCCAAATAAATCCCAGCCCCCTGAGCCATCCAGGCTCTCTCCCTGTGCTCCTAAGGCTCCTCCAACCCCACCAGGAGGTTGGAAAAGCAGCGTTCCCAAAGACCTTTCCCTGGGAAGGTCTTAACCTAAAAAACCCAAAAATATGGGGAGAAAAAAGGGAACAAAAACCTGGTGTGCAAATGAAAGATGTTGTGGGAAGAGGTAAAATCTCTGAGCCCAGAATTCCCAGAGGGTGGTGACGCCTCGGGAAGTGACTTTTCCGAAATGTGTTTTTAGCTCGTTAAAAAATCAATAATTGGGCAACCCTGAGTGATAATTGCCCCCATTTATTTCTGTGCTCTGGGAAGGGTGGGCGGGTTCGTTTTTTGTCTCCATGGGGAATTCCCAGATTTTGGTGCAGGGAAGAGAACTGCTCCAGCAGGGAATAGGGAAGAGCATCCCAAAGGATCGAGTATCCCAAAGGTTTGAGTATCCCGAAGGTTCTGCAGGCAGGAGCAGAGGAGAATTTAGGATCCACCTGCTCCCTGGATCTGATCCAGATGGCTCCAAAACTGAGGAATAAACAGTGGGTTTTGTGAAGCTGAGCTGGGCCAAGCTGCTGAAACCCAAACCAGGAGATTTTAGCTGGAAAGGAGGAAGATCCATGTCAGGCCGAGCTTTTTATTCTGATTTATTTGCTGCTGGAATTCCCGACGAATCCGAGCCTGCCCAGCAATTAAATTACATTTAATTGAATTAGATCAGAGACGAGGGGAGCTTCCCTCTCCCTCCACAATGCCAGGGAAAGAAAAATGAAGCATTTCAAGGAAAAAAATACGACTTGGGCTTGAAAAAGGGGGAAAAACCAGGCGAATTCATCCGGATGAAGAAAGGGAAATGTAATGAAATCCCATCGAGCAGGAAGCCCGGGGAGAGAATCTGAAGTTGGGGGATTCATCGAGGCCATAATTGCCCCGTGTTTATTGATTTTCCAGAGATAACAAAACAAATGTTTGTGCAGATTGGGCTCCGTTTATTCCATTTATTTCCCCGCGGAGTTGATGTTCCTCTCTTCGAAAAAAACAAAAACAAAAAAACAAAAAAATAAAAACAAAAACCAAAAATGCTCTTAAATTCATTGTTGTTTTTTCGAGCTGGTTATTAAATTATTGCTGGATCCCACCGGCTCCATCTCCCTGCAAATTGCTTTGTTTGGAAGGAGCTTCCACTTTGCAGCCATTTATGAAGCTGCTTTTTATTTTCCCCCCACTTAATTGTTGGCGTTAAAGGAGCAGGGTCTGGCTCTGCCTGGTGGAATTCCAGAATCCTGGAATGGTTTGGGTTGGGAGAGATTTACATCTCATCCAGTTCTAACCCTGACATCTTCCATGAGACTGGATGATCCAACCTGGCCTTGGGCACTTCCAGGGATCCCGGGGCTGCTGCAGCTTTGCTGGGAATTCCTTCCCATCCCCTCGTCACCCTCCAAGCCAGAAACTCCTTCCCCAAATCCCCTTTTCCTGTTTAAATCCATTCCCTGTGTCCTGTCCCTCCATCCCTTATCCCAAATCCTCTCCAGCTCCTTTGGAGTCCCTTCAGCCTCTGAGGGTTTCCCTCTGGAGCTTCCCTGAGAATTTCAGCCAGGAATTTCTTCCCAAAATCCCATCAAATCTCCCTTTTCCCAGTTTAAATTCACTCCCTGTGTCTTGTCCCTCCATCCCTTATCCCGGCCCCTCTCCAACTCTCCTGGAGCCCCTTCAGGCCCTGGAATGTGCTGGAAGCTCTCCCTGGATCCCTCCTTTCCCCAGCTGAACATTCCCAGCTTTCCCAGCCCAGCTCCAACCCTGGGAGCAATTCCATGTTTAACTCTGGACTTTTTCTTCTGCTGTTGGTGGCCCTGGAGCTGCTGGCTGGAATTCCATCTGATAATTCCAGCTGATAACTCCAGTTGATAATTCCAGCTGGTAATTCCAGCTGGGCCCCCCAAATCCTGCCCCTTTCCCCTGCGGAGAGCAGGGACACGGAGGGCAGAGCCGGGAATGAGCTGTCCGTGGTACCGGAGCCTCGGGAAAACTCTCCCGGAGCTCCAGCATCGACCCCGCGCTAATCCCGCGCATTCCCAAAGCTCCCGGAGCCTTTCCCCGGATCACCAATCCCTCGCTTTAATCACAGCTCAGGCCCCACTGTCTGCGCTGCAGCAGCACTTCCAGCTCTGATTGATTGGGATTTAAGTCCTGATTTTCTCTCCGAGCATAATCAGGCCTGGATGGGGAGATTTTGCCGGTGACAATTAAAATAATGAAAATGAACTTTAAGTGACATTCAAACACCGTCACCTGCTCCCGGCTGAGCTCTCCTCCTCCCCCCCTCCCAGCATCCCGGGAGCTGCAATTTGGAGCATCATTCACCGCAGGCTGATTGCAGCTGCATCCATTCAGCCTGCAGCAGCCTGAAAAGAAGCTTGGGGGAAAAAAAAAAAAAATAAAAGGGATTTTCAGGTGTCAGGACCCGACCCTGCGCTGCATTTCCAGGAAAGCTCAATACTGGGATACTCACAAAAACCTGGAGCGGGTTCTGGAGGAGTTTTCTTGGTGTTTAGGGATGGGGATGGGTTCGTTGTGTTTGTGGGGCAGAATTGTGAGTGTTTATCGATTCCCAGATTTCCCGATGCGTGCAGACGACGGCAATCCATGGAATTGCTCGTGTGGATGAGGTCAGGGCTGCTCCAGAGCCTTGGGTTATCCATCCTGGGATCCAGGGCTGGATAAACCCGAGCCCAGCACGGCCCAGCTCCTCCTGCTCCATTTGTTGGGGATTATTGAGGCTTCCACCTTGTCCAGGATGTGAATTGAATTCCCACCCCTCACTCGTGGTTCTGGAAAGGTTTTCCTGCCTCTCCATCATCCCAGCACAGAATTGTTCCCTCCTGGGCTTGGCGGCTCCTGTGAGGAATGTGGAGGGGGTTTGGGCTGGTTCTGATTCTCCAGTGCAAGGAAATCAATGAGTTCTGGAAAAAAAGGGGGTGGAAATCCCTCACTGCCCCCATCCCACCCCATTCCAGAGCTTTTTGGGAAGGGATTTACCTCCCCAAAGCAGCTGCAGCTGCCCTGGCACCAGGATTCTCCCAGGCTTGGCCGCCTCCTCCATGGAATCAGCTCCAGCCTGGGATCTCACTCCTGTGTTTTGCTCCAGGAAAAGAAAGCAAATCCTGCCATCCATGCTCATCACTCCAACCCTCCCAACACCTCCCAGGCTGGCAGGGATGCCAACACAAGGAGTTTTCCCTCTGCCTCCCTCAGATCCCAGGTTTTCCCCGGAGGTGGCGGCGCGTGCACCTCGTTGATAAGGAGGGGACGGGAGCAGCATTCCCGAGCCAGGGATCGGTGCCAGGAGAGCTCTGCCGAGGGATTGTGGGGATTGAAGTGTGGCTGCCAAAGCTGGGAGAGCTGGGGATGTTCACCTGGAGAAGGGAAGAATCCAGGGAGACCTTCCTGAGCCTAAAGACGCTCCAGAAGAGTTGGAGAGAGACTGGGGACAAGGAAAGGATGGACAGGACACAGGGAATGGCTTCCAACCAACAGGGAACAAGGTTAAATGGGATCTTGAGAAGGAGGCTGTGAGGGTGGGAAAGGGCTGGGATGGAATTTCCAGGGGATCTGTGGCTGCCCCTGGATCACTGGAAGTGCCCAAGGCAGGGTTGGGATAAGCTGGGACAGAGGTGTCCCTGGGCATGGCAGGGCTGGCACCAGGTGGGATTTAAAGCTGTTTCCAAACCAAACCATTGTGGGACTCGGGGATTCTCCAGTCTCCCAGCAGGAGCAGGACACAACCCAGGCTCCTGTGACACCCCAGGATGTGGCAGTGACGCTGATTTTTCTCAGGGATGTTTTTGTCACCGAGCTCGTGCCGTGGTTCTCCCAGAACCTCTCCGTGTCCCCAGCCAGAGCAACTTTATCTCCAGCTCAGCAGGAGCACGGGGAGCTGGGCAGGGCTGGAAGAGCTGCCAGGCAGGAGCTGCCTGGGCTCCCTGGAACGCTCCCATCCATCTGCCAAGGGAGGTGATAAAGCCTTGGCTCGGCTCTTCCCAGAGTGTTTGGAGCCAGGAGCCGTGAGAGCAGGAGAGCCCCGGGAGTGCCACCAATCCCAGCGGATTGCTGGGAGCTGTCAGACCTCAGGAATGCTGCTGGGACACGGAAAAAAGGGTTTTGAGGGCTCCAGAGCTGCAGCTCAGCTGACAGGGACACTGTTGGGGAAGATGAAACAGGAAAACCTTACAAATATGAATGCTTAGATTCTGAAAATATAGAAACCATGAGCGAGATTGAAATGAAAGCCACTTTTGAGATACCAAACCTTAGTTACTGAATTACCATGAAACAATGGGATGGCCACCTAGGGGTAATCCCCTTTTGATAGAACAATGTCTTCTGCTAGATAGTGGGTCCAAAGGTCAGAGACATCCCTGCTAGGGTCCAAAGAGCAGTTTTTAGAATTTAAAGTATAACACACTATGGTAATGTAAGGATTCCTATAGGCTGTATGTAAAGTGCTGCAGAATTTGTATCCTGTGTTACATTGGTTAGTGGGAATTAGAATATTCATCATAGAAGAAGAT
Organism: Luscinia megarhynchos; assembly: GCA_034336665.1. Classification (NCBI taxonomy): domain Eukaryota; kingdom Metazoa; phylum Chordata; class Aves; order Passeriformes; family Muscicapidae; genus Luscinia; species Luscinia megarhynchos. The sequence continues at coordinate 2,438,450 of CM067584.1, forward strand.
TTATTGTATTGCAAACAGGAAATCGCTCTCTTCTTTTACTTGCTCTCTCTTGCTTACTCTTTCTCTTAACCCTCTCTCCCTCCTGCTCTCTTTCTCTTCCCCCCATTTTCTCTTTGTCCTACTCGGGGCTGGGCCTGGCAGCTCTTAGCAGGACTCTGCACACTCACGTCCTTACAATAAACTGTAACTGCAACACCAGCTTGTACAGAGCTTGAGTTTTGTCCCTGAGCACCGTTTATCCCAACACAGAGACTTCTGCAGGACACACCACCCATTGTCCCTTCTTCCAGACGTGTCACCTGCACTGGCTTTGTGGCAGAGGGACCCCACACTGCTCCTTCATCCATTCCCTGATCATCTCCATCCTCCAGCTCCTGCTGCTGCCTGGGGATCCCCACCCCATCCAGGTGTGCTCCAGGCCATGCTCAAATCCAGCTTCTGACCAGTTTATCCCAGTTTGCCTTGGGATGTGAAGGGTGAGGGAAGTGCTTGAGGAATTCCAGGAGGAGGGGGCAGAACCCACGGGCAAAGGGCAGAGCTGCTCCTGGGAAATCATGGCTGATTTTCCACAGGGCCTGAGAAGCCCTGGAATTCTCCCAAAGTTGGATGCAGGGATTTTGGGATGGCACCTGTGGAAGTGTGGAAGGGCTGGGAACGCAGGGAAGGACTGGAAGCAGGAGATGAGGGGCAAACCCAAATCAGTGACATCAAAAATCAAATTGCTGCTGTCTCCCTATCAGCAGCTCTTCACTCCTAATTACCCACAGATAACAAGCAGGACAAGAGTGGGAGATATCAGGATAATTTTCTGCTCATCAAAGGAAAAAAATTCCTGGAATTGTTCGCCTTCAGTGTCTCCAGTTCCACACCAAAGATCCTGCCCAGGAGACCCTCCTGACAGCCCTGCCAAAAAATCCGTCACAGCCATTAGCAACAAAGTTATTAGCTGGTAATTAACTCCGTAATTAACTCTGGCAATCAACATGGAGATCTAACGTGAACTCGAGTTAAATCAAGGGCCATTAATGTGCGCCAAGGTCTCTCCCCCGTGACTGCGGCGACAACACCGAAGGTTTCCGAGAGGAGCGTTGGGAGAAGTTGGGATCATCCCGATGGTGCTGGGGCTTGGTGGAGCCTTCTGCTCCCTCCTTGCCACACCTCTAGCTGCCATCATCCCAGAATATCCTGATCTTCCTGGCTCCCATCATCCCAGAATATCCTGATCTTCCTGGCTCCCATTGCCCCAGGACATCCCATTCCTCCTGCAGCCTTGGAAGTGCCCCAGGGTATCCCGCTCCTCTTGGTCCCCATCATCCCAGGAAATTCTGCTTCTCCTGGCTCCCGATCATCCCAGGATATCCCTCTTCTCCTGGCTCCCGTCACCCCAGGAAATTCTGCTTCTCCTGGCTCCTATCACCCCAGGAAATTCTGCTTCTCCTGACTCCCGTCATCCCAGGAAATTCTGCTTCTCCTGGCTCACATCACCCCAGGAAATTCTGCTTCTCCTGGCTCCCATCACCCCAGGAAATCCTGCTTCTCCTGGTTCCCATCAGGACATCCCAATCTTCCTGGTTCCCATTGCCCCAGGACATCCCATTCCTCGTCCAGCCTTGAAATCACCCCAGGATGTCCTGCTCCTCCTCACTCCCATCATTATAGGACATCCCATTCCTCCTGCAGCCTTGGAATCCCCAAAATCCCGAATTATCCAAGCAGCCGGGCTGGTGAGATGTCCAAGTGGTGTCTGTGGGCTCACCCTGGTTCTCCCCTGCTTTCCTAAATCCCCCTCCCGATGATGTTTTTCCCTGTGGGATGACATTCCCGGAGGACTCTGGCTGGAAGGATCCTCGGAGTGCCCAGAGCAGTCAGGCACCAGCACCTGTGAGCAGGGCCGAGCCTCTCCATCTCCACTCCTTGATATATCACTTAATAAAACTTTATGGAGCCAGGACGAGGAATCCACACGGAACAGATGAACTGGGATTGAAATATGGCCCAATTAAGGCTGGAACAGGCCTGGCTTTGCTGGGAGCATCCTCCAGCTTGAAATTAAATCCTCACCCAGGGAGATAAATCAGAGAAACCCCAACCCTGCTCCACTCCTGAGTGAGCAGGGCTCAGCCGGGCCCGGGGTTGTTGGGAAAAGACCGATTCCAGTTGGGATGGGGATGTTTGCAGCTTTCTCCCAGGGGCTGGGCTCTTCCCCAGCTTTTCCTGACTCATCCCCGCAGGAGCAAAAACAAACCAGCAAATTGTTTTGCCGTGGTGTTCCCACAGCTGCAATTAAAGCCCATTCAAGCTCCGGGTTAATTTCCCCTCCTTCCACATCCTCTTTTTTTTTTTTTTTTTTTTTTCCTGCAAGAAAAGTGGATTATTTTTAATTACAGTTTTACACTCCATTAATGAACCTCAACAATGTGCTAATAAACAGGATGGAGGCACCAGGACACGAGGAGCTTCCATGGATTCCAGCAGGTTCCAGGAGGATTATTTATCCCTGGCCTGCCCTGTGGAGATTGGGAGGCGGGGATGGAAAACAGGCAGGCTGTGTTCTCCTGGATTCAGGCTGGAATATCCCAAATATCCTCCCAAAGTGCTCCTGGGATGGCTCTGAGCATCCTGGGGGAGCTCAGGAGTTTTTCTGCCCCGTCCCACACCGATATCCCGGTGTTAATGCAGATTATCCTGGTGTAATTCCGCAGAGTTAAAACCCCCCACGATTCCCATTTTATCCGTACACAGGGATCTCACCTGTGGAGTCGGAGGCTTTGTTTTTCATCAAACCCAGCTTTAGTCTCTCCCCCTCCGAATGCAAGGAAAGCTTTGGGTTTTGTGCCTGTGGAAAAGGTCATTCCAGCAGAAAACCTGGAGCCTGATGCGCGGCTTTTATTGAGGTGAGAAGGATTGAAATCCTGCCAAGCTGAGGGAAACAGGAAAAACAAAAAATGCTCCAAAAATCCAGAGAAAACCTGCAAAACCCCAACCAAACCCTGCCAGTGCCTTCCTGCAGGGATGGGAGCAGGGATTTGGGACAGGCCATGGACTGGGTCAGCTCAGCCTCTCCCCTCACCCTTCCCGTCGTGGGGATTTCCATCCAGAAAGGGAAACTGGGTTTAAATCCCAATGGAAAGTTCCCAAATGCTCCCAGGACTTTATCCAGACTTTTTCCTGGTTTTCCTCCTCAAATTCTCCTCAGGAACCTGTTGCTCCTCTTCAGCTCCTGGAACCAGAGCTCTGGGTGCCTCTGAGTGGGAAAGGGGGAATGGGAATCCATCCATCATCCATCCATCCATCATCCATCCATCCATCCATCCATCCATCCATCCATCCATCCATCCATCATCCATCCATCCATCCATCCATCCATCCATCCATCCATCCATCCATCATCCATCCATCATCCATCATCCATCCATCCATCCATCCATCCATCATCCATCCATCCATCCATCCATCCATCCATCCATCCATCCATCCATCCATCCATCATCCATCCATCCCTCCATCCCTTTATCCCCTTAAACCCTCGACCTGTGCCCCAAAAAGAAGAATATTGGAGCACTAAAATCCCTTCCCCAAGCTTTCCTGGTATTTCCAGGAACTCAGGCAGGGATTGTTCACCTTTAACAGCTACTCCATGATTTTGGGATTTTTTTCCCCACAGCACCCTCCACCCTTTAAACCAGGAATGTGGGGAATTCCTGCAGCCACAGATCCCAAACCTTGCAGGGTTAGGCAGGAATCCCACCCCTCAAAAGAGAAAAAAAAAGGAAATGCAATTTCCCGAAGGAAAAAGCAAAGGAACCCCTGTGGATCAGCTCTCCCTATCTCCAAGGCTCCATGTGCTCCTGGCCCTGCTGTGATAAGGCTCCTTTGAATCCCTTTCAATCCCTGTCCTCCCTTCCCATTGGCTGCCGCCTTCCCGAAAATCTGCCATGAAAGGGAAAGCAAAAAAATAAATAAAACAACCCTGAAAGAGTCAGGGCTGAGTGAAATCTGTTTGTTTGGGATTCACGGAGCGTTTTCCTGGGAAGGGAGGGGGATGGGAATGGGGGCTCGGGGTTTTCTTTTCCCACAGGGAATGGGGGAATCAATAAATCCCTTCAAAGTTAAGGACGAGGGATGGGATTTGGGATGGGATTTAAAGATGGGATTTTGGGATGGGATTGGATTTTGGGATGGGATTTAAAGATGGGATTTTGGGATGAGATGGGATTGGGACGGGATTTTGGGATGGACAGGATGGGATTTTGGAATGGGATTTTGGGATGGGATTTTAAGATGGGATTTTAAAATGGGATTTTGGGATGGGATTTTGGGATGGGATGGGATTTTGGGATGGGATTTTGGGATGGGATTTTGGGATGGGATTTTGGGATGGGATGGGATGGGATTTTGGGATGGGATGGGATAGGATTTTGGGGTGGGATTTGGGGATGGAATGGGATTTTGGGATGGGATTTTGGAATGGGATTTTGGGATGGGATTTTGGAATGGGATTTTGGGGTGGGATTTTGGGATGGGATGGGATTTTGGGACGGGATTTTGGGATGGGTTTGGACAGGATGGGATTTTGAAATGGGATTTTGGGGTGGGATTTTAAGATGGGATTTTAAGATGGGATTTTAAGATGGGATTTTGGGATGGGATGGGATTTTGGGATGGGATTTGGGATGGGATTTTGGGATGGGATTTTGGGATTTTAAAATGGGATTTTGGGATGGGATTTTGGGATGGGATGGGATTTTGGGATGGGATTTGGGATGGGATTTTGGGATGGGATTTTGGGATGGGATTTTGGGATGGGATGGGATGGGATTTTTGGGATGGGATGGGATAGGATTTTGGGGTGGGATTTGGGGATGGGATGGGATTTTGGGACGGGATTTTGGGATGGGATGGGATTTTGGGATGTGGGAGTTTGGGCTGGGATGGGATTTTGGGATGTGGGAGTTTGGGATGGATTGTTTGGTGGAGCCAAATCTGGAGCAATACGTGAAACTCCCATCCAGGTCTCATCCCACCCTCACTCCAACAATTCTCCTGGGAGGAATATTTGGGTTTATTTGGAGCATTTGAAGGTTTATTAATTATAAACAGGTTTGGATTTGCATTTCCAGGATTTAATTGCATTCCCAGGATTTAATTGGCTCCTTCCTGGCGCCAGCAGATGGGAGCTGCTGCCTTTATGGGCACCCTGCTGCTGGAAAATCCCCATTTCCCAGGAAGGGACAATGGTCTTGTCCCTCTGGAGGGGCAGCAGGGACAGGAGGGGACCCGGGGAGTGAAACACTAAAAACACCCCATAAACCCCGTCCCCATTGTTAAAGAAAAGTTGAGATTTTTCCATAAAAACCCTGGAATGGGGTCTGGGTGTGGCCTGGGGTTGATGAACATCCAGGAGAATCCAAGGATCCACAATTCTGTCCATCCTCATGGCAGAAAACTCAGCTGGATTTGGTTTTTAACCCCTGAAATTTATTTTTAAAAATTCCCATTTCATTTAATATTTTCAGGTCTGTGCTGTCTCAAAGTTTCAGCAAATCCATGTCCTGATTTTTCATAATTTTGGGAAGAGTTTTCCCAGTTTTGTGGTCCTTCAGCTCCCAAATTTTCCTCCTCTTCCTCCTTTTTCTCCTCCTCCCCTCCCACACATTCCCAAAGTTCCAATGGAACAAAAACCACAAAATAAACCCTTGGAAAAACCAGATTTTTTCCTTAAAAAAACCCAACCATGCAACTCCTTGAATTCTCAGCCGCTAATTCCATTAATTATGTTATGATGCAATTAAGCATTTCATTTCCTGCCTATTAGCGCCTCAATTATTAATTAATAATTACAGATCATTAACTGATAATGTTCTCCTGGCAGCTGAATAATTCATCTCCCACGATGGAGTTTTTTTCCTTGACATTTGTCTCTGTTTTTTCCGCAGAATTTGGACTTTTCCCAGCTTTGGGAAGAGCCAAAACTTTTTGGAAACTTCCTAAAAAATCCGGAGGGAACCAGCCCGATCCTGGGAATCTTCCCTGATCCGTGTGGGAGGAAATTCCTCATCCCCAGAGGGAGGTGAAGAGTGGCTGCTCCAAGGGGACCCCAAATCCAAAAATCTTGGGAGCAGTGGGGTCATAAACCTTGGGAAAACTGGAATTCTGAAGAATTCCAGGGCCAGGAAAAGGTGAGAGAAGCACACCAGGAATTCTGGAGAATTTTGGGATCAGGAGAAGATGGGAGAAGGACACCCGGAATCCTGGAGCTTTCCAGGAGCAGGAAAAGGTGGGAGAAGGACACCTGGAATCTTTGAGAATTCCAGGACCAGGAAAATCTGGAGAAGGACAACTGGAATCTTGGAGCATTCCAGGATCAGAAAAAAGTGGGAGAAAAACTTTGGGAATTCTGGAGAATTCCAGGGCCAGAAAAAGATGGAGAAGGACACTGAGAATCCTGGAGCTTTCTGGGATCAGGGAAGGTGGGAGAAGGACACCAGGAATTCTGGAGCTTTCCAAGGTCAGGAAAAGTTGGGGACACGTGGAATTTTGGAGCACTCAGAAATGAGGGGAAGGTGGGAGAAGGACACTGGGAACTCTGGAGAATTCCAGGATCAGAAAAAAAGTGGGAGAAGGACACTGGGAATTCTGGAGAATTCCAGGATCAGAAAAAAGTGGGAGAAGGACATCGGGAATTCTGAAGAATTCCGGGGCCAGGAGAAGATGGACGAAGGGCGCTGGGAATTCTGGAGCGTTCTGGGATCTGGAAAAAGTGGAGACACCTGGAATTCTGGAGCTCTCAGGGATCAGGGGAAGGTGGGACAAGGACACTGAGAATCCTGGAGCTTTCTGGGATCAGGGAAGGTGGGAGAAGGACACCAGGAATTCTGGAGCTTTCCAAGGGCAGCAAAAGTTGGGGACATGTGGAATTTTGGAGCACTCAGGAATGAGGGGAAGGTGGGAGAAGGACACTGGGAACTCTGGAGAATTCCAGGATCAGAAAAAAAGTGGGAGAAGGACACTGGGAATTCTGGAGAATTCCAGGATCAGAAAAAAGTGGGAGAAGGACATCGGGAATTCTGGAGAATTCCAGGGCCAGGAAAAGGTGGGAATTCTGGAGCGTTCTGGAATCTGGAAAAAGTGGGGACACCTGGAATTCTGGAGCTCTCAGGGATCAGGGGAAGGTGGGAGAAGGACACCAGGAATTCTGGAGCTCTCAAGGATCAGGAAAAGGTTGAGGAAGGACACCAGGAATTCTGGAACAGTCCATGGGCATGAACCCTTCCCATGGGATGCACCCTGCCCTCTGCACCCCCGTTTTCCCCACAGGCCCCCCATTTCCCCACTGACATTCCCATCTGGAACTGGAGACGCTGCTTCCCAAACCCCAAGCAGGAAAATATTTCTTCACAGCCGGATATTTGTTGGATAAACAGGGAAGAGCCGATTTTTTTGGGAAAACAAATGAACAAACAAAGCAGCTCCCGGCCTTATCAGTGCTGAGCTCTCCTTATCTGCTCCAGAATCTCCATAATTTCCTCCGCTTCCCCTCGGAATGTTCGTGGCTCTGGCGTTGTTTGAAGGTTGTTTACAGCAATTATGGAAGGAGGGGGAAAGAAAATTTCATCATTTCCCATAAAACAGACACTGAAAAATAAAAAATCGGGGTGGGGGTTCTTGATATTCCAATTTCCCTCTGGTAACATCCAGAGAAGATTCACAGGGAATGTCAGGGAAGGGAAGGAAATTGGGGCATCCGTGGGCAAAACGTGGTGGGAGAGGGATGGGAACAGGGATTTCCGAGGATGTGGGATGGGTTTTGAGGATTTAGGATGGTTTTGGGGGATGCAGGGTGGTTTTGGAGGATTTAGGATAATTTTTGAGGATGTAGGATGGCTTTGGAGGATTTAGGATGGCTTTTGGGGATACAGGATGGTTCTGGAGCATTTAGGATGTTTTTGGGGGATGCAGGAAGGTTTTTGAGGATGCAGAGTGGTTTTGGAGGATGCAGGATTTTTTTGGGGGGATGCAGGATGATTTTGGAGGATTTAGGGATAGCTTTTGAGGATGCAGGATGGTTCTGGAAGATTTGGGGTGGATTTTAGGGATGCAGGATGGTTTTGGAGGATTTAGGACAATTTTTGCAGATGCAGGATGGATTTGGAGGATTTTTGGATGTTTTTTGGGATACAGGATGGTTCTGGGGGATTCTGTGCCTCCCCAGGGTGACTTTTGGGAGTGGGAGGACACCCAGGGATTTTTTTTTCTCCCCATTTTTTAAATTCAAATGAAGTTTTCTGAGTCACTGCCGGGCCTTATCAGCCCTTCCCACTTCCCGAGGATCCCATTCCCTTCCCCGCCCGGATCTGAGGAGCTCTTCATTATCAGCTTTGCCTCTTGATAAGCTCCTGTTTATCAATTCCCCTCCCAGAGATCTCCATTTGCTCTGCGGGGTTTTCTTTTGTTCCTTCCGATTTTTAATTTATTTATTTCCCTTTAAAACCCGCAGATAAGGGATTTTCCTCCTTCCCTGGCTCCTTTCCAGCCCGACCCCTCCCGGCTCTGCTCCCTCCCCTCCGGCCACGCTCCCAGCCCCGCCATCACCTCCGGGATGAGATTTTGGGGTGGTTCGGGGGAATTTCCCCACCTGGAGAACACCCGAGGGGGGATTTCACCACCCTGACCCCCAGCCCGGGGTGGGAACTTTGTGTTCCAAGGGGTGCGGATGGCAGGGAGGGGCTGGAGGGGGCGGGAGCGTTCGGGGGGTGCGGGAGGAATCAGGAGGGTGCAGAGGGAATCAGGAGGATTCTGGAGAGTGCAGGGAAATTCAGGAGGATCCAGGAGGATCCAGGAGGATGCAGGAGGATTCAGGAGGGTGCAGGGAAATTTAGGAGGATCCAGGAGGATGCTGAAGGATACAGGAGGATTCAGGAGGATACAGGAGGATCCAGGAGGGTGCAGAGGGAATTAGGAGGATTAAGAAGGATGCAGGAGAATCCAGAGGGATTCAGAGCGATGCAGGAGGAATCAGAAGGATGCAGGGGGATGCAGGAGTGTGCAGGAGGATCCAGAAAGATCCAGAGCGATGCAGGAGGAAAGTAAAAAGGATCCAGAAGGATGCAGAGGGATGCAGGGGGATGCAGAGGGATCTAGAGGGATCCAGAAGGATGCAGAAGGACCCAGAGGGATGCAGAGGGATGTAGGGGAATGGAAAAGAACCCAGAGGGATGGAAAAGGACCCAGAGGGATGCAGAAGGATCCAGAGTGATGCAGGGGGATGCAGAAGGATGCAGAGGGATCCAGAAGGATGCAGGGGGATGCAGAGGAATGCAGGGGGATCCAGGGGGATGCAGAGGGATGCAGAGGAATGCAGGGGGATCCAGGGGGATGCAGGGGGATGCAGAAGGATGCAGAGGGATCCAGAAGGATGCAGAGGAATGCAGGGGGATGCAGAGGGATCCAGGGGGATGCAGAGGGATGCAGGGAGCTGAGGCAGAGCAGCTCCTGCACCTCCAGCTCCGGGGTGTCCCCCCTGCCCCAGCAGGAAACGCTCCCAAACCCAAATTTCCTCCCAGTCCATCCCTTCCCTAAGCCAGGCTCTGTTAAACCAGACCTCCCGGAGGAGGTGACAGCTGTGTCCCCTCGGGAATATTTACCGGCTGCCGAGGCTTCCCGGTAATCACCGGGGGCGGCGGGAGCGCCCATCCGTCACCGCTGTCACCTCAGGGCCTCGCTGCTCCCGGCAAGCGCCAGATCCATCACCCGCCTCCCGCCGAGGACGCGCGGCAAGGTCCCTGTCACCCTGAAATATTCCAGCAGCCCAGGGCCACCCCGGCCCGGGCACCGCACACGGCCCCGCGGCTCCACGGGATCGGTCCCGAGGGTCCCAGCCCCGGAGAAACTGCTCCGGACAGGGGACAGGGCAGGGACATCTGATGGGGGCAGGGGACACCCAGGGGGGACAGGGGACACCCAGGGAGGATGGGGAATAGTGGAAGAACAGGGGGACATCCAGAGGGATCAGGGAACATCTGGGGTAGGGACAGGGGACACCCAGGGGACACCCAGAGAGCAGGGGACACTCAAGGGACACCCAGGGGTAGCAGGGAACACCCAAGAGACAACCAGGGGAAATACTCAGGAGGCAGCAAGGGACACCCAGGGGGGATGAAGGACACCCGGGGACACCCGGGGAGACACTCTAGGGGACAGGAGGAGAACAGGGAGACACCACAAAGGGATCAGGGAACACCCAGGGGACACCCAGGAGGGACAGGGGACACCCAGGAGAGGCAGGGTGCAGGAGTCTTTTTGTCACAATGGACGATCCCCAGGGACAAAACTCAAGTGCTCTGTATAAGCTAAAATTTACTGTTACATTTATTGTAAGAGTGAGAGTACATAGAGTCCTACTGAGTGTTGCCAGCTGCAGCACGGAGCAGGACAAGGAGTGAGAGGGGGTTAGAGAAAGAGCAATGGGATAAAAGGGTGAGGGGGTGAGAGAAGAAGGGAGAGAGTAAGAGAGAGAGAGGAAGAGGTAAGAGAAAGGAGCAAGAGCAAGAGAGCGATTTCCCATTTACAATATAATAAATCTTCTTCTATGATGAATATTCTAATTTCCACTAACCAATGTAATACAAGATACAAATTCTGTAGCATTTACATACAGCCTATAGGAATTCTTATATTTCCATAGTGTGTTATACTTTAAACTCTAAAAACTACTCTTTGGACCCTAGCAAAATCTTCTCTGACCTTTGGAGCTGCTCTCCAGGAGAAGGCATTGTTCTACCAAGAGGGGATTACCCCTAGGTGGCCATCCCATTGTTTCATGGTAATTCAGTAACTAAGGTTTGCCATCTCAAAAGTGGCTTTCATTTCAATCTCGTTCATGGTTTCAGGATCTGGGCATTCATATTTGTAAGGTTTCCCTGTTTCATCTTCCCCAACCGCAGGGGATATCCAAGAGGGACAGGGGACACTCAGGAGGGACAGGGGACACTTAGGGGGGACAGGGGACACCCAGAGGACACCCAGGAGGGACAGGGGACACCCAGGGGACACTGAGGGGACACCCAAGGGACACCAGGAGGGACAAGGCCCTGGAAGCGCTGCCAGGGGCAGGAGCAGCCGGGAATGTTCCCAAGAGGATCGAACGTGGATCCGCATCCCGGGGCCGGGGCTGGGGCTGCTCGGCCCTTCCCAGGCTCGGGAAAGCGGGATGGGGACGGATCCGGCCGGGAGCGGCGGGGACGGGGCCGCAGCCCTGATTTTGGATGGAAATCGTTGCCATGGAAACGCATCCCGTCCTTTTTTTGACCGCCAGCGCTGAGGTGAGAGATCCAGCAGGAGGGGGGCTGCTCATAAACCGGGGAAAATCGGGGGAAATCGGGATAAACAAACTCCTGGCACGGGGAAAACGCCTCAGGGAGGCTGGACCTGCTTGTCCCCGGGTGTGGCGAGCCCTGGGACCCTCTCTCTGCATCCCACTCGTGATATTCCTCATTTTTCCGGCTGCCTGGCATTGAACTTCCCTCACAGAGCCTCCCGATCCCCAATTCCTGCTGGAATCAGCCCCGGCTGTAACATTTTCTTGGAGGAAAAGGTTGTTCCGGAGCGGTTTGACCCCGAGGGCAGAGTTAAAGCAGCCTGGAAACGGTAAAAAATAAAAAATCCAATTTAATTTTCCAGCAAAGTCTTCCTGAGTCTTTTCTTCTCCCTTTTTTTTTCCACCCCTCCTTTCCTTGCTCACAGGCGGATTTTAAGGTCATGGAGCTGCCTGGCTGTGCGTTATCCAATCATTCCCAGAATAAATTCCTTCCCTCTGTGGATCTACCCCCGATAAGGAATCAAATGCCAGGGCAGCGACGGGAGGATTCGGGTCGGGTTTTTCGGGAAGCTGAGCTCTCCCTGGGAATGCCAGAGGTGAGAGGGGCCGGGGAGGGGTGAGAGATGAGAAATCCCACAAGAAACTCGGGAATAAACCCTTGGATAAGTTTTGTGGGGTTTTATTTATTTCTTTATTTTCCCCCGAGTTTGACTCGCAGCTGAAGGACGGAATGATTTGCAATTCCCGCTGGGAATTTTGGTGCTGCCCATCCCAAGGAGCTGCCTGGCATTCCTGGGATGCAGAACAGGGAAAATCCCGCCCCTGGTGATGCCAAAGTGGCTCCAGGGCACATTCCCGGGGCATTCCCAGCGTGGCATCCTGGATGGGCAGGAAATTATCCCTGGATAGAGAAATTACCCCTGGATTGGGAAATGATGGCTGGGCAGGAGGATTCTTGCTGGATAGGGAAGTTATCCCTGGATTGCGAAATTATCCCTGGATAGGGAAATTATCCCTGGATTGGGGAATTATCCCAGGATAGGGAAATTATCCCTGGATAGGGAAATTATCACTGGACTGGGAATTTATCCCTGGATAGGGAAATTATCCCTGGATAGGGAAATTATCACTGGACTGGGAACTTATCCCTAGGCAAGAGAATTATCCCTGGGAAGGCAAATTATCCCTGGATTGGGAAATTATCCCTGGGCTGGGAAATTATCCCTGGGAAGGAAAATGATCCCAGACTCCATGACGAGCATCCCTGAGCTGTCCCTCCTTCCATCCCTGCCTGTGAGGGATCCCACCCTGCCCTTTTCCCGGGATTTCCTCGTGTCCCCTCAGGAATTCCCAGAGGGGCCGGGATGGAATTCCCAGAGGAGCCGCAGCCACTCCTGAATCCCTGGCAGTGCCCGAGGCCAGGGTTAGGGAAGGGAAGGGAAGGGAAGGGAAGGGAAGGGAAGGGAAGGGAAGGAAGGGAAGGGAAGGGAAGGGAAGGGAAGGGAAGGGAAGGGAAGGGAAGGGAAGGGAAGGGAAGGGAAGGGAAGGGAAGGGAAGGGAAGGGAAGGGAAGGGAAGGGAAGGGAAGGGAAGGGAAGGGAAGGGAAGGGAAGGGAAGGGAAGGGAAGGGAAGGGAAGGGAAGGGAAGGGAAGGGAAGGAAGGGAAGGGAAGGGAAGGGAAGGGAAGGGAAGGGAAGGGAAGGGAAGGGAAGGGAAGGGAAGGGAAGGGAAGGGAAGGGAAGGGAAGGGAAGGGAAGGGAAGGGAAGGGAAGGGAAGGGAAGGGAAGGGAAGGGAAGGGAAGGGAAGGGAAGGGAAGGGAAGGGAAGGGAAGGGAAGGGAAGGGAAGGGAAGGGAAGGGAAGGGAAGGGAAGGGAAGGGAAGGGAAGGGAAGGGAAGGAAGGGAAGGGAAGGGAAGGGAAGGGAAGGGAAGGGAAGGGAAGGGAAGGGTTTTTTGCTCCAGGAGTTTTCCAGGCTCGCATTCCTGCCATTCCCCCCGGGAATTGGCGCTCCTGAATTTATGAGGAGTGCGAGGCTGCTCTGTTTGCTGGGACGTGAATCCCGAGCAGAATGCAAATCATGGGATTGCAGGGAGGGAAAACAACCTGGATGCGAGGAATTGAATTTTCCTGAGTTTAGAAAAGGCCAAAGTCCCGAAGTTTCCATAAAACCCTAAAAACCACGTGGGGACGGAGGAATTTGAGGTCTCAATTTCCAGGGATTGAGGGAAGCTTGGAGTGTCTGCTGGGAAAGAAAAATACGGGAGAAAATAATTGGATTTTGGTTTTTAATTGTGGTGATCCAAGTGGGAATTTTGGTAGGGAATTTGGTACTAAAAATGAGGATTTTAGCTGTTAATTGTGGGGAATCGTGACAGGGAATTGTAACTGGGAATTGTGATGGGAATTTTGACTGGGATTTGTGACAGGAATTGTGACTGGAATTTTGACAGGAATTGTGACTGGAATTGTGACAGAGAATTGTGATAGGAATTGGGACTGGGAATTGTGACTGGGATTGTGACTGGGATTGTGACTGGAAATTGTGACTGGGAATTGTGACAGGAATAGTGACAGGAATAGTGACAGGAATTGGGACTGGGAATTGTGACTGGGAATTGTGACTGGGAATTGTGACAGGAATTGTGACTGGGAATTGTGACAGAGAATTGTGATAGGAATTGGGACTGAGAATTGTGATAGGAATTGGGACTGAGAATTGGGACTGGGAATTGTGACTGGGAATTTTGACTGGGAATTGTGACTGGGAATTGTGACTGGGAATTTTGACTGGGAATTGTGATGGGAATTGCGACAGGGAATTATGACCAGCAGGGCTTGGGTGTCTCTGAGGGAGAAGGAAAATGTGGGAGCTGCTGGGGCTGAAGGGAGCCTCCTCTGTGCTGGAATTCTCATCCCAAATCTCCTCATTAACAGTCGGGATTAGCAGCAGCTGCCGGGGTTGGGGCTGAGCCATCTCCTCACGCCGTGCTCAGCATCCCGAGCAGCTTCCCAGAATCCTGGAGAAACGAATTCAGGAATTCACAACAACAACCCCAAAGGGACCTTTGGATGGAGCCATTCCTTAAACACACATTTCCTGCTCGTAAATCCCGGGATTTGGGCTCAGGGTGCGGATCCCAGGGTCAGGATCTGATTCCCGAGTGCCTCTGGTGCTGCAGGGTTGTTTCCCTCCCCAAGGCCATTCCCAATCCCTCCTCCAGCAGCTCTTGGTGTGTCCAGGGAATGCCTGGACTTGGCACAAGGATTGAGCACAGCTTGGAGGATTTTCCAACCCCAAGATTCCATGATCCACCCAAACCAGCTGGGCTGGCCTTTCCCAAACCTCCCAAACTTCCCATGGGAACGCAGATAAAATTCTGCTGCAGGTTCCCGGGAATGTTCACCCAGCACAAGGAGTGATGCCAACCCCAGGAGAGCCAAACATTCCTGAAAACAGCGGGATTTTATTCCCCAAAGCGAGTTTCATGCCGGCCTGAGCCGAGCCACGGCATTTTCCGCTCCATTGCTCCCCCATCGATGTCCTTGTCTGGGAATAAAAGCTCCGAGTCCCGATCGATACCAGCACAACCTCCCCGCCAGGTCTGATCCATCCCGGGAATGCTGCGAGGGGAGCAACCCCTGCAGTCGGGGATGACCTCGATGATATTGGGGGTAAAGGAAATAATTTGGAGTTTCAGGCCGAGCTGGTGAGGCAGAGCTGCCCCACATTCCCAAAAAAACCCCATTGAAGCCACAGCAAACAAATAAATGTTGTTCCCTGTCATTCCCTGGCACTCCCGGAGTTTTCCGGCCGCTCCGGAGCCGCCGCTCTTGTAGCTCCTAATGCTCCCCGACATTTAATTAACTCAAACAACCACCTCAGTCCCGCTGGAGGCAGGGAGGGCTCCCTGCTCCGAGCTGCCAGGGCTGTGTAGAATCCCAGAATTTCTTTTCCCAGTATTCCATTATTTCCCCCATTCCCTCCGTGTCCCAATTTTCCCCCTTTTCCTGGTATCCCATTATTTCCCCCTTTTCCCAGGACTCCACCATGAGCAGTTTTCATTCCAGGCAGATTTCGTGGCTCCCTTATCGCTCCCGTTCCCTTCCCCTCTCCAAATATTTATCCCAGAGTTTCATTCTGTCAGTAAATAAATGCTGCCACCTCCTCTCTTCCCTTCACCTTGTCTCCCAAATTAATC
The DNA here is from genome assembly GCA_034336665.1 of Luscinia megarhynchos. Taxonomy (NCBI): domain Eukaryota; kingdom Metazoa; phylum Chordata; class Aves; order Passeriformes; family Muscicapidae; genus Luscinia; species Luscinia megarhynchos. Next base: position 2,453,965 of record CM067584.1, read on the forward strand.
TCTGGAAATAATTGGGAAGCGGAGGAAGGAGCTGGAGTGGGGGAGGAGGGAACAGCAAAACAAAGAGTTTTATTTAAATCCAGTCTTTTTGTGAAATTCCACCCAGAATTTCAACATTCACACACTTCTCCCGGATCTCTTCATTTTCCTGGATCTCATCCTTCTCCTGGATCTCTTCCTTCTCCTGGATCCCATTTTCCCCCCAAAAAGGCCAGGTTTGGAGCATGGGAAGAGCAATCCAGGGCTTTGCCATAAACTGGGAGTTGGGGGTGGCTGAGGATGGAATTTCCATGAGGTGTTAAAAGAGCGGGAAAGGGAAAGGGATGGATTTCAGGAAGGAGAGGAAAGAATGGAAGGATGGAGGGAGGGATGATGGAGGGATGGATGGAAGATCCATGGATGATGGATGGATGGATGGATGGATGATGGATGGATGGATGGATGGATGGATGATGGATGGATGGATGGATGGATGGATGGATGGATGGATGGATGGATGGATGGATGGATGGATGGATGGATGGATAAAGAATGGATGGATCCATGGATGGATGGATGGATGGATGGATGATGGATGGATGGATGGATGGATGGATGGATGGATGGATGGATGGATGGATGGATGGATAAAGAATGGATGGATCCATGGATGGATGGATAGATGATGGATGGATGGATGATGGATGGATGGATGGATGGATGGATGGATGGATGGATGGATGGATGGATGGATGGATGGATGGATGATGGATGGATGGATGATGGATGGATGGATGGATGGATGGATGGATGGATGGATGGATGGATGGATGGATGGATGATGGATGGATGGATGATGGATGATGGATGGATGATGGATGGATGGATGGATGGATGATGGATGGATGGATGGATGGATGGATGGATGGATGGATGGATGGATGGATGGATGATGGATGGATTGATGGATGGATTGATTGATGGATGGATGGATGATGCATGGATTGATTGATGGATTGATTGATGGATGGATGGATGGATGATGGAGGGATAGATGGATCCATGGATGAAAACCAGGAGACAGAGAGGGATGGATCGATCCTAGCCAGCCCCTCCTGAGCATCCCTAAGGAGCCCCTCCCGTGACAATGGCAGCACTTGGGTCTCTGCCAGGCCACAGACGAGCTCCGAAGGACCTTCCCGCTCCATCCCGTATTTTTAAGGATCCTTCCAACCCTTCCCACATTTTGAGGCGTGCTATCCCCACCCCAGTGTCCCCAGGCCGTGGGGACACCCTGGCTGGCTCTGTGGGATCCCAGGGGTTCTGGGGCTGCCATCCATTAGCAATTCCTGCAGCCCCGCAATCCATCCCGGTCATTTCGGGATCACCGGCCGTAACTCCGCGCTCCGATCCCATTTTTCATCCATGTTTTATTCATGGAGGGGGGTCAGGTTTATACCGAAGGATCAATAAAAGCCTCCATCACTGCGCATTATTAATTAATAAGGAATCCATTATCTGCAGCCAGCCCGGCCGCTCCCTCGGATTTTCTCCCTGGAGAAGCTTTTTGGGGGCAATTCCGAAAATTTACAGCCTGGTCGATCCCTTCCCTCCCCCCCTCCGCCTGCTCAGGGATAATGGGAACTTTATTTAGCCCTGGCTGTCCTTTGTCCCCGTTGATGTCCCCACTGATGTCCCTGCCCTGCCTGGATCCTCCAACAGCCCCGAAATCTGTGGGAAAGGCTCGGGAAGAGCATCCCGAGCTCTGTGCTCCATTTATTTTGGATTCTTTGGCTTAATTCCCTCTTTTTTTTTTTAATCTTCGTCACACCATGACGGGACAGGGAATGAGTTTGTGGCCACCTCCAGGGCTGGACAGTGATGGGGACATCACCTGTAGGAGGGAGAAAATGGAGGCAACAAAAATAAGGAAAATTCAGGATAAATCCATAGGAAACGCAACCCCCAGCACCAGAACAACTCAGGCTCCTGATCCAACCCCTCCTCTCCCTCTGGAATTCCCCAAAAAGGATTCTCCAGCCACCATTTTGATTTTTTTGGTGCTGTTTTGCCCTCGGGAAGGGCTGGAAGGAGAATTCCTGCTCGGTTCCTGCAGGTTTTTAGGGATGGCTCCTCCCAGAGGTGCCCAGGGATGGGGAGATCCCACCAGAGGCGTTCCCGGGATCCCAAAGAGCTGGGAATGGGCAGGAGGGGATGGATTTGCCAAGGAATCCCTGGGAAGGGCCAGAAAACCTCTCTCATGGATTGGGGACAGCACTGGTGACCCTGTCCCCACCCCACACTGCACCTGCTAATAAATCCAACCCTAATCAGCACTAATTAGCTCTAATTAATGGACAGGGAAGGATTATTAGGGGAAATCATAAAATCCTTTGCCTGGGGAAGCCCTGGGACAGATCGGGATTTTGGGAGAACGGGAACTGCAAGACTCATCAAGAAATGAGCCCAGCTCAAGCCCTGACCTCCCCCAGCTAATTAGCAGCATGGTAATTAATCATTCAGGAGCTGGAATGATGTGGTTCCCCCCTCTGCTTGTGCAGGAAAACACCTGGAAGGGAATGATCAGCGCTGGGGGCTCATCCCGGCTGGAAAATCAATATATGAGGAAATTCTTGCTTATTAAAAATGGATTTTCCTCCCCTGGAGCCCTTGGAATTCAGAAGCTTTCAGAAGAGGAAAACTGGGAATATTTGGAGCCAATAAATGCCTTTGATTCCAAGTTTAATTTAATTTCAATTTTGATTCCAATTTCAATTTGAATTTCGATTCCCATTTCAATTTTATTTCTATTCCAATTTCAAATTCAATTCCAAATCCAATTCTGATTTCAATTCTACTTCTTTTTCTAATTCTATTTCTATTCCAATTCCAATTTCCATTTTGATTTTGATTTTGGTTCCAATTCTAATTCCAAGGAATTCCAATTCCAATTCCAATTCCAATTCCAATTCCAATTCCAATTCCAATTCCATTTTCATTGTTTTTTAAATTTAATTTTAATTTTTTAGTCGTAAAATCCTTCCGTTTTCACTCTCTTTTTTCCTTAAATAACAGCAGCACTTCACAACCTCTCAAAAACCCAGCCAGCAGAGTTTGGGAATGTTTGGGCCGGAGATAAATCTGGGATAAAGGTTTGGATGGATACTCCTGGAATAAACATCGGCTTTGTGTCAGCTCCTTCCAGCCCCGGAGTCTGAACAAACTCAACCACCAGAAATTGATTTTCTAAAAATGTCAAACGCACACAAAAAATAAAAATAAAAACCCCAAACCCGCCGCGGACAAAAAATGTTGGTTTGTGGGGAATAATTGAGCTCCTTTCCTGCCTCCCCAAAAATCGATGGGAAGAGGACATGGAAAAACACAGTGGGCTCTAAAGTGTAAATAATGAGAGGATGTGATTTAAAAATGGCTCAGCACGACGGGGCCGAGGCCAAATTTCCTCGGAATAAAGCTGGGAATGCATCAGCTTCCACGTGAGGAGGCTGAAAAGGCAGGAATGAAGGGAAAAAAGGGAAAATGGGGCTGGGAATGAGGAGGGAAGGAGAGAAAGGAACTATGGAAGAGCAGCACTCAAACAGGTTTGTTTTGGAGCAGAAAACGCAGGAAAGAATGAGAGGAAAACGTGGAATTAAATCCAAGTTTGATGCTCGGAATACGGAAAAGGATCAGCTCAGGGTTCGGGGTTTCCACGGGGATTGGGAAGGGAGGAGGTGCTGGGAGCAGGGGAAGGGATGGGAAGGAGCAGGGATCATCCCATCCCATCCCATCCCATCCCATCCCAGATGATCCCTCCACGTGATCCAGCAGTGGGAACAGTGGGGAATGCGTTGCCCTAAAATCGCTCTCCAATCCCATTTCCCCACAAAGATCACCCCCATAAAAACCCTGAATTTCAGTGCAGGCTCCAGGCTGGAATTGCCACAGAATCTGCTTGGTTTGGGAATAAATCCTGGGTTTTTTCCATAGTTTTTGAGCTCCCTGGTGCTCCTTGAATCCCCTCCAGCTCTCTCTGCTCCCGTCAGCTCCAAATCCACGAATGGGGCAGCTCCAGCTCATCCAGCAGTGGGAATTCCCAGCCCCCATCCCTTCCTTTTGCCCATTATTCCAGAAATATCACCTTTGGAGAATCGCAATGGCCACCAGGAGCTGTGGTGACAGTGCCACCCTCCCTGCCCAGCTCCTGGAGCATCCCAGGATGGCAATTCCCACATCCATTCCCACCGGGATGAGTCTCAGAAAAGGACCAGGAGAGAGTTGGGAATGGGGAATCCAGGAGTCCTGGAGAAGGAGCAGTGGAACCAATCCCATTGGGATTCCAGTGGGAGGACCTGGAAAATCAGGAATTCAGAAACTCAGGAGAATTCCAAAACCAGCTGGAAAAGGGGAGTGGGATCCCAGAATCCGTGAGGGGGACACAGGGATGCCACAGGAAACACTCCGATCCCAAGGACAGGCAGATCCCACACGGATGCAGCAGCTTCCCGATGATCCCACCCAAAATCCACACAGGCAGCAGGGCAAGAGTGGAAAAGCTGCTCCCAGGGGAATTCTGCCACCCTAGAACTGGGAATTGTCGCTGTCACCGCCCCATCCCCTCCTTCCCAACATCCTCCCACGCTCCAAACCCACGTCCCTGAGTGGGAACGGGAAGGATCCCAGGGGAATAACTCGGGAACAAACGGCACCGCCTGGCTTTTCAATGAGATTTTTTTAGGGCTTGTTTTGATTTTTTTTTTTTTATTCCGAATCCCCCAAAGACTCGATCCCAATTCCCCTTTAAACGGGAATTTGCTGCGGATCCGAGATGGATTGAACTCCTCCATCGGAGCCTCCTTCTACAGGGAATTTATCGGTGCCATAAATTTCCCCGGCCAGGTTTGCTGAGTGCCATAACAGCCAATCTTTTATCCATCTGGCTTTGTCCTGCTTTTTTGGGGGAATATTTATGGACTGGGAGATGTTCCGGGAAGAGGGAATGGCTCCTGAGGGTGTCTCCCACTCTCCCTGGCCACAGATAATTTGCAGGAATGTTCAGCCCTGCTCCAGGCTCTGTTTTTGAGGGTTTTTCAACTTAGTTCAGGCTCAAATTTTGATTTTAGGTACTCCCGGAGCTCCTGATTTCCCAAAAAAATGACTCCATGGAAAGGGGGATCCTAAAGCTCCAACCAGTTGCAGCAGGAGATTTTAAACTCCATTTTCCTGAATTTTCCTTGGATGGAAAAGCATCAAGGAAATGGGATGAACAGAGAGAGGAATTTTCCCAGATCACAATTCCCATTCCAGTGGTTCTGGCTGGGAAAATGAGCTGAATCCAACACAAGCTCGGCTGCTTCCATGGAAAAGGAAGGAGAAATCCGGCTGGAAAAGCATCCCAGGCTCCCAAAATTTCAATTCAAGCTTCTCCCCACAGCCCTGTCAGCAGCCAGGGAGCTCCATCTGCTCCCCAGTCCCGCCTGGAGTCAGCTGGCAAATCCCACCTTCCTTCTCCACGGGCAGGTGCCAGGCCTAAAAATATTCCCAGAAATTTCCTTGGCAGCCTCAGGAAAAGCTGGAACTGCAGCGGGAGGCTGGGAAGGAGCTGAGCAGGAGTTTTTAGTGGGATTGCTGGTTTGTGGTGTGCCCAAATCCAGGATTTTCTCTTCTCCTGGTTTGCTAATTAATTCCAGCAAATCAGCAAATCTCACCAGGAAAAAATGACCCCAATCCCAGTGTGGTATCCCAATTATCCCAGTGTTTTCCATGATCCCATCAGGGAAAAACTACCCCAATCCCAACCCCAGTGTGGTATCCCAATTATCCCAGTGTTTTCCATGATCCTACCAGGAAAAAACGACCCCAATCCCAACCCCAGTGTGGTATCCCAATTATCCCAGTGTTTTCCATGATCCTACCAGGAAAAATCAACCCAAATCCCAACCCCAGTGTGGCATTTCCAATGATCCCAGAGTGTTTTCCCTGTCCCCATCAGGAATCAAACCTAGATGGTTGCTGAGGGGGTAAATCAAATTTGGGATTCATTGATTTGAAGTTTGGGGGAATGAGTTGTTCCCACATGGACTCCAGATGATCCCTGGAAAAATCTGGGTTCTCCTTTCCAGCAGCACAACTCAGCCAGGCTGAAATAACCAGGAAATGCGGGATTTCTATAATGAAATAAAATAAAATATAAAATAAAATGGAACAAAATGGAATAAAATTGAGTAAAGTGGAATAAAATGGAATAAAATGGAATAAAATCAAATCCCTGGAGTCACTGCTGCCGGAACCATCAGCGTTCCCAGGAGTGAGATCCCTATCCAAGGAAAGCGAGAGGCTGTGGCTGCACAAATTAGATTTCCCCAGGCAGCAGCTTAATTAAAACTATCGAGTGTTCCCAGCTTTTGGAAATTAACTTGGAAAGTGTTTGGATAAAAAAGCCTGGATGGGTTTTTTGTTCCTTTTCTTCTCTCTGGAGTGGAGGGAAAAGAAGAAAAAATGGGATTTTTTTTTCACCTCCTGGATTCTTTAGAGGGCAGGAAGCAGCAAAGTGGGGCTGATTTTTATTGAGATAAACCCAGATTCATCAGGACCTTGGGTCAAATCTTCTCCTAAATCTTTTATTTGGAGCTGCTTGGACTTTTTGGGATGATTCCTCTGCTTTTAAACCCAACCCTGTGCTCCGAAACGCTGTGAAAATCCCTAAGGAGAAAAAAATAATGCAGCCAACACCTGATCCAAACAAGAGGAGATGGGAATAAAAAAAGAGATGGGAAAACCACTCAGGAAGCAGAGCAGGAGCTATTAGGGAGCATCAGGAGGAATCAGATCTGGAGGGATGAAGAGGCTGCTCCAAGGGAACAGGAGCGGATGATCCCGAGCGGAGCCGCGGGAATTCCAGCAGGTTGGAGGTGAATTATTCCCAGCTGCGCTTCCTCGGCTCCGATTTCACGGTCTGGCGGTGATGGAGCTGCTGATATTCCAAAGGGGGATGTTCCCACCTGGAGACTCCTGGGGGAAGGAGGATGGGGAAATATTCCGTGGCTGAATAGTCCATGGAGGGATCCTGGTGGGGATTTATGGGATAAAACATCTGGGAAAGAGGAGCAGGGAATGCTGATCCCATGGAGGGATCCCTGTGGGGATTTATCCCATAAAACATCAGGGAAAAAGGAGCAGGGAATGCTGATCCTATGGAGGGTTCCCGGTGGGGATTTATGGGATAAAACATCAGGGAAAGAGGAGCAGGGAATGCTGATCCCATGGAGGGATCCCAAGTGAGGATTTATGGGATAAAACATCAGGAAAAAGGAGCAGGGAATGCCGATCCCATGGAGGATCCCAGTGGGGATTTATGGGATAAAACATCTGGGAAAGAGGAGCAGGGAATGCCCATCCCATGGGGGATCCTGGTGGGGATTTCTGGGATAAAACACACTCAAGGGAGCCCGGGATAGGGATGTGTCACTGGGAATGCTGATCCTGATGGGATCACCTTGGGACAGCGCTGGAATCTTCTCAGTGCCAACCTGGGTGGGCTCCATGAGCCTTAGTTTTCCCAAAATCTCACCCCATTCCTGCCTTTTGGGATGGGACACTCAGGAATCTCTGGCTGTGGTTCCACCAGCATTCCCAAATCCCAGCAGGGATGCAGGGAAAGGGCTGGAATTCTCTCCCACGTGATCACACTCAACCCCTCTGTCCCAGCCCCAAATCCCAGGAAAAATGAGGTCAATTTTCACCATTCCCCACAGGGAAAAATGCCCAAATCCCAGGAGATTAAACCCAAACCCTTTCCAGCACCCACATTCCATGGGCATCCAGCTGGAACCAGCCTCAGGATTCCAGGGAAAAAATAAAACCAGCAGCAGGGCCGGACAGAGAGAAGAGAGTAAGAAAGAAATATTCATAAAAAATCCTTGGATAACACCAAATCTCTTCCCCGGGGGACGATTCCAAAGCCATTTTTAATTAACTCCGCGTTCCGCCAGAGCTCAGAGCGGAATTATTGTCCATTAAATAAACACCAGCTGATTATTGGGAACACATTCCTCGTGCTGCAGGTCACGGCTGCGAGCTGCTCCCGACACTTGTTCCAGGGAAATCCTGCTTTGGTTTACATTTATGGGGAAAAGGAGGCGGTTTAGGGGGAAAAACCATCCCTGATCCCCAAAAATATTGGGATTTTCCCCTGGCACAGGGAGTTAGGCGTAATAGGAGCAATTTTAGGGGGAAAAACCATCCCTGATCCCAAAAACTTTGGGATTTTTCCCAGCACAGAGGTTGGGTGGAAAAAGAGCAGCTTTAGGGGAAAATCATCCCTGATCCTGGAAAAACCTTGGGATTTTCCCTGGCACAGGTGTCGGATGGAAAAGGAGCAGTTTTAGGGGAAAAATCATCCCTGATCCCAAAAAATTTCGGAATTTTTCCTGGCACAGGGGCTGGGTGGAAAAGGAGCAATTTTAGGGGGAAAAACCATCCCTGATCCCAAAAAACTTCAGCATATTCTCCTGTCACAGGGGGTTGGTGGAAAAGAAGGTGGTTTAGTGGGGGAAAAAAACCATCCCTGATCCCAAAAAACATCAGGATTTTCCCCTGGCACAGGAGTTTGGATGGAAAAGGAGGCAGTTTAGGGGAAAAAACCATCCCAGATCCCAGGAAACCTCAGGATCTTTGCCTCCGCAGCATTTTTCCACGAGCCAGGGAAGAGATGATTTTTTTTTTCTTCCATAAATTGTAATTGATTTCTTTTTTAATGGAATATTGTAATGGAATATTGTCCAACGTGCAGAGACTCCTGGGATAAATTATTCAGCAGCACGTTTTTAAATAATGCAGACGCTTCCTGCTCGGATTTCCTGCTCCTTAAAACCAGGGATGGGAAGGAATCTCCACCTCTGGAGTCTCCATCGCTCCGTGCTCCGAGAGAAGCTGTTGGGAATTAACAATTGGAAAGGTGAAAGTTCATTGAAGTCGTTATCCAGAGCCTGGATTTGCTCCTTGCTCCAAGAGCTGCGGATGGGAGCGGAGCAATTCCTGTTTTTCTGGGGGATCCAAGTGTGGAGGTGGCAAAGAGGAGCTGGAAGTGGAGGAAAATCCATCCCAGTGAGGATGAGGTGATCCATGGGAGGGGGAAAATCCCTGTGTAGGAATTCCTGACTCCTGGAAAGTTGTTGTTTTTCCCAATTCCCATCAGTTATTCCAGTGGGGAAAGGCGGAGATTCTGGGCAGGATCTCGGACACGAGCAATTCCCAATCATCCCTTGGATGTTCTGGGAATGCTTCACTCCCAATTTCCCAGCCTCTTCCTCAGAATTTCCCAGAATTTCCAAATCCAGAAAATCCAGAATTTTTGAAATCCCCTCCACAGCTGCCTGGGGGAGGCAGATTCTTGTCTCATTCCCACATTTTTCAGACTTGGATATTCTCATGATCCATGTCTGCCTCACTTTCCCTGTTGGAAGACCTTACAAATATGAATGTTTAGATGCTGGAAATATGGAAACCATAAGCGAGATTGAAATGAAAGCCACTTTTGAGATGGCAAGCCTTAGTTACTGAATTCCCATGAAACAATGGGATGGCCCCTGAAGGCAATCCCCTCTTGATAGAACAATGCCCTCGGCCAGAGAGCAACTCCAAAGGGCACAGAAAGACTTGCCAGGGTCCCAAAGATTAGATCTTAGAGTTTAAAATGTAACAAACTATGTTAATATCAGGATTCCTATAGGCTGTATGTAAATGCTATAGAATTTGTATTTTTGTATTACATTGGTTAGTGGAAATTAGAATATTCATCATGGAAGAAGACTTATTGTATTGCAAACGGGAAATCGCTCTCTTCTTGCTCCCTTTTCTCCCTCTTCTCGTCCTCCTCCTCTTACTTCTCTCCCTCTTCTCTTACCCCATAGCCCTTTTATCCCATTGCTCCTTCTTATCCCCCTTTTATCTCTTTTTATACCAAACTGCAACTGTAACTTTTAGTCTTACACAGAGCACTTGAGTTTTTTCTCTAACGACCCGTCCATCCCAACACAAAGACTCCAGCATTCCCCTTTCCATAATCAGGGCATTTCCAGTGATCCTTGGATCCCAGTGCCACCATTCCTACATGGAAAAGAGCTCCAGGCTGCTCCAACGGCTCTCCCCCATCCCAGGAGGATCCTTGGGGAAAAGGCAGCAGCACAATTTCCCAGGGAATTTGCTCCAAGCTCCCCAAAATCAATGGATTCAAGCCCAAATTTTCCTGCTGGGACACTCCGAGCTTCAGCACATCCCGAGAGATGAGTTCTGCTCGTTCCGCTTCCCTTCCCAAATCCAATGAAATCCCTTTATTGCTTCCCTTTGGACACAACTCCTGGCACAATTAGGGAATCATTTCCGAGCACAAAATAATTGCCTCGTTCCATCCTCCCTCTCCGAGGATTTCGGCTTCCATTCCACTTTCTCTTTGTTTTCATTGGGATTAAGAGGGAGGAGGAGCTCAACCAAATCCCTAAAAATAAAGGGAAAAACCCAACTGGGAGCTCTGGAATGGGGCTGGAGGCTGAGGGAGGGATGCGCTCCAGAGGATGTGGGAATGGGGCTGCGATCCCGGATATCCAGGAGATTTCAGAGCTCCTCTCCTCATCCTAAGGCACAAATCCCTCATTTCCTCAGCTCCCAAGGACCTGTCTTGGCTTTGATTCCCTGATTTCGAGCAAATCCCAGCTTTTGGCTCCTCAGCTCCTTGTCCATCCCTGATTTCGGCTCATTTTGGATCCTCTGGATCCACCCAGGCTGCCCCAATGGATCAGGGACGGCCCAAGCAGCACCTGTTGGATCCCTGATCCTCATTCCCAGTTCTGCCCATCCAGGCACATTCCAGCTGCTTTTCCAGCAGGATTTTTCCTCATTACCACCCCACATCCGTCGGGATTCCGGGTTGGACACGGAAGTCGATGTCGCCTGTTCCCTCTGACGGATTCCCGAAGCTCCAGGGATCCAATCAAGGGAAGGGACATAAATCATGTTAATTAAAGAATTCCCAGCCCCCTTCTGGCCATGGAATGGGAATGTGCCCTCTGCATTCCAAGCACTGCTTGCTGGCTCCCAAAGCTTCTTGGAATAATCGATTTCCTGGGCCTGTTTTTTATGGATGTCACAGCCCTGGGAGCATTGGAGCGAGACCGGATGGGTTTAATCAACAGCTCTTTCCTGGAACGCGTTTGGGAATTGTGGAATCATGGAATGGGAAGGGATCTTAGAGCCCATCCATGGAATGGGATGCCAGGATCTCGAGCCCGGGTTGGGCACTTCCAGGGATGGCAGCAGGAATCAGGATCCGCTGTTTTCCCAGGATCCCCAGCCGAGTCCCTGGTTATCCAGGATCCTGCCTCTTGCTCCTTAAATCCCGTAAAACCCAGCATTCCAGAGCGTTTTAGGGATTAGAATCACTAATTAATGGCTGGGTGGGAATTCTGCTTCCCGAGGCGTTCAGACAAACTTTGGAATTTGGGATGTGGGATGTGGAGTTTGGAAGGTGTGACAGCTGCGGGACTGGGAATGTGTGAAAATGTGAGATTTGGAATGAGTGACAGTGTGGGATTTGGAATGGGATGTGGGGTTTGGAATATGGGATTTGGAATGGGGAATGTGGGGTTTGGAATGTGGGATGTGGGGTTTGGAATGAGTGAAATTGTAGGATTTGGAATGAGTGACAGTGTGGGATTTGGAATGGGATGTGGGGTTTGGAATATGGGATTTGGAATGTGGGATGTGGGGCTTGGAATGAGTGACAACGTGGGATTTGGAATGGAGAAATGCAGGATTTGGAATGTGGGATGTGGGAGTGCCCCCCTGCCTGGAGCTCCTCCAGGCTGGATTTTGGGGACGGTGTTGGGATTATCCCACTCTGCTCCTCCCTGGAACTCCTGGCCGTGTAATGAGCTTGCAAATCCTCGGGAAAAAAGCCGGGACAAATCCAGGGCTGCTCCAGGGATGACTCCAAGCTCAGAACAACCTGAGGAGCCCTCCTGGAGCCTCGGGCACTTCTCAAGTTGGGCAACCAAAATTTGGGATCCTCATCTGCAAGTTTTTTCCCTTTTTTTCCTGTTTTTCCCAAAATTTCTGCCTGCTCACACGTGGGAAGCTCCTCAGGGCAGGGAAATCAGTGTCGCCTCTGGGATCCCGAGCTTCCAACTGGCAGCAATCCCATCCAGGGATTAGCGAGGGATTAGGACGTGGAACAGAACTGATAATTAATTAATGAGCAGCAGGGATAATGAGAATCAGCAAACCAGGATCATCGGATCCAGATTTTTAGGGGAAAAAAAGGTTGGAAAAGCTCTGCTGGCTCCTCATTCCTTTTTTCTCTCCTCCAGAGCCAGATCCTGCCACCATTCCCTGCTCGTTAAACAGGGAAAAATCCCACAAGGAACACGATGATTCTGGTGGGATCCACGGGGAGATGGGGAGTGGAGACTGGCTCCAAGGGGATTCCAGGGATTTGTAGGAATCCTGAGGCCAAATCCAGCATCCTCCAAATTTTGGGACACACGTAGGGGACAGAGACATCCCAGCTCCTGCTCCAAGGGTGGGAAGCGAAGAATCCCAATCCCAGTTGGAATCCCAATCCCACCTCCCCATGGAATCCGGGACACTGAGGGAAGGGGAGAGGAACAACACATGGGAGTTCCTGGGAATGGCTCCACAGGATCAGGGAATTCTCCTGGAGACACTGGGCTGCCTAATTTGGATGGATCTGCCACCAAATCCCAGAGAATTTGGATGGATCTGTCACCAAATCCCAACGAATTTGGATGGATTGACCACCATTCCCAGATAATTTTGATGAATCTGCTGCCAAATCCCAATGAATTTGGATGGACCTGCCACTGAATCCTGGTGAATTTGGATGGATCCTCCACCGAATCCAAGCGAATTTAGATGGATCTGCTGCCAAATCCTGGCACTGCTGGAAGAAGCAGGAGCTGGAAAATTTCCCTCTGGAAAACTGCACCTAACACAGGAATTCCTGGGGCTCGGAGCCTCCCTGCTCCTGCAACTCCTCTCCGGAGAGGGAATTTCAGAGCCCAGCAGGAATTCATTATCCATGGGGTGAGGAGGGTGAAGCGCTGATCCCGCCTGGAAAAGAGCAGAGCTGAGCATCCACCTTCTCCTGGTGGGAAAAACAATCCCCAGCGCATGGAAACAATCAGGGATAAACACAGAATTCCCACGTTCCAGCTGGATCTGCCTCCAGAAGCACAATTCCCATCCCCAACATCCAGCCCTGGCCATCTGGATCCGATTCTTTTCCTGGAATTTGTCCTCCAGCACATCCCAGGATTATTTTTTCCCCTGGCCCCACAAGCTGCTGTTGCTCCTGATTTCCCTCTGCCCCATCCCTGTTTTTCCAGCTTATTTATGGAATCATCACACCGTTGATTTCCTGACAGCTGCCCCGACCTTTTGGATTTTATAAAATCCAGCTTTTTTTTCCACAGCTTTTTTTTTTTTCCCCCCGGGCCTTGGCAGCCCGGCGAAGGTGACGCAGGGAATTATTGTGGATTTTTCCGGCTCCTGGGAAGCGACAGGATCCGTGTGGGAAGGGGCTGGCAGCAGGAACAGCATCCATCACCTTTTCCAAGCGAAGGGCGAGCGGCAGGAGGTGGATGGAGCCCTGCTGGGACGCCGGTGACGCAAGAAATTCCTTGGAAAAACAGCTTGTACATGGAATTAACGGGGATGGAGGCAGCACAGATCGGCCAGGTGGTTTGATCCAAAAAAAAAAAAAAAAAAAAAAGCCTCATCCACACTCTGGGAATCTTCTGTGCTCCCACTTTCCCTCTCCAGGAGGAATCTCAGGGATTCATGGGGAATTTTGCTGCTGGAAAAGGGAAAGATTGAAGGGAAAGTGGAGCCAAGGGAAAAGGAATTAAATCAGTACCGTATGGAAACGGGTTTTGTTTTTTTTCTCAGAATTAGGATTCCAGTGAAAACACATGGAAACAGCCACAATTCCCAGCCGTGCGGAAAAGCACAGCGTGGGAGGAGGGGGAAAAATCCCCCAGTCCCGCTTTTCCCGCTGGTGGCTCAGCAGGAAATCGGGAATGACGCCAATGCCGGGAGATGGATGGGGGAGGATGGGGGGATTTCCAGCCTCTGGAATCCCGGCTGTCCTGGGATTTTTGGGAGCCTCCAGGAGTGGCTCGAGCGGGTTGGAAATCCCTGGGATAAATCAGGATGGCACCTCTGAGCAGTGGGAATTGCACGGGGAAAATCGAAATCGATGCTCTGGGAGCTGCTCCGGAGCCACTTCCAGGGGGAAAAATCCCGGGAAAGGTTTGGTGGGGGTTGGGATTGCTGCCAGACTTCAGCTGTCCCTGTGGGGAGGGGGTCAGTGCCCAGAGGTGTCCCCAGTGCCACCAACGCCCCCGAGAAGATGTCCACAGTGCCACCAACCCCTTCAGGGAAGGGCACCAGTGCTCAGAGGTGTCCCCAGTGCCACCAGTCCCTGTCTGGGGAGGGGACCCGTGTCTGGGGATGTCCCCAGTGCCACCAGTCCCTGTCTGGGGAGGTGTCTGGAAATGTCCCCAGTGCCACCAACGCTCCAGAGAGGAGTAGACCAGTGCTCAGAGGTGTCCCCAGTGCCACCAGTCCCTCTCTGGGGAGGGGACCAGCGCCCAGAGATGTCCCCAGTGCCACCAGTCCCTGTCTGGGGAGGTGTCTGGAGATGTCCCCAGTGCACCAACCCTTCTGAGACGAGTGGACCAATGCCCAGGGATGTCCCCAGTGCCACCAACCCCTTCAGGGAAGAGGGGACCAATGCCCAGGATGTCCCCAGTGCACCAACCCTTTTGAGACGAGTGGACCAGTGCTCAGGACGTCCCCAGTGCCACCAACCCCTCTGAGAAGAGGGGACCAGTGCCCAGGATGTCCCCAGTGCCACCAACCCCTCTGGGATGAGGGGACCAGTGCCCAGGATGTCCCCAGTGCCACCAACCCCCTGCACAGGCCGCCGGCCTGGCCGCCCTCGCCCTTTGAACCAGCCCCAGGATTCCTCCTCCCGCTGCCCCCTCTCCCCCGGCTTTCCCCTTTGGATCTCTCCAGGATTCCGCGGGTGAGCCCCCCCTTCCCCACGAGCAGCGCTAATGACAGCGCTAATTACAGAGCTCCATTAACCCCAGCGCGGGGCCGGCTCTGACCGCGCCGCTTTTCTCTCTCTCCAAAAAAATCCCATTTTTTTTTCTTTCCCCCCCTGCTCTGTAAAACATCCACGAGCGATCGGCAACGCCCCGCGGAGAGCGAGAGCCTTCCCGTAATTGCCCGTCCTTCCCGGGGCTCTTAAAAGCTTTTCTGAGAGGAGAACAGAGGCTCCTTGTCAGCCGCGAGCCATTACCCGGCCGGAGGAGCCGCCGCCCGCGCCCGCTGGAAATGTTGGATTTTCCAGAGGTTTTCCTGGCTGGAGAGGCAGCCCCAAGCCCTTCGTGGGGAGGGGATGAATGTCCAGAGGTGTCCCCAGGGCCACCAACCCCAAATTGGGTGCACAGAGATGTCCCCAGTGCCACCAATCCCAAATTGGGTGCCCAAAGGTGAAACCCAGGGCCACCAAAACCAAATTGGGTGCCCAGAGGTGTCCCCAGTGCCACCAATCCCAACTTGAGTGCTCAGAGATGTCCCCAGTGCCACCAACCCCAAATTCGGTGCACAGAGATGTCCTCAGTGCCACCAATCCCAGTTTGCATGCCCAGAGGTGTCCCCAGGGCCACAAATCCCAAATTGGGTGCCCAAAGGTGTCCCCAGTGCCACCAACAGGAGGAGGGAATCAATGCCCAGAGGTGTCCCCAAGGCCACCAAACCCAATTTGGGTGCCCAGAGGTGTCCCCAGTGCCACCAACCCCTCTGTGGGGTTCACATTCTCAACCCCCTTGGAGGCTCAGGCAGCGCTGGGAGCCCCATGGCCCTGCTGGGGGTGGATTTTCAGGAATCATTTCAGGATTATTTGGTGTGGGATTTCAAGGGATCATTTCAGGACTATTTGGTGTGGGATTTTAAGGGATAATTTTAGGATTATTTGGTGTGGGATTTTAAGGGATAATTTTAGGATTATTTGGTGTGGGATTTCTTTCAGGATTATTTGGTGTGGGATTTTCAAGGGATCATTTCAGGAATATTTGGTGTGGGATTTTCAAGGGATCATTTCAGGACTATTTGGTGTGGGATTTTAAGGGACAATTTTAGGATTATTTGGTGGTGGTGTGGGATTTTAAGGGCTCATTTTAGGAATATTTCACGTAGGATTCACAACCAGAACCTCTCACAGCCACACCAGGTCAGGGTTGGATATTCCTGGTGTGGATCCCGAGGAGCTGGAGCAGCTCGAGGTGGGAATGATGGCGTGGGATGGAGTCAGTGACAGCAGCATCCCGAGCATCCCACGGGGCTGGGAATTGAGCTGAAAGTTTGGGATGCTTCGTTTGGGAACACTGAGGGGTTTGGGGATGCTCTGTGAGCCTCATTTGCAATCACAGCCCGTCCAGCCCGTGGGATGGCGGGGCTGGAACAGCTTCAATCCAAACCCTTTTCCAACAGCTTCAATCCAAACCCTTTTTCCAGCAGCTCCTTCCTCGCGTGCCCAAGATCAAACCGCTGCTGACTCACAGCGCCTCATTAGCGATTCGCCGGTAATTAATTCATCTCCTGATGCTGCTGGGTCGCTCCCGGACGACTCTCATCTCTGGATCAGCACCAGGAATGCGCTGATGGGCCAAAAATCCATTTTTTCCCTCATTTTTCGCTCCAAGCTGGGCCTGGAAACCCCCAAGGATTCACCAGCTGGGTCCGAAAAATCGGAATTTTGGGAGCAGGGGAAACAGGGAAACAAAGGGGAAGCAGGGGGGAAACTGAGGCACAGATTAATTCTGTGTAGATTACACAGATTAAAATAAACATTTTATAGATTAAAATGCACATTTTAAAAGCTCAAATATGGTAAAAATTGATCCAACCAGAGCAGTTCCAGCCTCTGTGCCATGCTGGGATGTTCTGCCTGTGGCAGATCCAGTTCAGGGTCTGGAAAATTCTGACAAAATCCGGATTTGGGGCCAGGAAGGACTGGACAATGTCCCTTTGTCCCCCAAGGAGCTGGCAGTGAATCCAGGCCCTCTCTGACTCCAGCAGAGGAATTTTGTCTTGGCCTGGAATTGCCTCCAGTTCCCTGCCTGATGCTTCCCAAAAGGGTTTGGAGGGAAGGGAATTCCAGGGATGGGAACTTGGGAAGGGAAGGGAGGGCAAAAACACGGGAAAAGTGCCCTGAGGGATGCTCCAACCCCAAAATTCCCATCTCCAGGGGGTTCTCCAACCCCAAAATTCCCACCTCCAAGGAGTTCTCCAACCCCAAAATTCCCATCTCCAAGGGTTCTCCAGCCCCAAAATTCCCAGCTCCATGGGGGTTCTCCAGGCCCAAAATTCCCATTTCCAAGGAATTCTCCAACCCCAAAATTCCCATCTCTGGGGGTTCTCCAGCCCCCAAATTCCCATCTCCAAGGAGTTCTCCAGCCCCCAAATTCCCATCTCCGGGGGGTCCAACCCCAAAATTCCCATCTCCAGGGGGTTCTCCAGCCCCCAAATTCCCATCTCCGGGGGTTCTCCAACTCCAAAATTCCCATCTCCAGGGAGTTCTCCAGCCCCAAAATTCCCATCTCCGGGGGTTCTCCCACCAAAATTCCCATCTCCAAGGGGTTCTCCAACCCCAAAATTCCCATCTCCAGGGGGTCCAACCCCAAAATTCCCATCTCCATGGGGTTCTCCAACACCAAAATTCCCATCTCCAAGGGTTCTCCAACCCCAAAATTCCCATCTCCAGGGGGTTCTCCAGCCCCAAAATTCCCATCTCCGGGGGTTCTCCAGCCCCAAAATTCCCATCTCCAGGGGGTCCAGCCCCAAAATTCCCATCTCCAGGGGGTTCTCCAGCCCCCAAATTCCCATCTCCGGGGGTTCTCCAACCCCAAAATTCCCATCTCCAGGGAGTTCTCCAGCCCCAAAATTCCCATCTCCAGGGGGTTCTCCCACCCCAAAATTCCCATCTCCAAGGGGTTCTCCAACCCCAAAATTCCCAATCTCCAGGGGGTTCTCCAACCCCGACCTCCCCCTCAGGATGCCCCAGCCCCATTCCCCACCCCTCAATTCCCAGCAGGATCCTCTTTGCAGGGTCGTGCACCTTCCCTGCAGCCTTTTCCCTGTTTTTTGGGGCAGTTTGGGATGGGAATTTCACTCTGCAAGAGCCTCAAGCTCTCCCCCCCTTCTCTCCCCGCCAGCCACCCCCAATTTTCCATATTTTCGTGCCCTTCCTTTGTTCCGCCTCCTCCTTTCACACCTCCCCCACTTTCCCCCCCAAATGTCACTCCAGGAGAAGAAAAAGTTGGGCCGAGAACCCAAAAGACTCAAAAGCAGCAGGAGAAAAACCCAGCCAGGATTATTTTTATCAGGAACGGGAACAATTCCCACCCTAATGATTAGGATTCGTTTTTCCAACCAGGAGCAGCTCCCAGGATAACGGAGAGGAGCAAAACCAGCAAGGAAAGGGCAGAATTTCCCAGATTTTAACTGGATTTTCCTGCAGGGCTCAGCTGGATCCAGCAGCTCCTCGTGTTCCTCTGGAGTGGTGGGAATTTTTCCTGGGAATTTTGCTTTGGTCTGGGAGAACCCCCAGCAAAGGGAGATTCGGGGCTCTGTGGAGGAGGATGAGGGAATTGGGATCATTCCCAGATTTTCCAGGTGGCCTCAATCAGCTGCCATCCATCCTGGATCCCTCTGGATCATCCCTGGGATCTCCTGGGTGGGAAGGAGCGGGATAAGGACGGCGGGATCTTCTCTGTGAGCTGGGAAAAGGGGATGGGATGGGAAAATGGGATGGGATGGGATGGGATGGGATGGGATGGGATGGGATGGGATGGGATGGGATGGGATGGGATGGGATGGGATGGGATGGGATGGGATGGGATGGGATGGGATGGGATGGGATGGGGATGGGATGGGATGGGATGGGCACAGTGGGATGGGATGGGATGGGATAATGGGATGGGATGGGCACAGCAGGGTGGGAATTCAGGATGGGAGAGGCTGGAGGGGCCACAGCCCCCCCAAAACAAGCACACTGTGCCTTCCCATGGAAATTCCAGGCTGGAAAAACATTCCCAGTGCCTGGAGATCATCAGGAATGTTCCACCAAGCTGGGATAACTCATTCCCAGAGCCCGGAAATTATCAGGAATGTTCCACTAAATTGGGATAACTCATTCCCAGGGCCTGGAGATCATCAGGGATGTTTCACTAAACTGTGATAATACAATCCCAGTGCCTGTGGATCATTAGGGATATTCCACCAAATTGGGATAACTCATTCCTGATGCTTGGACATCATCAGGGAAGTTCCACTAATTTGGGATAACTCATTCCCAGTGCCTGGAGATCATCAGGGATGTTCCACCAAATTGGGATAACTCATTCCCAGGGCCTGGAAATTATCAGGAATGTTTCACTAAACTGGGATAGCACATTCCCAGTGCCTGGAGATCATCAGGGATGTTCCACCAAATTGGGATAACTCATTCCCAGTGCCTGGAGATTATCAGGGACGTTCCACTAAACTGGGATAACACATTCCCAGTGCCTGGAGATCATCAGGGATGTTCCACTAAACTGGGATAACACATTCCCAGTGCCTGGAGATCATCAGGGATGTTCCACTAAATTGGGATAACACATTCCCAGTGCCTGGAGATCATCAGGGATGTTCCACTAAACTGGGATAACACATTCCCAATGTCTGGAACGTTGAACCTGAGCCCCTAAACCGGGACAACCACGGGTTCCACATCCCAGGATCCCAAATCCAGGCTCATCCCTCCCTTCCCATCCCCGCTCCCCCCACCTTGACCTCCCTGCTCCCGCTTCTCCCACGGCTCAGCACTTTTTCCATGTGAAATAAATGTTATTTTCTCCCCGGCCGGAGCCCAATTCATCTTCCTGTCAGTGGGAATCACGGCGAGAGGGCGAGCAGCAGCCAGCGAGTGCTTACACACGGAAAAATGGGATAACACAGCTCCCAGAAATCCTCCCTCCCCTGCTTAATCAGCCTCAAACACGGCTTGGCAGAGAATTTAACCGGAAAAAAATAAAAAATGAAATGGGAGGTGGAAAAAGTGATCCCGGTCCCCTCCCCGGCCCCTTTTGTTCCGGAAAACCCTGGGAGATTTTTATCTTCCCGTGGAGTTTTATTGGAGCTGATGGTGGGAGGGAGATCCAATTAAACTCCCCCTAATCCCGCTCAACTCCACGGCCCCGGTGGGAGATGGGGAACGGATCAAGGTGACAAATGAGGGGAGATAAATGGGAGCATTTAATGGAAAAAACGGGATTTAATTGGGAAAGTTTGAACCCCCGGAACTGGGGACTTTTGGCTTTCTGCGTCGGGAGCTGGGAAAGCTGGAATCAAACATATCCAGGGATTTTCCTGCTGCCAGGTGGGGCCAGGGTTGCCCCAGGTGAGATGGAATAGTATAATTAATAGATTCTTAATTAATGGCTTTAATAGAATTGAAGTGTCTGAGAGGCTTCACTGGGGATTCGCCCCCCAAGGAACGGCATCTCTGCCAGAGCAAACAAATCCAGGGATGTGTTTATCCAACCTCAACAATGGATCCATGGCATTCCCAAATCCAGGGATGTGCTTATCCAGCCCAAATGGATCCATGGCATTCCCAAATCCAGGGATGTGCTTATCCAATCTCAGTAATGGATCCATGGCATTCCCAAATCCAGGGATGTGCTTATCCAGCCTCAGTAATGGATCCATGGCATTCCCAAATCCAGGGATGTGCTTATCCAGCCTCAAATGGATCCATGGCATTCCCAAATCCAGGGATGTGCTTATCCAATCTCAGTAATGGATCCATGGCATTCCCAAATCCAGGGATGTGCTTATCCAACCTCAGTAATGGATCCATGGCATTCCCAAATCCAGGGATGTGCTTATCCATCCTCAACAATGGATCCATGGCATTCCCAAATCCAGGGATGTGCTTATCCAACCTCAACAATGGATCCATGGCATTCCCAATCCAGAGATGTGTTTATCCAACCTTAGTGACGGATCCATGGCATTCCCAAATCCAGGGATGTGCTTATCCAACCTCAACAATGGATCCATGGCATTCCCAAATCCACAAATGTGTTTATCCAACCACAGTAATGGATCCGTGGCATTCCCAAATCCAGCAGCCCAACCCCTCCTCATCCTCCGTGAAGATGAAGATCAGGGAATCATGGAATGCTTTGGGTTGGGAGGGACCTAAATCCCGTCCAGGTCCAATCCCAACACTTCCCAACATCCCAGGTTGCTCCAGCCAGGCCTTGGACACTTCCAGGGATCCAGGGGCAGCCACAGCTCCTCTGGGAATTCCACCCCAACCCCTCCCCACCCTCACAGCCAGGAATTCCTTCCCAATGTCCCATCTATCCCTGCCCTCTGGCAGTTTTAGGCCATTCCCTGTGTCCTCTCCCTCCATCCCTCCTTCCCAGCAGATTCCCGGTGTCCAGGGCTGTTCCTGCAGCACCCACAGAGGGATGGGAACCCAAAACCCTGGAATGGTTTGGGTTGGAAGGGCCTGAAATCCCACCCACTTCCAACCACGACGCCTCCCACTGTCCCAGGTTGCTCCAACCTGGCCCGGGACACTTCCAGGCATGGAGCAGCCGTGGATTCTCTGGGAATTCCACCTTTGCCTTCCACCCCAACCCTGCGCTCCAACTTTTCCACCAAACCCTGGGAAGAGGCAAAACGAGGTGAATCCCCCCAAAGCTGCTCGGGGCCGGTTTCCTGGGAACAGCATCCCTGCAATCCACGTGCTCCCCTCCCGTTCCTCGGAGCAGAACTGAGCTTGGCCTTGAGCAGGAGCTGCTGCTTTTAATTCCCTTCCCACTGAGTCACCCTCCCTTCCCTTCCCTTCCCAATCCGAGCGCGGCACTCCAACGCACCACAGCTATTTTGACACACTGAGCAAATATCAATTAATTCGCCTCTCAGAGAGGAAAAAAAAACCCACAAAACACACACACACACAAAAAAAAAGAAAAAAAATCTGAAAAGAAAAGCTTAATTGAAAAAAAAAAATCCCGGGCCAGATTCGCAGCGTTTGCCAGCACAGCCGCGGTTTTGAGCTCCGCTGTTCCTCAAGCGCCGCGGATTTTGCGGCTCCCCCAAGGAAAAGATTTCTCTGGAGGAGCTGTGTGAGTCACCCGAGTCAAAACGAGGGGGGGAAAGGGAAAAGAGGCACTTCCAGAAGGGTCTTAGCTGATCTGGGGTGAGGGAGGTCATGGCAGGAGCCCGAAGCTGGATCCACCCCAAGGCCGCAGAAAAAGGACAAGAACACGGACTTGGGGACCGGGGATGCTGCAGTTGCTGGTTCATCCCCAAACAGCCCCAAAACCCCAAATCTGCCCCAAACCTTGGGGGTCCAACAGCTTTTGTGGGCCTCCCACCACCTCCCTGGCAGGAGCAGTGGGAATTTCCTGGGAATAAACAACCCCTCAGCCCCCGCAGGAGGACGGGATTGAGTCAATCAGCCGCTTTGACTCAGGGAATTATTTTGCTGTTAAAACGCAACTAACTGACGAGTCCTGGCTTTGTTTGGGGGCTTTTCCTCTGCAAGGACGTCACTGGCACCAGGAGGGGACACAAAGACTCCTGGTCCTCCTGCCAGAGGATTTTTGGAGCAGGAAAAGGCACCAGGAATGAAATTCCAGAGTGGTTTTAGGTGGGAATGGACCTTAAATCCCATCCTGTCCCACTGGGCCACCTTCCATTATCCCAGGTGATTCCAACCTGGCCTGGGACACTTCCAGGGATGGGCCAGCCACAGTTTTCTCTGGGAATCTCCCAAAATCCCACTTATCCCTGCCCTGTGGCAGTGGGAAACCATTCTCCTTATTCCAATTTGTTGCTAAACCTCCCTCCTACCCCCCCCAAAAAAAAAATCTGCGGTGAGAAAAGGGGAATAAAAAATCCCCACACCCCCCAAAAAAAAAAATCTGTTCACACTCTGACACCCCTAATTAGGGCCACCCTTGGAGGGATTTTAAATCCCAAGGAAAAGGCAGAACGTGCCAGACTCGCCGTATTTTTAGTCAGCACAACCCCACACTTCCCACCCGCCGCTCGCCGCCCTCTGCTCTTCGCAGCTGCCCCGAGCCGGGAGCGTCAGCGCTTCCCGAGTGAGAACGGGAGCAGGGAAAGGTTATCCAAGCTGTCAGGCAGGGTTTGCAGACGGGGAAGCGGCGGAATGTGCTCGGCGCTGGCGCTAACGAGGAGCCGGTCCTGACGCTGAGCGCGGGTGACACCGGGGCACAGCCCTGGGTGGCAGCGAATTCCCGAGCGGATTATCCCGAGAGCCTGGCGCTGGGAAACCCCGCCTGGAGAATATTCTGATGGTTCCGTGCCCCAGCGTGGTTTGGAGAGGGGGTTTCCAAAGGGGAGGGATGGATTTGGGATGTTTCCTCGCTGGGTGTTTGTGAAACAGATGGGAAAATTTGGTTGGGACTCGCATTAAATGTTTGTTCCTCAGTTTCAGGAATTTGTTTTCTGTTTTAACCAAAATCCCCCAGAGCTTGGTCTAGGAGCAGGTTCCATGTCACAGTGGGATCTTGGAATGGTTTGGGTTGGAAAGGACCTTAGATCCCACCAGTCCCGTGGGCAGGGACACCTCCCACCATCCCAGGTGGCTCCAAACCCAGGGACGTGTCCAAGGAACGGCTTGGACAAGGAATTTGGGATGCTGACCCAGAAACCCAACAGAGTGCTGGGATGAGCAAAGACCTGGAGTTGTTGGAGAAGGGAAGGATCCAGGGAGAGCTCAGAGCCCTTTCCAGGGCCTGAAGGGGCTCCAGGAGAGCTGGAGAGGGACTGGGGACGAGGGATGGAGGGACAGGACACAGAGAACGGCTTCACTGCCAGAGGGCAGGGATGGATGGGATTTTGGGATGGAATTCCTGGCTGGGAGGGTGGAGAGGGGCTGGGATGGAATTCCCAGAGGAGCTGTGGCTGCCCCTGGATCCCTGGAAGTGTCCCAGGCCTGGCTGGGATAATCTGGGATAGCGGGCAGTGCCGTGGCTGGACGTGGATGGGATTTATGGTCCCTTCCCCGCAAACCACTCTGGAATTCCACGAATCCACGATTGTCCCTGAGCTGTTGACATCCAGGTTGTCAATCCTCCATCCTCAGCCCCATATCCCAACTCCAAATCCCATTTTTCCAGCGCTGGAAGCATCTCCTGGGCCCTGTTCCTGCTCCAGTTCCCAGATTTGGGATTTTGGGGGCGGCTGTGATTTTCCACACGGCAGCAGGTGGTGCCAGGGAGGATAAAGGATAAACAGGGATAAATATGAACACGGGAGCCGCTGGAATCTGCTCGGATCCAGAGCTCCGGCCTCCAGCTCTGCTCTGGAATGTCAAACCCAGCATTTAAACCTGCCCTATCCCATCCAGAGTTAAACTCAGTACCAAACCCAGCATTTAAACCTTTCCTATCCCATCCAAAATAAACTCCAATAACCAAATCCAGCATTTAAACTCATCCTAACCCATGCAGAATTAAACCCAGTACCAAACCCAGCATTTAAACTCATCCTAACCCATGCAGAATTAAACCCAGCATCAAACTCAGCATTTAAACCTTTCCTATCCCATCCAAAATAAACTCCAATAACCAAATCCAACATTTAAACCCATCCTAACCCATCCAGAATTAAACCCAGTACCAAACCCAGCATTTAAACTCATCCTAACCCATCCAGAATTAAACCCAGCACCAAACACAGCATTTAAACCTTTCATATCCCATCCAAAATCAACTCCAATAATCAAATCCAGCATTTAAACTCATCCTAACCCATCCAGAATTAAACCCAGCACTTAAACCTTTCCCATCCTTGTCTTATCCATCCAGAATTAAACCCAGCACCAAACCCAGCATGTAAACCTGTCCTAACCCTGCCCCACCCCTCCAAAATGCAGCCCAGGAGCCAAACCCGATATTTAAATTTAGATTACCCCAACTCCCATCTCTGATTATTTTTAATTCCTTTTCCATTTGTGCTACCGGAGACTTTCTCCTTTTGTTGGGAATTAATTTGCTCTAATTTAGAGAAGCGTTTTTGATTGCTTTTGATTAAGTTTAACAAGCAGGGAGGAAAAAAAAAAGAAAAGCTGCAGCTTTAGACATCAAAGCAAACAAATCCTTGGGCCGGGCTTAATTAATAACGGCTGGCACTCCCCGAACAGGGAATTTATCCATTATGGAACAAGAAATTCCGTGTTGGAATCATTAATCCACAGGAAAACACGGCCTGGGCAAATCCACGGATTTCTGGGAGGTGAAGGAGCGTGTTGGTTTAAAATCTGGGATTTGGGGTGACACTCAGGAGGAAAAATGGGAATTTTCCATCGGAGAGGAGAAAAGCCACACGTGGCTCCCACTGGAAGGACAGAAATTCTCATTTTTCCTTTTCCTGTGAGATACATGAATAATTTTTAACTCCCAAAGCAGCCAGGACAGAATTACAGAATTCCAGCCTCGATCCTGCTCCAGCCAGGAGTGGGAATTAAAAATCCCAGCGTTCCAACAGCTTTTTTAGGAAAACCTCCCATAACTCAGGCTGGGAATCCATTCCGGGAATGGATCCTAAATTGGGGGCTGGATCCTAAATTGGAAATTGGATACTAAACTGGGAAATGGATCCTAAACAGGGAAATGGAACCTAAATCAGGAATTAGATCCTAAATTGGGAATTGGGTCCTAAACAGGGAAATGTAACCTAAATCAGGAATTAGATCCTAAACTGGGAATGGGTCCTAAACAGGGAAATGGATCCTAAATCAGGAATTAGATCCTAAACTGGGAAATGGGTCCTAAACAGGGAAATGGATCCTAAATCAGGAATTGGATCCTAAACTGGGAATTGGGTCCTAAACAGGGAAATGGATCCTAAACAGGGAAATGTATCCTAAACTGGGAATCAGATCCTAACCCAGCTTCTCCCAGGATAAGGCATGGAAGGCTCTGGAAGCTGCTCCTCTTAATTACCCCAATTAGAGGAGAAGCTTCTGCCTTTTCATCATTCCCAAGGGAATTTGTGGATTGATCCCTTTGTCATTGGATTTTATGGATGGAGAGAGCAGGAAATGATGGATGTGGGGGATAAATGCCCAAGGAAAAGCAAATCCTGGGAAAGGGAAAAGCCAATTCTAAACCCATGGAATATTTATGGGCCTTGCTTGTAAGGAGCTCCGGAAATGGAGCGAAATTTTTTTCCAGGGAATTCGAAATGGAGAGGGATGGAGGGGAGGGTTTATGGGCAGCTGTAAAACAGCAGCTTCCAGGAATGTTATCCCACTGGATCTACCCCCTGCATCCTGGGATGCTCCATCCCCCTTCCATCACATCCCATTTCCACTGGATCCAGTTTCCTCCCCGTCTTTTTCCCAAATTCCACAGCCCAGAGATCCCTTGGAATGCTGGGGGGATCTTCCCAAGGAGAGACCAAACTCTTTCCCTCGGTTCTTTCCCTTAATTCCCCTCCCTCACCAGTTCAGCGATGGAAAATCCCTTTGAAACATTGCAAGGAATCCCAAAAATCCCTTTCAAACATCCCAAGAAATCCTGAAAATCCATTTCAAACATTCCAAGGAATCCCGGATGGAAAACCCCTTTGAAACATTCCAAGAAATCCAGAAAATCCTTTTAAACATTCCAAGGAATCCTGAAATTCCCTTTCAAACATTCCAAGTAATCCCGGCACCACAGCCAAGCCTTCCAAGAGATTTATTCCCAATTTTCAACCCGGGACAGGGTGTGGGAAAGGGAAACCACGGATGTGTCCATGTTTTTGGGAGCAGGAGCGTGATTTGGGAAGGCAGCTGGGATAATCTTGGATAAATCCCGGGAAATCCGAGCCTGTGGGATGTGGATGCCCAGCCGGGGGTCGAGGAAGGAAATTTTTGTTCCACACGAGGAATTTTCGGTGCTTCTTAATTCAGGGAATCGGAAGGGGAGAGAGAGAACAAGGGGGAAAAGTTGGGAGAGGGGAAATGGGAAGAATGGAAGGGTGAGAGGGGGAAGGAAAACGAGGGGGAAGGAAAACGAGGGGGAAGGAAAAGGAGATGAACAAACAAACAAAAAAAACAAAAAAAAAAATCCCAAATCCACCCGAGCGGAGGCTCCAAAACAAATTAACGTTGCCGTGGCAACCGGGGGTGTGTGGGCAGCTCCGAACGCACGGAATTAAAACCGGCGTCATGCTCAGCGCTTAATTAAACCCCGGCCCAGCGCTGCCTCCCCGGGACACCGGGAATTCGGGAATCGGGAATTCGGGAATTCAGGAATCGGGAATTCGGGAATTCAGGAATTCAGGAATTCAGGAATTTGGGAATCAGGAATTCGGGAATTCAGGAATTCAGGAATTTGTGAATTGGGGAATTTGGTAATTAGGGAATTAGGGAATTCGGGAATTTGGGAATTCGGGAATCGGGAATCAGGAATTCGGGAATTCAGGAATTCGGGAATCGGCAATTGGGAATTCGGGAATCAGGAATTTGGGAATTTGGGAATTTGGGAATTGGGAATTCAGGAATTCGGGAATTCTGGAATTCGGGAATTTGGGAATTCGGGAATTCAGGGAATTCGGGAATCCGGAACGGGAATCGGGAATTCGGGAATTGGGAATTGGGAATTTGGGAATTCGGGAATTCAGGAATTCGGGAATCGGGAATTCGGGAATTCGGGAATTCAGGAATTTGGGGATTGGGGAATTTGGTAATTAGGGAATTCGGGAATTCGGGACGCCTCCGCAGTGCCGGGAATGGGGCTGGGAGCGCATCCCAAATCCCCGGGATGAGCGCCGGGCTTGATTCCCAAATCGGGTTGCGGTTGATGCTCGACCCTCGGAGCCCTCCAGGCAGAGGGAGGGGTTGGGAGCAGATCCAGGGGGGACATTCCGAGGTTTCCCCCTCTCCCGCTTCCTCCGCGCTGGATTTTCTCCAGGAGTGACCGCGCGAGGTCACCCGGAGGAGCGCGGGGCCGCGGGGCCACGGAGACAGCGCAGCCCTTGTTCTTCCCAGGGCTCCTCAGGGACCGTCCAGGGGCTGCAGGACCCTCTGGAAAATGCTGCCTTTATG
Source organism: Luscinia megarhynchos (assembly GCA_034336665.1). Lineage (NCBI taxonomy): Eukaryota > Metazoa > Chordata > Aves > Passeriformes > Muscicapidae > Luscinia > Luscinia megarhynchos. Next base: position 2,482,157 of record CM067584.1, read on the forward strand.
CCTCGAGGTCTGGGAATGGGGCTGGGAGAATTCCTGGGATCCAACCCCATTTATCATCCCCGAGAAAAACAGGGAGCAGGACGCTGTGACCAGTTCAGCGCCAGCCTGGGGGGAATTCCCTCTCTGGGAGCGGAATTTTCCACGGTGCCCCGGGGAAATTGGGATGGTTTTTGGGGTTTAGTTCCAGCGGGATCTGTCAGATTTTCCATGCACGGGTTTGGAATCTGTGCTGGAGCCACCTGTGACTTCCCAGCTCCTGCCTTAATCCTCCTTGACATCCCGGCTGCTGCTGCTGCTTCCATAATGAATATCCCGACAGGGAATTAGGGCTGGGATTCATTTCACCCACCGAGTCTAATTAACGGATGCAAAGATGCAGCGCTGGAGCAGGAGGCAGGGAGAATTCCCGAATAAATCCGGGATAATTCGGGAGGACACGGAAAAGGCTCCACGTGGGCCCTGCCCCGGTCATGACAGCAAAACCACCCCCGGGAGAGGTTTGGAAGAGTTTTTTCCCAGTTTTCCAGCCCTTTAAAAGGCTCCCAAATCCGAGGAATCCACAAACAGCGCCCTGGGATCGTGGGAGGTGTCCCTGCCCCTGGCAGGGGTGGGATGAGAGGAGCTTCAAGGTCTCTCCCAAGCCGCAGCATTCCATGGTTCTGTGAATTCCTCTCCTGGAAAAGGCTGCTGCTCGTGCCCCCACTCCCACGGCAGGGTAACGTCCCAGCTGGCAGGGAATGGTTGCTCCACCCTCCAGGATTTGCTTTATTTAACCCCCTGTAAATCCCGGGAGCTTTTCCTCATCTTCATGGATTTCTTCCCGAGGTCGAAGGTTAAAGGGAGAGCTCCTGTGGTTCTCGTTTTTCCTGTGGTTTTTTATGGGTTTTTGGTTGTTTTTTTTTACAAGGAGCCTCCAGAATGGGCATTTTACTGGAATTTACTGGGATTTAAACCTCCTCCACTGGAAAGTTTGGTTTGTCCCACAAAGTTTTTTGGGAGAGAAGATCAGGGAATCCTGGAATGCTTTGGGTTGGAAGGGATTGGAGGGATCAGCCCAGTTCCAGCTCTGACACCTCCCAGATTATCCCAGCCTGGCCTCAGGATCCAGGGATCCAGGAGCACCCACGGATTCTCTGGGAATTCCATCCCAGCCCCTCCCCACCCTCCCAGCCAGGAATTCCTTCCCAAAATCCCATCCATCCCTCTGGCAGCAATAATTCCCTGTGTCCTGTCCCTCCATCCCTTTTTCCAGCTCTCCCACATCCCCTGGATGAAAAACCAGCCACGTTCCCCCTCCAATCCCAAAGAGCTGCAAATCCTCCCATCCCTCTCCCACATTTTCACCCTTTTCCCCTGAATTTCCAGGACTCTGCTGATGGGAGAAACCTCAGAAACATTAAGACCCCATAATCCAGCAATTAATTAATCTCAACTTTCCAGAAAATTCTTCCCCTCTCCGGTTTGAGGCTCTCTCCTGACGTCTTCCCAGATTTCTCCTCCAAAGATTTGCTATTTTTAAAACCCTCCCTAAAACCCTTTTCCATCTATTTTTTCCTCCCTGCTCCCACTGCTTGGCATTTCCGCCGAGGAGCACGGGGACTTTTTAACTGCTCCAAAAACCTGGATGCAAAAAAAAACAAACTCCTGGAATATTTCCTTTGGAAGGGTCCAGCTGGGATTTATGGCCCCGGGCACAGAGAGAAGGAATAAAAACACCTGGAGAAACAAAAATTCCTTAAGGAGGCAAAATTCCCTGTCAAAATTCACCGAGTGTTCCTGGCTGCTCCCGGGAATCTGGGCAGGGCCAGGAGGGAAAAGTTTGGGAATTCATGCAGAATATTCCAGGAAATGTTTCGCTCTCCAAAGAGGTTAAATGGCTTTTTATTCCCCTTGGAATTGCTGCTCCAAGGAACTGGCTGGGAATGGGAAATAGGGGGAAATTCCTCATGGAATTTTCCATTGGAATTTGAGGATTTTGGTGCGTAGTTGGAAGAGGCATCACGACATGACCCCAGAGAAACAAAATAATCCTTTGAACGCCTCCAAAATTCCAAATTATCCCACAAAAACCTCATTTCCAGCAATTCCTCCTCGGAGCAAACCCTGTGACATTCCCACCCCGGCTGATCCATCCTAAAAAACCCCTTTTCCCCCCAGACCCAACATTCCAAGGACAGGAGGGCGATGCCAAACTGGAATTCTGGAGCATTAACTGGGATTTATCCTCTCCTTTATCCCAGCAAGGAAAAGCTCTCCCAGAAAAAGCTTGAGTGGATTTTTTTCCATTATTATTTTATGCCACATCCCGAAAAAAAAAAAAAAAAAAGTGTTTTCAGCACTTTCTCCTATCGGGAAAGTAATTGAGTCCAAATGAAGAGGGAATTATCTCTGGAGTTAATTATCCATCCCGGCAGCCGGGGTTTTACATCCCAGCATTTTCCACTTCCACACAAAGCACTGGAATTCTCCTCTCCTGTAATTAACGTGCTGGGAATGTGGTGGAGGAAGCACCAGGGGCTGGGTTTGGGGTGGAGCTGGGGGGATTTTGGGAATCTGAACGGAGAGGGGATGGGAATGACTCCAAACCCTGGCACAGGGCTGTGCTGGAATTGCCATTCCTGGAGGGAATATTGGAATGGCCATTCCTGGAGGGAATATTGGAATGAATCACCATTCCTGGAGGGAATATTGGAATTGCCATTCCTGGAGGGAATATTGGATTTGCCATTCCTGGAGGGAATATTGGGGCAAAACCCTTTTCCAGTGCTGGAATTGCCATTCCTGGAGGGAATTCTGGAATTGCCATTCCTGGAGGTAATATTGGAATTGCCATTCCTGGCGGGAATATTGGGGCAAAACCCTTTCCCAGTGCTGGAATCGCCATTCCTGAAGGGAATTCTGGAATTGCCATTCCTGGAGGAAATATTGGAATTACCATTCCTGGAGGGAATATTGGAATGAATTACCATTCCTGGAGGGAATATTGGAATTGCCATTCCTGGAGGGAATATTGGGGCAAAACCCTTTTCCAGTGCTGGAATTGCCATTCCTGGAGGGAATATTGGAATTGCCATTCCTGGACGGAATTCTGGAATTGCCATTCCTGGAGGAAATATTGGGGCAAAACTCTTTTCCAGTGCTGGAATTGCCATTCCTGGAGGGAATATTGGAATTGTCATTCTTAGAGGGAATTCTGGATCAAGACCCCATTCCCAGTGCTGGAACTGCCATTCCTGGAGAAAATCCTGGAAGGAATCCTGGAGCAAATCCCCATTCCAGCGCTGGAATCACCATTCCTAGAGGAATTACTGGAGAAAGGCCCTGCTCCCAGTGCTGGAATTGCCATTCCTGAAGAGAATCCTGGATAAAGATCCCATTCCCAGTGCTGGAATTGCCATTCCTTAAAGGAATCCTGGATCAAGACCCCGTTCCCAGTGCTGGAATTGCCATTCCTTAAAGGAATCCTGGATCAAGACCCCGTTCCCAGTGCTGGAATTGCCATTCCTTAAAGGAATCCTGGATCAAGACCCCATTCCCAGTGCTGGAATTGCCATTCCTTAAAGGAATCCTGGATCAAGACCCCGTTCCCAGTGCTGGAATTGCCATTCCTGGATGGAATCCTGGAATCACCATTCCTGCAAAGAATCCTGGAGCCAATCCCCGTTCCCAGCACGTCCCAGTAACCCCAGGACCCCCGTGGATCACAGGGAATACTGGGAATCCCCAGTGGTGCCCAGCTGCTGGGTGGAGACAATTCCCTGACCAGTTCCTGCTCCTTCTGGAGAAGCCTGGAGCACTCCCACCTCTCTCAGGAAAAATCCATGCTGGAATTCCCAGCCAAGGAAACCCAGCAGCCCAAACTGGGATTGGCTGGGAGCACCAGGAATGACCCCAGATTTTGCTGTGGGGCTCCCAAATCCCTTTTTTTTTGGCTGCCCCACACCTGGCAGCCCAGGATTGCAGCAGGAATTCCAGGAGAGCCAGGATTTGTTCATGCTCCCAGTGCCAACTCCCACATTCCCCCGTTGGATTTTCCACACTGAAAAGGGGAATTTTCATCCTTCCCTCTCAAACTCCAAAATAAGCAAAAAATCCCAAATAAATAAAAGAATATTCCAGCCCCTCACTCTTCCTGTGCCCCAAATCCCAACACTTCCAGCACTGCCAGGTTGTCTTGGGAGAAAAAAATTCTAAACCCCATCAAGGGAGGGGCTGGAATTTGAAACCCGAAATTCTTGCACATAAAAATTCCCAAAATATCACCAAAAAATGGGAATGTGGCAGCTCCTTGTTTGCTGTCTCCTGCAGGAAAGAAAAGGCCACAAATTGTTGAATTCCCAACCCAAATCTTGGAATTCCTGCAACTGAAAGGGTTCCCGTTTTTCCTCCCCAGCAGATTTTTATGGAATCTTGGATTTTGGGAGCTGTTTCATTCCTTGGTTTGTTCTCCTTGGTTTATTTTGGTTTGCTTTTTTGATTTTTTTTTTCCATTATAGACATCATTAAAAAAAATAAATTTTCCAAGAATACATTTGGAAGTTGTTGTGGGAATCGAAGGAATTAAAAAAAAAAAAAAAGAAGGAAAATAAAGGTGAAAATGGGAATTAAAAAGTCACAGGATGGGTAGGGTTATATATATGGGAATATCCATATGTTATGTGTATATAGGAAATAAAACGGGGAGGGAAAATTGGGAATTCCGACCCTGGATGGGTCAAAATCCACTCCCAACCCAAATTCCAAATAAAAATAATAAAAAATAAAGGAGAATGGAACCTCTCCCCCTGGAATGATTGAAAACATCAGCACAACCTCACACGTTTCACACCAGTTTCTTTTCTCTTCCATTCGGAAAGTCTCCGAGGGAAAATCCCAACCAAAATCCCCCAAAAACCAGCGGGAAGAGCTCCGGGAGTCCTCTCCAGGTGGCTCCCGATGGCGCCTCCATCCTCCAGGATGTTCCCACGTGGAATCCTCCTGGTCCCTGTGGCCACCCCGCTGCAAAGAATCCTGAAATTCACCTTCCCAAAGCTTTTCTCCGACTTTTTTCCCCTCCCCAGCACCGCTGGCAGCTCCAGACCCCCATTCCAGGCCCACTCCAGGGAGTTTTCCCAGGAAAACCAACCCAAAAAAGACCGAAAAAAAGAAAAAGCCCCAAAACTCCTGGGAAAAACAAAAAGTTGGAAGAAAACCGCCAAAGTTTCCCAGCGTGCTGAAGGGTCCTGCTGCCTCTCCGGAGCTCGGCATTCCCGGGATTTGGGAGCATTCCAGTCTGTGGCACTGGTGGGCGCTGGTGGGCACTGGTGGGCACTGGTGGGCACTGGTGGCACTGGTCAGAGTGTCCCCGTCCCACTGGCCACTCCTTCCAGCCCCTCTATAGCCCCAGCGCCGGGATCAGGACGGGGATGAGGAGCAGGATCCGGCTCTCCCAGTGCCGCCCGCTCCCCGCCTTGGGATCCACGAAACTCTTCTGGTCCGGCATCACATCCGTGGTCAGCTGCGCCTGGGAAGGAGGGACAGTTGTGGGGTTTTTAGGGAAAAGTGTCCCAAAGTTGGGAAACACCTCCAAGGTGTCGTCCCCAAGTTGTTCGGGAAAGAATTCCCAGCCCTGGGATTCCTCCAAGTACCTCGGAGTAGCACAGGCTCTGCTCCTTGGATTTGTTGGGTTTCAGGCCTTGTTCCTGGCAGGAGAAATTGGGAATGGTTAGGGTGGGAATGTGCCCCTGGAGCTCGGGGGTTTGGGGTCTCGAATTTCCCTGTGGGAATTGGCTCAGAGGGAGGATGGAGCACAGGGAGGTTTGGGAAAGGCTCAGCCCGTCTCAGCTCAGGGGGTCCAGCCTCACTCCCACCGTGATCCTGCCAGGAATCCTGCCCGGAATCCTGGGACACCCCACCAGTCCCCATCCCACTCCTCTGCATTCCTGGGATATCCTAAACCATTCCCCAATCCCATTCCTGGGATATCCCCAGCCATTCCCCAATCCCATTTCCCTCCATTCCTGGAACATCCCTAACCATTCTCCAATCTCGTTCCTGGAACATCCCTAACCATTCCCCAATCTCATTCCTGGGACATCCCCAGCCATTCCCCAATCCCATTCCCCAATCCCATTCTCCAATCTCGTTCCTGGAACATCCCTAACCATTCTCCAATCCCATTCCTGGGACATCCCCAGCCATTCCCCAATCCCATTCCCCAATCCCATTCTCCAATCTCGTTCCTGGAACATCCCTAACCATTCCCCAGTCCCATTCCTGGGACATCCCCAGCCATTCCCCAACCCCTTTTCCCTGCATTCCTGGAACATCCGTAACCATTCTCCAATCCCATTTCCCTCCCATTCCTTTTCCACCCACGGAGCAAAACGCAGATGCCCAAGCCCAGCACTTGGCAAGACAACACAGATTTTCCAGATTTCCCAAAAAAACCTGAAATTCCATCTCCCAAACGAGGAGAACTCAAGCTCAGGGAGTCACCTCACCAGGTGAGCGGGGAAACAGGTGGAGAATCCCTCCCTCCCCATTCCAGACCCCAAACCCTGCCCTGGATCCTTCCATCCCCAGGGTGAATCCCAGCAGGACATTTTCCCACCCCACGGGCCGATGTCCCAGCAGCGCTGCCAGGCAGGGCGGGGCCGCACCTGGAGCGAGGTGCAGGTGCTGATGACACTCGTGTCGTAGGCGGTGTTGCTGTCGCTGACATCCTCCGGCAGCGCCGGGCTCTTCTCCGCCTTGGGCGGCGCCGTCACGGCCGGATTGGGATTTTTGGGAGCCACGTTCATGTCGGTCCCGTTCCCAAAAGCTTGGATGGCGTTTCCTGGGAGCGGGAGAGATTTAGGAAGGATGGGAATGGCAGAAGAGGGGGAAAGGAGCGGGGCGGGGAGGCGCCTTACGGAGACAGGGGTTTTCCGTGAAATCCCGCAGGAATTTCTCGCACTCCTCCTCCATGTTCCCGCTGCCTTTGCAGGAGCACCAGGGCGAGATGGTGATGCTGGTGGTGCTGGCGTCCACGTAGTTGGGGGTGATGTCAAAGCCTGGCGAGGAGGAGGAGGGAACGGGGATGAAATCCCAGCGGGAAAAGCCATTCCCCATCCCGGCTCCCGGCACTCACCGATGAGCCCCGCGTAGGAGCCCAGGCACGCCTGGAAGTTGTCCCCGGGACAGCTGGTCAGGGACTGGAAGGTGGCTTGGCAGTTGGTGTGGTAATCGGCCAGCCGGGATCTGCAGAGGAGGAAAAGTTGGGAAAACTGTTGGGGAAAGATGAGACAGAGAAATCTCGCAAATATGAATGCCCAGATTCTGAAACCATAAGCGAGGTTGAAATGAAAACACTTTTGAGATGGCAAGCCTCAGTTACTGAATTCCCATGAAACAATGGGATGCCCCTGAAGGCAATCCCCTCTTGATAGAACAATGCCCTCGGCCAGAGAGCAACTCCAAAGGGCACAGAAAGACTTGCCAGCGCCCAAAAATTACATCTTAGAGTTTAAAATGTAACACACTATGCCAATATAAGGATTCCTATAGGCTGTATGTAAATGCTATAGAATTTGTATTTTGTATTACATTGGTTAGTGGAAATTAGAATATTCATCATGGAAGAAGATTTATTGCATTGCAAACAGGAAATCGCTCTCTTCTTGCTCTTTTCTCCCTCTCCTCTTCCTCCTTTTCTTACTTCTCTCCCTCTTCTCTTACCCCATAACCCTTTTCTCCTGTTGCTCCTTCTTATCCCCCTTTTTATCTCTTTTATAATAAACTGCAACTGTAACATTTAGCCTACACAGAGTGCTTGTTTTTTTTCCCCCACCGTCTATCGCAAACCAAAGACTCCCACAGAGTTCCCGCTGGTTCCATCCCAGAGCGACTCCGCAGCCAAAAGGAATTTTTAAATGGGATAAAGATGCCCCATTCCCAACATCCTGCGAAATTCCAGGGCAATTCAGGTTTGTCAGTTGGGTTATCCAAGAGGGGACAGGATCCTGGGAACGGCCGTGCTCATCCACACCTCAGATCCCAAAAAAGAGCAACAACACAACCGGAATCTCCTGGGGAAGGGATGGGATTGGGGTGGGTGTGAGGGACGGGTCCCTGATGGGGATTTAGGATAGGGAAGGAGAAGAAGCTCGGGATGGAGCAGAAATCCCATGGAAGATCAGGATCCTGCAGCTCTGCCGTGGTGCGTGAGGCAAGGAGGAAACTTTCTCCCTCTCCTTCTTCCCAGAAATAAAACTCCCCCATCCCAAGAGCGTGGTGTCTGTGTTTATTTTCCTTCCTTGTGGCCCAGCCCGTGGAGGCTCTGGGGGCTCCATCCCACTCCCAATCCCAGAGCAGATCCTCAGCTCCTGGTGGGGGATTTTCCTTGCACAAAGCCCAGAAAACATTTCCAATTTTTTTTTGGGATGCTCCACCTTAACTGCAGCCAAACCTCAGCTCAAGGGTGGGAACCAATCCAAAAACCTGCTCCTTCCCCAGCCTCTCCACGGGAGAGGAATAAAACTTTCCGACAGCATTTCCCTCCCTTCCCAAATCCGAGGCGAAGGGACGTCAGCTCCCTGCAGGAAGCGCGGCGAGTCCGGCTGCCGAGCGCCAGGAAAATTTGTCACCGCTGCTCCCCGGGGCTCTGCTCCCGGCCCGGAGCATCCTCTGAGGCAAAGGTTATTCCTTCCCTAACCCATGAGGATGCAGCTGGGAAACCCTTCGGGAGTATCCCAGCCTGATGTCGCTCCCCCCGCTGGACACTGCCTGGGATTCGCTGCCAGGAAGAAAAGCTCGGCCTGGGCACGGAGGATTTTGGCTTCCAGGGGTTCCAAAGAAATGAAAAAAAAAAAAGGGAAGGAGAAGGAGCCAAGTCCAGCTTAGCAGGAACACGGAGAAATCGCTGCCAAATTGCTGCTGGCAGCTGGAGGATGGCCTGGAAAATTTGGGAAGAGCTGGGCTGGCTCTGGATGAGGGATGGGGGAGGAGGAGGAGGATTTCCCCCTCCCCCAAAAAAACCCCCAAAGGAGTGGGGGAAAATGATTAAAAAAAATAATTCAGGATATAAATTCAGATCTCCCATCCCAAACCCGCTCCGAGGGCTGGATTCCCAATTTAGGGGCTTCCAAACTGCTCCTCTTGGATTCCTGGAGGAAAAGTCCCAGCAAAGGCAGCGCCAGAATGCTGAGATTTAACAGATCCTGTTCCCAAATCCATCCCTTCCCAAGGACCTGGATCCCTGCAGGGCACCTGGACTAAAATATCCTGAATTTAGGGGGCTTTTAAATTCTGTACCTGCATTCCCAGAGCATCAATCCCAGATTTAGGGGGTTCTGTGCACCTGTACGTTTATCCCAGGTGCATAAATCTCAAATTTAAGGGACTTTGTGCATTCTTCCACACACACCTGGTGCAGATATCCCAAATTTAGGGGACTTCTGGTAACTGTAAATATATCCCGGTTTCACAAATCCCAAATTTAGGGGACTTATTTCACCTGTACATTTATCCCAGGTGCATGAATCCCAAATTTAGGGGATTTTTGGTATTTGTGCATTTACTCCGGGTGCATAAATCTCAAATTTAGGGGATTTTTGGTATTTGTACATTTACTCCGGGTGCATAAATCTCAAATTTAGGGGATTTTTGGTATTTGTGCATTTACTCCAGGTGCATAAATCTCAAATTTAGGGATTTTTTTTTGTACTTTTAAATAGATCCCAAGTGCATAAATCCCAAATTTAGGGAACGCTCTGATACTGAAATTTCCCAAACACGGAGGGTTTGGGATCGATGTTTTTTTAAGCTCTTAATTGAGTGTTAATTACTCCCATCCCCCGACCCGCGGTGATAACTCAGCGCGAATCACATCCAACAGCATCTTGTTTTCCCATGAATATTTCATGGAAAAGACGCCGGGATTCCTCCAGAGGTGGAATTTATTTTTTTTCACGGGCAATTTAAAGGGACTGAGGGAATTTTTTTTTTTTTTAAAGTTGGGAGAAATCCGCTCCCTCTCTCCTGCCGAGCTGGGGATGTTCAGGAAGCTGCGACAACACGGAAAAAACTCGGCGAGACACGAAAATCCCGCTGGGCATCGCCCTCCCAACGCTCCCGTCCTGCTGGAGAGGGATTCTTTTGAAGCCGGGAGACGCTGAGATTAAAAAAAAATTCCTCTCAAACGCTCCCAGGTAAATTCAAAGAGTCCCAGGGAGCGGGAGCAGCTGAAGGAAAAAGGGAAGAGGGAATAAAACTCGGCTTTTGTGGATGACCCGCTGCCAAATGGAGCAAGGAGCTCACAGGGGAGGGAGGAAAGATCAATGGATGGATTTGTTTTATCCGGGAAAAGTTGTGTGGGGAGAGGAGGCGCCTGTTCTGGGCTGAGCCGCTGGAGGTTTGAGGGAAAAAAGGGAAATTTTTGAAGCTCTCGGCATCAATTCCAGAGGAATTTCCTCATGGAAAGGGGGTCAGGATTTGGAAGGGGCTTTTGGAGGGGAGTTGCTGGAGGTGTCCAGGGATGGTCTGGAGGTGTCCCAGAAATCTTTGGGGATGTCCAAAGAACCCCTGGAGATTCCCAAGAAACTCCTGGAGGTGCCCAGAAACCCTTGGGGGTGTCCAAGGAATCCTGGAGGTGCCCAAAGAAACCCTTGGGGGTGTCCAAGGAATCCTGGAGGTATCCAAGGAAACCCTGGAGGTATCTAAGGATGGCCTGGAGGTCCCCAAGGAACCCTCGGAGGTGCCCAAAGAAACCCTGGAGATGTCCAAGGAACCCCTGGAGATTCCCAAGAAACTCTTGGAGGTCCCCAAGGAACCCCTGGAGGTGTCCAAGAAACTCTTGGAGGTGTCCCCAAGGATGGCCCTGGAGGTGTCCAAGGAACCCCTGGAGGTATCTAAGGATGGCCTGGAGGTCCCCAAGGAACCCTTGGAAGCGTCCAAGGAACCCCCAGAGGTGCCCAAAGAAACCCTGGAGATGTCCAAGGATGGCCTGGAGGAGTCCAGGAAAAATCTGGATGTGTTCAAGGAACCTCTGGAGATGCCCAAGAAACCCTTGGAGGTCCCCAAGGAATGCCTGGAGGTGTCCAGGAAACTCTTGGAAGCGTCCAAAGAAGCCCCAGAGGTGCCCAAAGAAACCCTGGAGATGTTCAAGGACGGCCTGGAGGAGTCCAGGGAAAACCTGGATGTGTCCAAAGAACTCTTGGAGATGCCCAAGGAACCCTTGGAGGTCCCCACGGAACCCCTGGAGGTGTCCAGGAAACTCTTAGAGGTGTCCAAGGATGGCTTGGAGGTGTCCAGGGAACCCCTGGATGTCCCCAAGGAAGCCCCAGAGGTGCCCAAAAAACCCTGGAGATATCCAAGGACGGCCTGGAGGAGTCCAGGAAAAATCTGGATGTGTCCAAGGAACTCCTGGAGATGCCCAAGAAACTCCTGGAGGTGTCCAAGGAACCTCTGGATGTCCCCAAGGAAGCCCCAGAGGTGCCCAAAAAACCCTGGAGATATCCAAGGATGGCCTGGAGGGGTCCAGGAAAAATCTGGATGTATTCAAGGAACCCCTGGAGATGCCCAAGAAACCCTTGGAGGTCCCCACGGAACCCCTGGAGGTGTCCAGGAAACTCTTGGAGGTGTCCAAGGATGGCTTGGAGGTGTCCAGGGAACCCCCAGAGGCGACACTCGGAGCTCTGGGCTGGGGACAGGATGAGGATCAAAGGCTGGACTCCGACCCTGGAGGATTTCCCCAACCTCTGGAATTTCTGCTCCTTGCTCAGGGCCATGGTCTCGGCAGCGAAAAGGCAAATTCACCACAAAAACCACCGGAGAAATTCCCAAAGCACAGAAAACGCGGCAAGAGGGAGAAAAATCAAAATACAACCCAGCGCACCCCTAAAGTCGGGCGCTATTAATTAGTTCCTAATTAACAACTTCACTCCCCACATTTCAGGCCTCCACATTTTGAGGCACAAAAAGCTCCTCAAAGGCGTTTTTTGGGCGGATTTTTTTTTTTTCTCCCCGAGCCCCGCGGCTCCCCGGGAAGGGGAGGACGGAGCGCAGGAATCGTTTGATTTTAATTGCGGGCCCGTTCTGTCCCATTGAGCCGCTAACTAAGCCCAACAGGAGATTGTGTTTACACAAGCAAAGCCCGGCTCAAGACAGACTCGCTGTCACATTAAGTCAATACTTGGGAAGCCTCTCGAGTTAATTATTCAGCGAGAATTGACTGATTCTCGTGGTAAGAGCCCGCAGGGAGCCAAGCCCTCCCCCAGCCGCCTCCTCTTGTGAGGGACCGCCCCGGGTGCTGCCTCTTCACTTCCCAAATCCGGCAGATTTTGGGATTTTTCACAGATTTCCCAATCCCAAATCGGGTTTGGAGGTTCCTCCACACCCTGTCCCCTCCAAACCCGAGCTCTCCCAGCTCCCGTTAAATCCAGGAGAGATTTTTTCCTCCTCCTTCTTCTCTTCTTCCCCAGCTGCCCCCACATGTGAGGGACATCCCGAGTCCTGCGCCTCCACCTCCCAAATCCGCCAGATTTTGGGATTTTTCAAAGATTTCCCAATCCCAAATCGGGTTTGGAGGTTCCTCCACACCCTGTCCCCTCCACACCCGAGCTCTCCCAGTTCCCGTTAAATCCAAGAGCGATTTTTCCCTGCTCCTTCCTCTCTTCTTCTTCCTCAGCCACCTCCTCTTTTGAGCTTCATCTCCACCTCCCAAATCCACCAGATTTGGGGATTTTCACAGATTTCCCAATCCCAAACCGTGTCTGGATTTTTGGGAAATCCATCCTGCCCATGGGGCACATCCCGTCCCCTCCAAACCCAGCTCCCGTTAAATCCAGGAGAGATTTTTTTCTACTCCTTCTTCTTTCCCTGCTCCTTTTTCTTCCCAGCCAGGCGAGCTCGGGGCTCTCATTACAGGGAGTAATGAGAAAGTTGAGCTGCTGTTTATCAAGGGAACATCCATTCTGGTGGCGTTGTGTCTGTGCTAAACAAAGCCACGTTTTGTTTGGTGCTCCATCAATTCCCAGCCAGCCCCGATCCTGCTCCCTCCTTCCCCAGCCAGGGATCCAGCACAACCCCGGCCAAAATCCTCCTTGCACAAATATCCCGGAGGGAAAGCATCCCTGAGCTCCCCTTGGTTTAAACACACCAAAAATTGGGATAAAAATCCATTTTAATTATCAACATCCCCACCTTGAATGCTCCAAGCCCAGCCAAAATCCTTGATACACCAACACCCCTTGTGTGGAGCATCCTTGACATCCCATAGATATAAACTCACCAAAAATTGGGATTAAAATCCAGAAAATGATCCAACATCCCCACTTTAGGTGCTCCAACCCCAGCCAAAATCCTTGGCACACAAATATCCTGTGAGCAGATCATCCCTGACCCCTCAGGATTTAAACATACCAAAAACTGGGATAAAAATCTGGGAAATTATTCAACATCCCAACTTTGGATGGTCCAACCCCAGCCAAAATCCTTGGCACACAAATACCATGTGAGGGGAACATTCCTGACCCCTCAGGATTTAAACACACCAAAAACTGGGATAAAAATCAGAGAAATGACCCAACATTCCGATTTTGGATGCTCCAACTCTGGCCAAAACCCTCTTCACCCAAATATCCTGGGAGGGGGAGCACCCCTGACCTCCCCTTGCCAAAAAATCGGGATAAAAATGCAGGAAATGATCCAAAAATCCCAACTTTGGATGCTTCAACCCCAGCCAAAATCCTTGGCACACAAATATCCTGTGAGGGGAACATTCCTGACCCCTCAGGATTTAAACACACCAAAAACTGGGATAAAAATCAGAGAAATGACCCAACATTCCGATTTTGGATGCTCCAACTCTGGCCAAAACCCTCTTCACCCAAATATCCTGGGAGGGGGAGCACCCCTGACCTCCCCTTGCCAAAAAATCGGGATAAAAATGCAGGAAATGATCCAAAAATCCCCACTTTGGATGCTCCAACCCCAGCCAAAATCCTTGGCACACAAATATCCTGTGAGGGGAACATTCCTGACTCCTCAGGATTTAAACATACCAAAAACTGGGATAAAAATCTGGGAAATTATGAAACATCCCCACTTTGGATAGTCCAACCCCAGCTGAAATCCTTGGCACACAAATATCCTGTGAGGGGAACATTCCTGACCCCTCAGGATTTAAACATACCAAAAACTGGGATAAAAATCAGAGGAATTATTGAATATTCCCATTTTGGATGCTCCAACTCTGGCCAAAACCCTCTTCACCCAAATATCCTGGGAGGGGGAGCACCCTGACCTCCCCTTGCCAAAAAATCGGGATAAAAATGCAGGAAATGATCCAAAAATCCCCACTTTGGATGCTGGGGAGCTCCAGCCAGTGGAGGCTGGGAATTTCTCCGGCACTGGCACCACTGGAGCGTGTAAGAGCAGATTATTTGTGTTCCCGACTTGCTGATGCAAGATGAAAAATCCACGAGCTGCAGCTGCTGAAATCAGCTCTTTTCTCCCCTTCCCTTCCCTTTCCCCTTCGCTGAGGTTTGTGCTTCGCCAAAGGTTTTTGTATTCCGGGAGCTAAAACCTGTCCCTTGCAATCAGCCACAAAAACTGCGGGGCTTTGTCAGGCTCCTGAGAGCCGGGAGAAGCTGGGAAAGGATGGGGGAAAGATGTGGAAAAGATGTGAAAAAGCTGGGAAAGGATGGGGAAAGGATGTGGAAAAGCTGGGGAAAAGATGTGGAAAAGCTGGGAAAAAAAATATGGGGAAAGATGGGAAAGGATGGGATAGGATGGGAAAAGAAGGAAAAAGATGAGGAAAGATGGGGAAAGATGAGAAAAGATGGGGGAAAGATGAGGGAAAAAAGATGGGAAAAATAAAAAGATTGGGGGGGAAAAAGTTGGGAAAAGAAAGGTGGGAAAAGAGGAGGAAAAGATGGGAAAGAAAAGATGAGGGAAAAAAGATGGGAAAACAGGAAAAGATGGGAGAAGCTGGGGAAAAGATGGAGAAAGATGAGGAAAGATGGGAAAGGATGGGAAAGGATGGGAAAGGATGGGATAGGATGGGAAAAGAAGGAAAAAGATGAGGAAAGATGGGGAAAGATGAGAAAAGATGGGGGAAAGATGAGGGAAAAAAAAGATGGGAAAAAAAAGATGGGAAAAATAAAAAGATTGGGGGGAAAAGTTGGGAAAAGAAAGGTGGGAAAAGAGGAGGAAAAAGATGGGAAAGAAAAGATGGGGGAAAAAAGATGGGAAAACGGGAAAAGATGGGAGAAGCTGGGAAAAAGATGGGGGAAGATGGAGAAAGATGGGAAAGGATGGGAAAGGATGGGAAAGGATGGGAAAGGATGGGATAGGATGGGAAAAGAAGGAAAAAGATGAGGAAAGATGGGGAAAGATGAGAAAAGATGGGGGAAAGATGAGGAAAAAAAGATGGGAAAAAAGACGGGAAAAAATAAAAAAAATGGGGGAAAAAAGTTGGGAAAAGAAAGACAGGAAAAGATGTGGGAAAGCTGAGAAAAAAGATGGAGAAAGATGGAAAGGATGGGATAGGATGGAAAAAGATGGGGAAGGATGGGGAAAAGATGGAAAAAAGATGGGGAAGGATGAGGAAAAATTGGGAAGGATGGGAAAAGGTGGGGGAAAAAAACTGGGGGTAAAGATGGGGGGAAAAAAGATGGAAAAAACAATGGGAAAAAAAAGATGGGATAGAAAAGATGGGGGAAAAAAGATGGGAAAGAAAAGATGGGGGAAAAGATGGGAAAATGGGAAAAGATGGGGAAAGATGAGGAAAGATGGGAAAGGATGGGAAAGGATGGGAAAGGATGGGAAAAGAAGGAAAAAGATGAAGAAAGATGGGGAAAGATGAGAAAAGATGGGGAAAAGATGGGAAAAAAAGATGGGAAAAAAAGATGGGGGGAAAAAAAAAGATGGGAAAAAAAAGATGGGGAAAGAAAAATGGGATAAAGATGGGAGAAGGATGAGGGGATATGGAAGAGTTTTGACTGGAAAAACCCATGGATAAAGGGAAATCCCACAGCACAGCCCTGCCCTGCCCTGCCTTGGGATGGGATGGGATGGGATGGGATGGGATGGGATGGGATGGGATGGGATGGGATGGGATGGGATGGGATGGGATGGGATGGGATGGGATGGGATGGGATGGGATCCCTGGGATGGCATTTTCTCCTGAAAATCCAGATCCAAGGAATGCATCCATGCCTCATCCCAAGGAAAATAAAATTCCCTGAGGTAACAGCAAAACTCTCCAGCAAAACCAACACCAATAAATCCCAGATCTGGGCATTTCCCAGAGCGAGAGTTCCTATCCAGACTCCCCCACGCTTCTCCCAAAAAAAAAACCATTTCCACCTTGGATCAAACACTCCCAGCAGCTGCTGCCCCTTTCCCCTTTCCCCCTTTTCCCCTCCGGGTTTGGGGGTTTCATTCCACGCAGGAATTAAAGCTCGTGGCCTCTTCCAGCCCCGTTTTTCCTCTCTGAGCTCCTGATGGAGAGGAGCTGCCATTGCCGGGTATCTTTTATTCATGGACACCGGGATTAGTTTTTGATAAAAAGCCACATTCCCGCATTTCAAACATCGCCGCTCGCAGCCCGAGGAGCGCTCGGAGCTCGCATCTGTTTCCCCGCGGATCTCCATCACCTTGATGGGAGAAGGTGCCGCTCCCGGAGCGTCGGGGGGAGGATCCGGCGCCCCAGGGGGGACGGGAGGGGCTGTGCCCGGTGACAAATGGCGTGACAATGACGAGGAGCGCGAGCCTCGGATCCCCAGGGGAACAGAGGGAATTTGGCAGCCGGGGAAGGTTTGGGGGATGCAGTTGGGGAAGGTTTAGGGGATGCAGTTGGGGAGGATTTGGGGGATGCAGTCAGTGAGGATTTGGGGGATGCAGTTGGGGAGGATTTGGGGGATGCAATTGGGAAGATTTAGGGGGATGCAGCTGGGAAACGTTTGGGGGATGCAGTCGGGGAGGATTTGGGGGATGCAGCTCCCTCCTCAGTCCCAGGGATTGAACCCCATCCCACCTTTACCTGCACAGGTGACCCCCATCCCACCTTTACCCGCACAGGTGACCCCCAGCCCACCCTCACCTGCACAGGTGACCCCCATCCCACATTTACCTGCACAGGTGACTCCCAGCCCACCCTCACCTGCACAGGTGACCCCCAGCCCACCTTTACCCACACAGGTGACTCCCATCCCACCCTTACCTGCACAGGTCACCTCCAGCCCACCTTTACCCACACAGCTGAACCCCAGCCCACCTTTACCTGCACAGGTGATCCCCATCCCACCTTTACCTGCACAGGTGATCCGCCCGGCACGCCCCGCGCAGATCCAGGCAGTTGGGCTTCTCCTTGTCCTCGTAGGAGCAGGAGGGCACGATGGTCTGGCGGCGGCGCTCGGCGCACGCCGGGTCCCGGCAGGAGCAGAAGAGCAGGCGGAAGGTGAACTCGCCGGGCACGCGGTCGAAGAACTGGCGCAGCGCCTTGTGGCACTTGCGGCGGCTGCAGGGCTCGGCGGCCGACAGCTCGCGGCTGCAGGTGGAGATGTAGCCCGAGCGCAGGCGCTTGCAGTTGTCGTTGAGGTTGCAGGCCTTGGCCGCGTCCAGGCAGTGGTTGCTCTTGGAGGTGGTGGCCGGGTCCATTCCTGCGCGGGGACAACGAGGGACGCGGGCTCTAGGAGATGTTACTTCCCCCAAAATGTGCCCTTGGGATTGTATCCCCTGAACTAAGAAATTCCTTGAAACAGGATTCCTCTCTCTTATCGAAACTCCTGTTATCTCTTAAGATTTCTATTGGTTCTTAAAGTTACAAGTTAATTCGTTCTTTTCTTACGTAGAATTTTAAAGGTAATTCCTTGAAACAGGACTTCTCTCCCTTATCGAAACTCCCGTTATCTCTTAAGGTTTCTATTGGTTCTTAAAGTTACAAGTTAATTGGTTCTTTTCTTACTTAGAATTTTAAGGTAATTGATTAGTTTGTAATTTGTAGTTTTTATTGGTTAGAAGTTCAATCCTCTACAGACCTATATAAACCCTTTGTTGTCTGATGTAATTGGACCGTTGTTAGCAATTCCCTTCGGAGAAATAAAGTCATCTTCGGAACTTTTGCAACGCGATCTCAGCTTTTGTTCTTTGCTAGTGAGTAGCTGCGGGCTCTGCAGCCTGAGTTCAGAGATATCTGGACTCAAAGTAACAACCCCGGGGTTGGAAAACACCCAACCCAAAAACAGCTACAACGGTCAGGATGGGGGGTTGAGGGATGGGTGTTGTAATGCTGAGCAGGGTTTGACCCCCATTGATGTGTCTGTTGGGGAGGAAATAGAAAAACCTTGTAAATATGAGTGCTTAGCAAAAAATTCTGAAATAGTGAAATAGAAATGATAGCAAATTTTCGATTGTCAGGCTGAGAACAGCCATGTGAAGGTTTAGGGCCTCTTGCTTTGTTTAGGTAATGCCAAATGCCACGAATACCAAAGAACCAACAGACATCCTGCCCCAAGTATGGCAGGAAAGGTTTGGAGATAAGGATTATAGATAAGAAAGCCATAAAACATGGTAATTTAGTGATTCCTATAGGTTGCATGCAAGTATTAGGAGATTAGTATTTTGTATTACATTGGTTAGTGGAAATTAGAATATTCAACATAGAAGATTTATTGTATTGGAAATGGGAAATCGCTCTCTATTCTCTCTATTCTCTCTATGCTCTATTCTCTCCACTCTCTTATTCTCTCTTACACTCTCTCCCTCATTTACCCACACCCTAATAATAAACTACAAACTTCATAACCAGAATATAGAGAGCTCCTGAGTCTGTCCTGACCGCCGACCCCCGACAATAAACCCCACACACGTCTGTACAGATCTGGGCCTCGTGTGTGTGCACCAGCCAAAAAAACCACATATTTATTTGCTGTGTTTTGCTGTTCAGTTATCGCTGCACATTTTGCTGCTCTTTCACACACTCGCTGTTTTTGTGTATTTCTTAGTTTAGACCAGTATTTACAACACGTGCACAGCATGAAAAAGTTTTGGGAGTTTTTCAATAACTTGTTTGAAACCCCCCAAGGACGCTGGAACATCAACTATGCTAAATCGGGAGAGAAGACATTGAAAACATAAAATACCAAGATTAGAAGATTCAAGGTAACAGAGGGCAGCGACGATTTTGAAGACCACCAATTACAAACTTTTGGGGGGTTGAAGGGATGGATTAATGTAACAACTTTTACTCCCTCCTAGCTATTTACTAAGAGGGAGCTAGAGTTATTACAGTGGGTGCCCCACGTTGGGCGCCAACTGTAACCACTTTACTCCTTCCCAGCTATTTATTGAGGGAGCTAGAGCTGTACATGAGATAAACAAAGGATCCAAAAGAGGCTCTTTGCCCTTCTCAGGGTTTATTGCATGGTGGTTCCAGGGAGCAAAGAGAAAGAAGAGCTCAGATAACTTTCTAGGAAAGGGTCTGGGAGGGGAATTGGTTTTCTGCTAATGGGATAGGGACACGAGGTTAGGGGAAATAGGGGAGATGAGGGGGGAAAGAGGCCCCTGTGGCTTTCTGCCAATGGGATAGGAAGGGTTAAGGAATTCCTTATACCGCTGGTATTGGGTTACAACAGATTAATATTCTAAAAATTACCAATTGTAAAAGGTCTCCCCACGTGGGTGATGGTTCTAGAAATGCATAATTGGGGTGAATTGTAAACAATAAATTGGCTTCTGCGAAATCGTATTGGTTTGCTGTTCAGAAGTTCAGTTTGTTGGGATGGGTGTAGGGGTGGGATGGGAGGCGGGAGAGGGTTGGGAGGTTGGGGAGGTGGGGTTGGGGTGGGAAATAGTGTTGGTGCTGGGAGGTGGGTGAGGTGTGCTCAGAAATGGGGACATGGCCTCAAAAATGGGGACATGGCCTCAAAAATGTGGAGACGTCCTCAAAATTGGGGACACGCCCTCAAAAATGGGATGGGAAAAGACCCTTGAGCTGGGATTGGGAGATATCCTTAAAAATGGGGAGATGTGCTCAAAAATCACAAGATGTGCTCAAAAATTGGGACGTGTTCAAACCTAGGGAGATGTCCTCAGAAATGGGGAAACATCCTCAAAAATGGGGAGACGTCCTCAAAAATGGGGAGATGTCCTCAAAAATGGGGAGATGACCTCAAAAATTGGGATGGGAAAATGCTCTTGAGCTGGGAATGGGAGATGTGCTCAAGAATGGGGAGATGCCCTCAAAAATCACAAGACGTGCTCCAAAATGGGGAAATGTCCTCAAAAATGGGGAGAAACCCTCAAATCCAGGCCGTGAATTTGCAAAATGTCATTCCTTTTGACAGTTCTTCAAAGAACCACTATTCATTATTAATTAATTAATAATTAATAATTATTTTGCTCCAAGAGCAGAATAAACAATCCAACCTCACTGGAGCTCCCCAAAACTGGGATGGAAGGGACAATTCCTGTATCCACGCTGGGAATTCCATCCTGGGAATTCCATCCCTGAGGAAAGGGGCCAAGCCCCAGCCTGGGAAGAAACACTGAATTTTCCTGGTTTTTGCTGGGAATGATGGATCACCCTCCACGGCCCTTCTGCAGCCACCTCATCCCTCATTCCCTCCCCTCCACAGCCCGGCCAAATCCAAGGATTTTCTGGCCAAATTAATGGATTTTCTGGCCAAATTAATGGATTTTTCTGGCCAAATCCGCGGATTTTCTGGCCAAATCCATGGATTCTCCTCCGCTGGCTCCCAGTTTCTGCTGGCACCAAGGGGAGTCTCCTAATTAGCCTAATTGCAGGGTGCTGCTAATTAGCAAATCCAAATCCTGGGTGAGGCTCAGCCCCCAGCTCCTCTGCATCCCCAAACCACCCCTGAACGGGGACAGGAATTTGGGGGGGTCTTTTGTCCCATTGTCCTGCTGTCCCCAAGTTGAGAGGCACCAGCACAGCCCTGCTGGGGATCCCAAAGGATTCAGGGATCCCAAAGGATTCAGGAATCCCCAGAATTCAGGGATCCCAAAGGATTCAGGGATCCCAAAAGATTCAGGGATCCCAAAGAATTCAGGGTTTCCAAAGGACTCAGGGATTCCCAGGATTCAGGGATCCCAAAGGATTCCGGGATCCTGAAGGATTCAGGGATCCCTAAGGATTCAGGGATCTCCAGGATTCAGGGATCCCAAAGGATTCAGGGATCTCCAGGATTCAGGGATTCCCAATATTCAGAGATCCTGAAGGATTCAGGGATCCCAAAGGATTCAGGGATTCCCAGGATTCAGGGATCCCAAAGGACTCGGGAATCCCCAAGATTCAGGGATCCCCAGGATTCAGAGATCCCAAAGGACTCGGGAATCCCCAAGATTCAGGGATCCCCAGGATTCAGAGATCCCAAAGGATTCAGGAATCCCCAGAATTCAGGGATCCCAAAGGATTCAGGGATCCTGAAGGATTCAGGAATCCCCAGGATTCAGGGATCCCAAAGGATTCAGGGATTCCCAAGATTCAGAGATCCCAAAGGATTCAGAGATCCCCAAGATTCAGGAATCCCAAAGGATTTAGAGATCCCAAAAGATTCAGGGATCCCAAAATATTCAGGGATTCCAAAGGATTCAGGGATTCCCAGGATTTAGGGATCCCAAAGGATTCAAGGATCCCCAGGATTCAGGGATTCCCAAGATTCAGGGATCTCCAGGATTCAGGGATCCCAAAGGATTCAGGGATCCCAAAGGATTCAGGAATCCCCAGAATTCAGGGATCCCAAAGGATTCAGAGATCCCAAAATATTCAGGGATCCCAAAGGATTCAGGGATTCCCAGAATTCAGAGATCCTGAAGGATTCAGGGAAAAAAAAATCCAGGATGGGGCAGGGATGGATGGTTTGGATTTTCTCCAGAGGATGGACACAGCTCGAGGGGGAAAAGGGGATTTAAGAGGCGGGGAAAGGAGGATTTAGGTGGGCAAAGGAGGATTTGGGAGGTGGGGAAAAGGGGATTGGAGAGGCGAGGAAAAGGAGGATTTAGGTGGGGAAAAGAAGATTTAAGAGATGGGGGAAAGAGGGTTCAAGAGGCAGGGAAAAGGAGGATTCAGGCGGGAAAAGGGGATTTAAGAGACGGGGAAAAAGAGAATTTAAGAGGTGAGGGACACCTGGGTCTCTTTACTTCCCCCGGTTTTGGGGGATGCTTTGAGCCCTCCCTACACCCCAAATTCCCCCGGCCCCGCAGCGGCGAGCAGCAGATTCCCAGCACAGAGCCGGGATTTTGGGATCCATTGTCTCCCGGCCGGGAGCAT
This sequence comes from Luscinia megarhynchos, assembly GCA_034336665.1. Taxonomy (NCBI): domain Eukaryota; kingdom Metazoa; phylum Chordata; class Aves; order Passeriformes; family Muscicapidae; genus Luscinia; species Luscinia megarhynchos. Next base: position 2,504,412 of record CM067584.1, read on the forward strand.
CGCCCGTGCCCCGCCCGAGACCCGCAGGGACCCGGCTGCATTTTAATGGAGCCGCGGCTCGGGAAGCGCCGCTGCTGGGGAGCTCATTAATAACGCACGAGCATGAAAATTTCATGAGCGGAGACGGAAAAGGGGCCGAGGAGCTGGGGACGGGGGGCTGGGGCCACCAGCTGTCCCCACGGCCGCTGGGGACAGGGGAGGAGCAGGACTGGGGAGGGGGTTGGGTGCTCACACAGAATTCCCAGCTGGAATTTTCCCCTTCTCCTGATTTTTTCGGCATCCAGCCGGGATGAGCATCCCTGTGTGGGGAGGGGGCAGAGGACTTTTTACACGGTTTGGATTTTCTCCAGAGGATGGACGCAGCTCGGGGGGGAAAAAGGGGATTTAGGAGGTGGGGAAATGAGGATTTAGGTGGGGAAAGGAGGATTTATGTGGGGAAAGGAGGATTTAGGCGGTGGGGAAATGAGGATTTAGGAGATGGGGAAAGGAGGATTTAGGTGGGGAAGGGAGGATTTAGGAGGTGGGGAAAAGGGGATTGAAGAGGCGAGTTACTCGCGGGTTACACACGAGTTACTCGCGGGTTACACACGGGTTACTCGCGTGTTACACACGGGTTACTCGCGGGTTACTCGCGGGTTACACAGCCCCTGCTCCCAATTATCCCTGCAGGATACAGCTCCAAAATCTCCTGCGCTTCAGCGCTCGGGGCTGGGTGTCCCCGGAGTCCCCAGGGAGGGGGGGCAGCAGCACCGGGGTCACCGCGGTGGTCACGGCACCTCCGCTCGCCCCTTCCCCCATCCCCAAAATCTGCAGCCGCGCTCTTCCTGCTCCTCCCCGGATAAATCGGGGTGTCTAATCCCCGCTCCAGACTCGCTGCTCTCCAGACTTCCCGGCAGCTCCGACGTTTTCCTGACGCCAATTTAATCCCAAAAAAAAGCGGCCGGGAGACGGGAGGGGGTGGCAGCGTCATCCCAAAAACCCCGCGTCGAGCTCGGGGGGAAAATTGGCCTGGAAAAAGCTGGAAAATTCAGCCCGGGGGCTGGAGGGCGGTGGGTGACAGCGGGGACACGCACAGGTGTCCCCAGGTGAGCTGGGCTCGGGTGTCCCCGAGGTGTGGGGACAGCGAGACCCCCCAAAATCCCGCAGCGGGGGGAATTCGGGGAAAGGTTCCGAGGGGAGGAGCCGAGGCAGCGCTGGGCTGGTTTGGGGTGGGGGTGGGGGAGGCACGGGAAGGTTGGGGGGGGGAAATGGGGAGAATCCAACGTGGAAAAGGGGAAAATCCAAACCCGGGGATGGCGGCGGAGTTTGGGTTCCCTGGAGGACAATTGGATGTGCCAAGGGACACTGGGATGTGCTAAGGGACACTGGGATGTGCCAAGGGACACTGGGATGTGCCAAGGGACACTGGGATGTGCCAGAGGGACACTGGGATGTTCCAAAGGGACACTGGGATGTGCCAAAGGGACACTGGGATGTGCTATGGGACACTGGGATGTGCCAAGGGACACTGGGATGTTCCAAAGGGACACTGGGATGCCCCAAAGGGACACTGGGATGTGCCAAAGGGACACTGGGATGTGCCAAGGGACACTGGGATGTTCCAAAGGGACACTGGGATGTGCCAGAGGGACACTGGGATGCCCCAAAGGGACACTGGGATGTGGCAAGAGGCTCGGGGATGCTCCAAAGATCTCAAAGACGCTCCAAGGATCTCAAAGATCCTCCAAGAGGCTCACGGATCTTCTAAAGATCTCAAAGATGCTCCAAGGGGCTCAGGGATGTTCCAAAGCTCTCAAAGATACTCCAAAGGGCTCAGGGATGCTCCAAGGATCTCAAAGATGCTCCAAGGGGCTCAGGGATGCTCCAAGGGGCTCAGGGATGCTCCAAGGATCTCAAAGACGCTCCAAGGGGGTCAAAGATCCTCCAAGAGGCTCAGGGATGCTCCAAGGGGCTCAGGGATGTTCCAAAGATCTCAAAGATGCTCCAAGGGGCTCGGGGATGTTCCAAAGATCTCAAAGATGCTCCAAGGATCTCAAAGATGCTCCAAGGGGCTCGGGGATGCTCCAAGGATCTCAAAGATGCTCCAAGGGGCTCAAAGATCCTCCAAGAGGCTCAGGGATGCTCCAAGGGGCTCGGGGATGCTCCAAGGATCTCAAAGATGCTCCGAAGATCTCAAAGATGCTCCAAAGGGCTCAAAGATGCTCCAAGGGGCTCGGGGATGCTCCAAGAGGCTCAGGGATGCTCCAAGGGGCTCAAAGATGCTCCAAGGGGCTCGGGGATGCTCCAAGGATCTCAAAGATCCTCCAAGAGGCTCAGGGATCTTCTAAAGATCTCAAAGATGCTCCAAGGGGCTCAGGGATGCTCTAAGGGGCTCGGGGATGCTCCAAGGATCTCAAAGATGCTCCAAGGGGCTCAAAGATCCTCCAAGAGGCTCAGGGATGCTTCAAGGGGCTCATTGATGTTCCAAAGATCTCAAAGATGCTCCAAGGATCTCAAAGATGCTCCAAGGACACAGGAACGTCCCCGGGCTCTCGGCATCCCTCTCCAGCCATTCCCAGAGCTCAGCTCCAGGCACTGCCCGGGGAGGGGTCACCAAACGGGGTCCTCCCCATCCTGAGGGTCCCAAACCCCCCCGGAACACCGAGAACTCCACGGGGATGGGAGAGGCTGGACTGGGATTGTGCCTCCCCCTCCTGCCCGCCCCAGCGCTGGGAACAACGGGAATCCCAGGAATTTCTATAATTTTATATAATTTTATATAATTTTATATAAACCCCGACTGGAGGCAGCCGGGGCCACGAGGTAAAATCCTAAATCCCACCTGGCGTGACCCGAAGGAGGAAGAACCCAGCCCAAAAACGCATCAAACCGCCCAGAACGCTGCTCGGGGCGCCGGATTTGGGGGGGAGCAGCAGGGAAGGGGAGGCGGGAGCAGCGGGAGGAGCAAAGGACGGAGCCCAGGGGAGGGAGGTGGAGGCTCCCCCCGGCTGGGAGCAGCTCTGTGCTCACAGAGAGGAGATAAAACACGGCGCTTTTATTACCTGAGAAAATTGAAGCGAGTCTGAATATATCAGAGAGACGAGAGGTGACCGGCTCGTACGGGGAGGCTTCATAAAATTCCTCTCCTTCGGTGGGAGGAAAGGCAGAGAAAAAAAGGCAGAAAAAAGCAAATTAAAGCCCGTGGTGAATAATCTCATGTGGCTCCAGGCACGGGAGGGAAAAGCAAAATGATTTTCAAGAGCTGGAATTAAAGGAAAAGGGGTTTTGGGAGCGGTTCAGGGAGTTTTGATCACTTTTTGGTCCTGGTTTGGCAGCAAATGAGTTCCAAAGGATTCCAGGAGCTGGGGGAATTGGGGTTGGGAAGGTCGGTGTTCCATGGGGATGGACACTGAGATCAAGGCTGGAAGTTTTTGGGGCTCACACTCAACTCTGAGTTCTTTTATTTGGTACAGAATCCCCTAAAAGCGCCTCAAAACCTCAAATAATCCCGCTGGTAGGGTGGTTTCCCGCCCCATTCCTTGGGAAAATGGGAATATCCGGCTCCGGGACATTCCCGGGAAATTTGGGAGTGGAAAACCCGTCTGGGATGTCCCCAGCGGTGTCACCGCTGCTCTCAGGGTGACGGAATTTGGGGAAAATGCCCCAAGGGCGGCTTTGGCTACCCCTGATCCCCACTGGGAATTGGGGAAAGGACCCAAATCCCGCTCAGCAGCGACATTCCCGGGAAATTTCGGGGGAAAAACTCCTCTGGGATGTCCCCAGTGATGTCACTGCTGCTCTCAGGGTGATGGAATTTGGGGACAACGCCCCAAGAGCTGCTCCGGGAATGGGATCAGGACCCAAATCCCGCTCAGCAGTGACATTCCCGGGAAATTTCGGGGGGAAAAACCCGTCTGGGATGTCCCCAGCGGTGTCACTGCTGCTCTCAGGGTGACGAAATTTGGGGAAAACGCTTTCCAAGGGACGCCTCCCGGGAATGGGATCAGGACCCAAATTCTGCTCAGGAGCGACATTCCAGGAAAATTTCGGGGGAAAAACCCCTCTGGGATGTCCCCAGCGGTGTCCCCGCTGCTCTCAGGGTGATGGAATTTGGGGAAAACGCCCCAAGAGCAGCTCCGGGAATGGGATCAGGACCCAAATCCCGCTCAGCAGTGACATTCCCGGGAAATTTCGGAGGAAAAACCCTCTGGGATGTCCCCAGTGGTGTCACCGCTGCTCTCAGGGTGACGGAATTTGGGGACAAAGCCCCAAGAGCTGCTCCGGGAATGGGATCAGGACCCAAATTCTGCTCAGGAGCGACATTCCCAGGAAATTTCGGAGGAAAAACTCCTCTGGGATGTCCCCAGTGATGTCGCCGCTGCTCTCAGGGTGATGAAATTTGGGGACAACGCCCCAAGAGCTGCTCCGGGAATGGGATCAGGACCCAAATCCCGCTCAGCAGCGACATTCCAAGAAAATTTCGGGGGAAAAACCCCTCTGGGATGTCCCCAGCGGTGTCACCTCTCTCAGGGTGATGAAATTTGGGGACAACGCCCCGAGAGCGGCTCCTGCTCCTCACCGGGAAGGGGAACAGGACCCAAACCCCTCCCCAGGCCGTTCCCTCTCCCCTCCGCGCTTTTCCCGCTTTATTCCCGCTCGTTTCCAGCCCCGTCCCTCCCTCCCCATCAATAATTAAAGCCGCGCTTGGCTCCCGCTGCTTGCGAGCGAAATTACCGAGCGCGAACCGGGCGCTGGGTAAAAAAACCCCAAAAACGGGGCCGGAGCCCCCCTGAGAGCCGGGAGAGCCCCAAAATCCCCGCGGAAAGGCACAAATTCGGGTTCCCCGCTGCTTTTTGCCTCCTCCCCCTCCTCCAGGTACAATTCCCACTCCCGCAAAACTGGGAAGCTGCTCAGTGGAGGCGGGAAACAATTAACGTGTAATTCCTGCTCCGGGCCGGGTTTGGGGCTGGCTGACCCAGATTTGGAGGGAATTCACCCCGGGGGGGCTCAGGCGCGGCTCCCCCACATCCTCTGGAAGAGTTTTCCCCTCCTCAAATCCCATTTTCCCACCCTGGGGTTCAGCTCCCTCATCCTCAGGCGCGGCTTTCCCACCTCGGGCGCCTTTCCCACCCAATTCCAGAATTCCCGGCCAGTTTTGGGCGGGAAAGGGGCTTTAAAAAATCTCATCCCAACCCCCCGCACAGGGCAGGGGAGCTCTTCTGCCAGTCCGGGTGATTTTGGGGCTTTGGGATCCTCCCGGGCTTTTGTTTCCCCCAACCCCAGCACTCCCAGCTGAATTTTTTGGTGTCCCGCCATTCCCAACTGAATTTTTTTGGGGATTCCCCATTCCCACCATCCCCAACTGAATTTTTTTTGGTGTCCCGCCATTCCCACCATCCCAAATTGAATTTTTTGGGGGCTCCCCATTCCCACCATCCCCAATTGAATTTTTTTTGGGAGTCTCCCCATTCCCACCATCCCCAACTGAATTCTTTTGGGGATTCCCCATTCCCACCATCCCCAGTTGAATTTTTTTTGGGTTCCCCCATTCCCACCATCCCAAATTGAATTCTTTTGGGGGATTCCCCATTCCCACCATTCCCAATTGAATTTTTTTGGGGTCTCCCCATCCCCACCATCCCCATTTTGAATTGGAGTCCAATTCCCAAACTAATTTTTTTGGGGGATTCCCCATTCCCACCATTCCCAATTGAATTTTTTTGGGGGTCCCCCATTCCCACCATTCCCAATTGAATTTTTTTGGGGTCTCCCCATCCTCAGCACCCCCAATTGAATTTTTTGGTGTCCCGCCATTCCCAACTGAATTCTTTTGGGGATTCCCCATTCCCACCATCCCCAATTGAATTCTTTTGGGGATTCCCCATTCCCACCATCCCCAATTGAATTCTTTTGGGGATTCCCCATTCCCACCATCCCCAATTGAATTTTTTGGGGGATTTCCCATTCCCACCATTCCCAATTGAATTTTTTTGGGGATTCCCCATTCCCACCATCCCCAATTGAATTTTTTGGGGGGATTCCCCATTCCCACCATCCCCAAATTGAATTTTTTTGGTGATCTCCCCACATCCCCACCATCCCCAGGTGGATTTTTTTGGGGTCTCCCCATCCTTAGGATTATCCTTTGGGGTCTCCCCATCCTCAGCATCCCCAGGTGCATTTTTTGGTGCGTCCCCCCATCCTCAGCACGTCCAGGTGACTTTTTGGGGTCTCTCCATCCCCACCATCCCCAGGTGGAATTTTTTGGGTCTAGCCATCCTTAGGATTATCCTTTGGGATCTCCCCATCCCCACCACCGCAGGTGGATTTTTTTGGGGTCTCCTCATCCTTAGGATTATCCTTTGGTGTCCCCCCATCCTCAGCAGTGACATTTTTTGGTGTCCCTCTCATATCCATCATCCCCAGGTAGATCCTTTGGGGTCTCCCCATCTCCACCACCCCCCAGGTGAATTTTTTGGGGTCTCCACATTCTCACCACCCCAGGTAGATCCTTCGGGGTCTCCCCATCCCCACCATCCCCAGGTGGGTTTTTTGGGGTCTCCCCATCCTTAGGATTATCCTTTGGAGTCCCCCCATCCTCAGCACCCCGAAGTGACATTTTTTGGTGTCCCTCCCATCCCCACCATCCCCAGGTAGATCCTTTGGTGTCCCCCCATCCCCACCACCACTAGGTGAATTTTTTGGGGTCCCCCATCTCCACCACCCCAGGTGAATTTTTTGGTGTCCCCCCCTATCCCCACCAGCACCCTCAAGTGACATTTTTTTGGGTGTCTCTCCCATCCCCACCATCCCCCAGGTAGATCCTTTGGGGTCTCCTCACCCCACCATCCCCAGGTGGATTTTTTTGGGGTCTCCCCATCCTTAGGATTATCCTTTGGAGTCTTCCCATCCTCAGCACCCCCAGCTGAATTTTTGGGTGTCTCCACATCCTCACCACCCCCAATTGAATTCTTTTGGGGTCTCCCCATCCTTAGGATTATCCTTTGGAGTCTCCCCATCCTCAGCATCCCCAGGTGAATTTTTTTGGGTCTCCCCATCCTTAGGATCATCCTTTGGGGTCTCCCCATCCCCATCATCCCCAGATAGATCCTTTGGAGCCTCCCCATCCCCACCACCCCTAGGTGAATTTTTTGGTGTCCCCCCTATCCCCACCACCCCCAGGCGCACTTTTTGGGGTCTCCCCGCCCCCACCACCCCAGCTGAACGTTTCGGCGCCCCCTTCTCTCTGCCCCCGTACCTTCGGCGAGCCCCAGGTGGATGCTCCAGTAGATCTGCAGGCACTGCAGCTCCCGCCTCATGCCGCGCTTGCAGCGGCAGGCGTGCAGCGCGCTCTCCTGCAGCACCTCCAGGGCCAGCTGGCACTCCTTGTTGGCCAGCAGGGTGTTCCTGTCGCGGCCCGCCAGGCACTGCCGCAGGGTGCGGTAGCGGGAGCTGCAGCCCGGCTCGCCCGCGCACAGCTCGTTGGCCCGCACGCAGTCCACGGGCGCTCGCCAGCCCGGCGGGGGCAGCGCCGGCGGCGACGGGGGCGCGGCCAGCGAGCGCAGCAGCTCATCTGGGCCGGGGAGAGCAGCGAGAGGGCGCGGGTGAGAGGGCACGGGGGAGAGGGGCACAGGGGAGGGCACAGGTGAGGGGACAGGTGAGAGGGGCACAGGTGAGAGGGGCACAGGGGAGAGGGGCACAGAGCAGGGCACAGGGGAGAGGGCACGGGGAGAGGGGCACGGGGGAGAGGGGGCACAGAGCAGGGCACAGGGGAGAGGGGCACAGAGCAGGGGCACAGGGGAGAGGGGCACAGGGGGAGGGCACAGGGGAGGGCACAGGTGAGACGGGCACAGGGGAGAGGGGCACAGAGCAGGGCACAGGGAGAGGGGGCACAGAGCAGGGCACGGGGTGAGAGGGGCACAGGGAAGAGGGGCACAGGTGGGGGGTACAGGTGGGGGGCACAGGTGAGGGCACAGGTGAGAGGGGCACAGGTGAGAGGGGCACAGAGCAGGGCACAGGGGAGGGGACAGGTGAGGGCACAGGTGATGAGGGCACAGGGGAGGACACAGGGGAGAGGGGCACAGGGGAGAGGGGCACAGGGGAGGGCACAGGTGAGGGAGACACAGGTGAGCACCCCCGTCACACCCCCAGAGCATCCTCACCCCTGAGGGCACAGGTGATGGGGGGCACAGGTCAGGGCACAGATGAGGGGCACAGGTGAGCAGGGCACAGGTGAGGGCACAGGTGATGGGGGGCACAGGTGAGGACACAGGTAGGGGAGACACAGGTGAGCGCCCCCGTCTCCCCCCAGAGCTCCCTCACCCCAGTGAGGGCACAGGTGAAAGCGCAGGTGATGGGGACACAGGTGAGCAGCCCTGTCACCCCCCCCCAGAGCATCCTCACCCCTCTGAGGGCACAGGTGAGGAGGGACAGAGGAGAGCACAGGTGAGCAGGGCACAGAGCAGGGCACAGGTGATGGGGGCACAGGTGAAGGCACAGGTGGGGAAGACACAGGTGAGCACCCCTGTCACCCCCCAGAGATCCCTCACCCCAGTGAGGGCACAGGTGAGCAGGGCACAGGTGAGGGCACAGGTGAGCACCCCCGTCACCCCCCAGAGCATCCTCACCCCTGAGGGCACAGGTGAGGGCACAGGTGAGGGCACAGGTGAGGGGGGCACAGGTGAGCACCTCCCTCACTCCCCTCTCAGCACTCCCTGCCCGTGGGATTGGGGTCGGGATCAGATTTTTTTTGATGAGATTTTTTTTAAGAGTTTTTTTTTATGAGATTTTTTTTGAAGCCCCTTTCCAGCCCAAACTATTTTGGGACTTCCCACCCCGAGGCATCCAGCCGGGAAATCCTGATTCCTGCAGGGAAACCTCCCCAGGGCATCGGAGACATTCCAGAGCCCCGCAGGGCCGGGAATTCTGGAATTCCATGGGAAAGGCGTGCCCGAGGCTGGGAGAGCCGGACCTGAGCACGAAGGAGTTTTGGCTGGCTCAGATTTATCACTTCGGGCTTTAATTTGCTTTTTCTGCCTTTTTTCTTCTTTTTCTGCCACCAAAGGAAAGGAATTTTACCAAGGGGGGGTTCCCTGCCCGGACACCCGAGCTCAGCCCAGCCCAGCTAAACCCAGCCTAAAAATCCTGGAATTGTCGGGGTTGGAAATGGATTTAAAGGTCGAGCTGAGAGCCTGGGAACGCCAGGGAATTTTGGAATTGTCGGGATTGGCAGGAGTTTTAGAGGTCAAACTGGAAGAGGCTGGGAACGCCAGGGAATTTTGGAATTGTCGGGGTTGGGAGGGATTTTAAAGGTCGGGCTGGAAATTCCACGGAATCTCGGGGTGGTTGCACTTGGGAGGGGTTTTAGAGGAACTGGAAGAGCCTGGGAACGCCAGGGAATTTTGGAATTGTCGGGGTTGGGAGCTGAAAGAGGGGAAACTGCGGCTGCAGCAGCAGGAACTCCTCTCTGTGAGGATCAGGGGGCGCTGGGATGGAATTTCCGAGGAGCTGCGGCTGCCCCGGGGTCCTGGAATGCCCAGGGGCGGCTCGGAGCGCTGGGTGAGATCCCACAACCTCGGAATTCTGCTTCGGGTGGGAAGGGACCCTCAGGGGATTTTAGGGACACTTCCCCACCCCAGGCTGCCCCAAACCCGGCCGGGAGCACCTCAGGGATGCCACAGCTGCGGGGGGATGTGCGGGGTTCACCCCACACCTCACCTCGGGCATTTTTTGTCCCTTATCCCACCCAAACCAGCGCGATCCCAAAATTCCCGCAGCTCGGCGGGAGCAGCGAGTCCGTCGCGATTCTCTTCGGGCTGGGTTTGGCCGCTCATCTTTTTTAGGATTTTTTATTTTTTTTTTTAGGGCGTCTGACTCAGGGTTTTGGAGCGCTCGGCCCTGGCAGGGGCCGCGGGGCAGCTGCAGCTCCCACCCGGCTCCTGTCGCTGTCCCTGTCCCTGTCGCTGTCCCTGTCGCTGTCCCTGTCCCCTCCTGTCGCTGTCCCCTCCTGTCGCTGTCCCTGTCGCTGTCCCTGTCGCTGTCCCCTCCTGCCGCTGTCCCTCCTGTCGCTGTCCCTCCTGTCGCTGTCCCCTGTCGCTGTCCCTGTCGCTGTCCTTGTCCCTCCCCGCCCCCCCATCCCCACACCTCTCCCACCCTTCCCATCATTTCCGAATCTGCTTTTTCCCCCCCCCGGGAATAAATTCCTGCTAAATCCAGCCCAAGCCTGGCTTGTCCCCTCTCAGGGATCGGGGGCAGGCGGCGCTGTGTCCCCTCCCCGCGGTGCTGGGGACAGACCCGCGGTGTCACTGCTGCCCCCTGCTCCTCCCTCCCGCTCCCGGGGGAATGGGAACGCCAGCTCCTGGCAGGGACCCTGAGCTGCTCCGGGGGGTGGCGGGGAGGGGACCCCGCTCTGTGCCCGCCCTGCTGCCCCCGAGGGCGGCTGGGCACAGGGGTGACCCCTGGGTGTGCCCCCGTCCCCTGCCAATGGCACCGGCGCTGGCAGGGGGACAGTGACACCTACAGGAGCGCGACACGGGCCCCCCGCGTGTCCCCCCGCCGCCCCGGGGCTGGGCAGGAGTCCCGTGGCGCTGTGACACCCTGGAGCGGGTGGCCCTGGTGGCACTGGAGCGGGTGGCACCAGTTGGGTGGCACTGGAGCGGGTCCCTGGCACTGGAGCCGTGGCCAGGGACAGCTCTGCCCCCCTCGGGGCACAGTTCTCACACAGATCCCGCAGATTTCAGGGATCCCACAGATCCCACGGACCCCACAGATCCCGCACAGATCCCACAGATCCCACAGTTCTCACACAGATCCCACAGATTTCAGGGATCCCACAGATCCCACAGATCCTGGAGATCCTGCAGATCCCACAGTTCTCACACAGATCCCCAGATCCAACAGATCCCACAGTTTTCCGGGGATCCCACAGATCCTGCAGATCCCGCAGATCCCACAGATCCCATAAAATCCCACAGATCCCGCAGTTCTCACACAGATCCCACAGATTTCAGGGATCCCACAGATCCTGCAGATCCCATAAATCCCACAGATCCCACAGAACCCACGGATCCTGCAGATCCCACAGATCCCACAAATCCCACAGTTCTCAAACGATTCCACAGATCTCACAGATTTCAGGGATCCCACAGATCCCGCAGATCCCACAGATCCCACACAGATCCCGCAGATCCCACTTTACTCCAAGAGCTCTGGGAGCTCCAGGAGCCCCCACACCCACTTTAGATCCAGATTCCCCTCGGGAGGGCCAGGCCTGGCCTGGCAGGGTTATAATTAATTATAATTGTAATTATAATTCCACACGGGATCCTTGGAGCCACATTCCCGCTGTGCTGGAGGAGAAACAGGAACCCCCAACGCTGATCCCGGGGAATTTTCCTGGGAATTCCCATCCTGAGGCATCCAGCTGGGAAATCCTGATCCTGCTGCAGCCACAGGGAAACTGCCCCAGGGCACTGGAGACATTCCAGATCCACTGGGCGTGGGGAGACACTCCAGAATTCCATGGGCATGGGAAGCTATTCCAGAATTCCATGGGCATGGGGAGACATTCCAGAATTCCATGGGCATGGGGAGACACTCCAGAATTCCATGGGCATGGGGAGACATTCCAGAATTCCATGGGCATGGGGAGACATTCCAGAATTCCATGGGCATGGGGAGACACTCCAGATCCACTGGGCGTGGGGAGACACTCCAGAATTCCATGGGCATGGGAAGCTATTCCAGAATTCCATGGGCATGGGGAGACATTCCAGAGCTCCACTGGGTGTAGAAATCCATCCCACAGCTCCACCAGATGTGGAGGTTCATCCTCAGCTCCACTGGGTGTGGAGAGCAGTTCCAGAATTCCACGGGTGTGGAGAGCCTTCCCACAGCTCTGCTGGACATGGAAAACCATTCCAGGGCTCCACCAGGCACGGAGAGTTATTCCACAGATCCACTGGGCTTGGAGAACCATTCCAGAGTTCTTTTGGATTTGGAGAACCATTCCAGAGCTCCACCAGACATGGAGAATCATTCCAAAGTTCCACTGGGCTTGGAGAATCATTCCAGAGCTCCACCAGACATGGAGAATCATCCCAGAGCTCTTTTGGGTTTGGAGAACAATTCCAGAGCTCCCCTGGGTTTAGAGAACCATTCCAGAGTTCTTTTGGGCTGGGAGAACCACTCCAGAGCTCCACCAGACATAGAGAACCATTCCAGAGCTCTGCTGGGCATGGAGAACCATTCCAGAGTTCCACTGGGATTGGAGAACCATTCCAGAGTTCCACTGGGTTTAGAGAACCATTCCAGAGTTCTTTTGGGTTTGGAGAACCATTCCAGAGCTCCACCAGACATGGAGAACCATTCCAGAGTTCCACTGGGCATGGAGAACCATTCCAGAGCTCCACCAGACATAGAGAATCATTCCAGAGCTCCCCTGGGCATGGAGAACCATTCCAGAGTTCCACTGGATTTGGAGAACAATTCCAGAGCTCCACTGGGCTTGGAGAACAATTCCAGAGCTCCACCAGACATGGAGAATCATCCCAGAGCTCCCCTGGGTTTAGGAGAACAATTCCAGAGTTCCACTGGGATTGGAGAACCATTCCAAGCTCCCCTGGCCTTGTAGAACCATTCCAGAGCTCCACCAGACATGGAGAATAATTCCAGAGCTCTTTTGGGTTTGGAGAACCATTCCAGAGTTCCATTGGGCTTGTAGAACCATTCCAGGCTCCACCACATTCCATCCTCTCCCAGCTCAGCTCCAGCTCCAGCCGCGCTTGCCCCAAGCCAGCTCCCAGCTCCAGCTCCTGCTTCTCCAGAAGCCTCTTCCCAAAAATCCCCTCCTCTGTGTCCCCACGGGCAGGGACACATCCGAAGGACACCTGGAATACCCTGGTGAGCCCCCAGCAGCACACCCGGCGCTGGATCGGGGATCCCACCAGAAAAATCCACCCTCTGGAAGCAGCAGGGATGAGGTGTGCGGGTGAGCTGGCCCAAAATCCTCTTGGATTTTGTCTTTTTTCCACCTTTCCCCCGCGGGTTTGCGAGATCCCGGGGGTGCCGGCAGACGGCGGATCCCGCCGGAGCAGCGAGGGCGGGCACAGCCCTTTGTGCCGGAGCCCTCGGAGCCCGCAGGGATCAGCCCAGCCTGGCCGCTTCTCCCGGAGCCCCGCATTCCCACCCAGCATGGAGGGGGAGACTGAGGAGGGGGATTTTCCATCCCCCCTCCCCCAAAAAAAACCCTCCCGGCAGAGCCGAGCTCCCATCGCTGGAGCATCCGCAGAGAATTCCCGGCGGATCCTCGGGGGTGCCGGAGCTCAGCGAGGATTTGCTGCACAAGGCGATGGCCCCTTCCTGCTCCTGCCGCTCCTCCCGCGGCTCCAGCCGCCTCTTCCCGAGCTCTGTTCCACGTTCTCCCGCTCTGCTGCTGCCGGAGACCTTTGGACACCCGGCAGCTTTAGGGGGAAATATTTCTGCTGGCCAGGATCGCTCGCAGCTGCCCAGCCACGACCGGAGGGATTTTCTGGCTTCCCGGGAACGGCAAGAGCTGGATGGTCCCTGCTCCAGGATCCTCGCCGTGGAAAGAGCCGTGGGCACCCCATCCCTAAATCTGGGGGTGCAGGGTCCCTGCTCGGGGTTCAGAGCCTTGGGGACACTCGGGAATGGGGGGGACACCGGGTCCTGCTTGGATGCCCCGCTGTGAGGGCGGGCAGGGCCTGGTTTGGGTGCCCGAGGTTGGGGCACCCCTGGAGGTCCCTGCGCCCCAAATCTCTCCACGAGCCATCCAGCTGTGCCTGGACACACGTCCAGATGTCCAGATGTCCAGCTGTCCCCTCCAGCCAGGCTGGAGCACCTCTGTCCCCGCTCGTGTCCCCACCCCGCCCCCCGAGCGCCCCTTTCTCGCTCCGAGGCACCGCCCGAGCCCCCCCGACCCCTCGGGCAGGGGCTCCCCCAAACCGGGCTCAGCTCAGGCCGCTGTCCCCCCTTCCCCAGAGGTCTGGGGGGGCACGCACCCCCCGGGCACCCCGTCCGTGGCTCGGGTGGGGGCAGAGCCGGTGCCCCCCATTCCAGGCGGGAGCGGAAGGGGCACCCCGGGCACCCCCCGCCCCGCGTCGCTCCGGAACGCGGCTGTGCCAACCTTCAGGTCTCCCTCAGCTGCCTCCTGTCCCTTGTCCCTGTCCCTTGTCCCTGTCCCCGTCCCCAGCCCGGCCCCGCAAAGTTCTCCGGGCGCTGCAGCGAGCTGGGATCACACCCCCCGCACCCGCGGGATGCGGGAATGGCACCGGGAGCGCGACACGCCCGAGCCGCGGAGGGCAAAAAAAAATAAAATAATAATAATAACCCCGAACATTTCCCATTTCCTTCCCTTTTCACCCCAAGCCCAGCGCGGGCTGTGCGTGCTCCCTTTCCCAGCGGCTCCTTCCCAGAGGCTGCCCGGGGAAGCGGAGCGTTCTCCCGGCGCCGAGCTCCGAGCCCAGCCGGGCACGGCGGCTCCCGAGCCGCCAGCTCAACTTTCCCAGCCCGGGCTCCACGCCGCGTTCCCAAGCTCTGGAATGGCGCGGGGGGAGCAGCCAGGATGGAGGGAGCAGCGGCTGGGGAGGGGGAAAAGGGGGGAGATCTCCCCCAAAACGCAAAGCCGAGCTGGTTTGACAAGCGGAGAGGGGATGGGAGGCGGGCAGGGCTCGGCTGCGGGGCGATGCTGCCCCGAGGGGGCGGCTGGGGGTGTCCCCCGTGTCCCCCCCGGGTGTCCCCAGTGTCCCCCCTCCCCGTTTGAAGTTGACAGGGAATTGCAAATGAAGTTGAGCCCCTCGCCGTGCCCCTCTCCTGCCGCAGCTCCGCTGCCAGCTCGGAGGGGCTCGCTCGCTGCCTCAGCCCCGAGCCCCCCGCTGGAGGTGCAGGGGGGGGTTGGGGACGCGCCACCTCGGCCAGGCGACAGCCGCCACCCCCCCCGCGGACACCCCCGCTGAGGCCACTCACCTACGAAGAGGACGATGCAGAAGGCGTTTGCCAAGATCATGGTAGGAAATCCACGCGCTCCTCCACGTGTGCAAAAAAAAAAAAAAAATTAAAAAAATTATGTTAAAAATCAGGCGGAGGAGAAAAAAAGAAAAAAACCGAACAATAAAAAAATAAAAATTAATAATTCCCAAGGCGCTCGGCTTGATGCTAAATTCCCAAAGGCAGCGGGGCTGGAAGCGAAGGGGAAGGGACGAGGGTGTGCTCCGCCCGGCGCGGAGCCGCCTCCCGCATCCCCGGCGGGCTCGCTGCGCGCTCCGGGCTCCGCCGGGCTCCGCCGGCGCTGCGAGCTCCGGCTGCCGGGGAGGGGGCGCGGCGAGGGGCGGCCGAGCCCCGGCCGAGGGGCAGAGCCGCCGGCCCGGCCCCTCCGCCCCTGCCCCCGCCCTTCCGCCGCCCTTCCGCCCGGGGCGGGGGTCGGGGGTGCTCGGGGTCCCCCTCGCTGCTCTGTTCGCGTCGTTTTCCATCCTGCTGCTCTCAGCCGTCGCTCCTGGCTGGGATTCACCTGCCGGGGCTCCCACGGTGGCGCGGGGCTGAGGGCGAGACCCCCGCCCTCCCCAAATTGCGGCTCCAGCCGAGGGGAGGGCAGGGGGCACCCGGGGGGACAAAGGGCCGCGTCCATGGGTGGGTGAGAGGCGTGGGAACGGGACAGGGGGACACCTGGGGACACCTGGGGACACAGGGACACACGGACACAGGGACACACAGGAACACACGGACACACGGACACAGGGGCCGCGTCCCTGGGTGGGTGAGAGGCGTGGGAACGGGACAGGGGGACACCTGGGGACACCTGGGGACACAGGGATACAGGGACAGACGGACACAGGGACACAGGGATACAGGGACACGGGGACACACGGACACACGGACAGCAGGGACACCGCAGGACGTACACGGGGACACGGGGACACAGGGATACAGGGACAGCAGGGACACAGGGACGCACAGGGACACACACACGGACACACGGGACACGGGGACACATGGACACCACGGACACCGCGGACACGACCGGACAGCAGGGACACACGCGGACACAGGGACACACGGACATGGGGACACATGGACACAGGGACAGCAGGGATACAGGGACAGCAGGGACACACGGACACACGGACACGGGAACACATGGACACACAGGGACACACAGGGACACACAGGGACACACGGACACAGGGACGCACGGGGACACACGGACACATCCCTGGGTGGGTGAGAGCCGTGGGAACGGGACAGGGGGATACGGGGACACACCTGGACACAGGGACACACTACGGACACAGGGACAGCGTAGGGACACCACGGACAGCAGGGACACACGGGGACACAGGGACACAGCGGACACACGGACACAGGGACACACGGACACAGGGACAGCAGGGACCTTGCAGGGACACAGGGACACCGCAGGACACAGGGACACAGGGACACAGGGACAGCAGGGACAGGGACACACGGACACAGGGACACACGGACACAGGGACACCCCACCCAAATGGGGGCACCCAGCAGCTGCCGGACCCTCCCCACTGCGGGTTTTTTTTGGGGGGGTCACACCCACGCACAGCCCCTGCAGTCCAGGGAACCCAAAATTCCCGTCCAGGACGCCCCCTGTTCATCCTGCCCCTAATCCAAATCCTCTGCCCCACAGCGGGAATGGGAATGATGGGAATGGGAATGGGAGTGATGGGAATGGGAATGGGAATGATGGGAATGGGGTGATGGGAATGGGAATGGGAATGATGGGAATGGGGTTGGGAATGGGATTGGGAATGGGAATGGGAATGATGGGAATGGAAATGATGGGAATGGGAATGATGGGAGTGGGAATGATGGGAATGGGAATGGGAATGGGAATGGGAATGATGGGAATGATGGGAATGATGGGAATGATGGGAATGGGAATGGGAATTATGGGAATGGGATTGGGAATGGGAATGGGAATGATGGGAATGGGAATGGGAATGATGGGAATGGGAATGATGGGAATGATGGGAGGATGAGAATGGGAATGGGAATGGGAATGATGGGAATGGGAATGGATGGGAATGAGAATGGAAATGGGAGCAGGTGGAATATGGAACAGGATGGGAATAGAATGGGAATGATGGGAATGGGAATGATGGGAATCGGAATGGGAATGTGAGGAATGGGAATGGGAATGGGAGTGATGGGAATGGGAATGATGGGAATAGGAATGGGATTGGGAATGGGGTGGAATGGATGGGAATGGGATTGGGATTGGGAATGGGAATGATGGGAATGGGATTGGGATTGGGATTGGGAATGAGAGTGGGAATGGGAATGGGATTGAGGTCCCCACCCCGCACTGCAGACGTGCAGCCTTCCCCTCTTCACTCACTCACCCCCAGCCCCAGGGAGGCGCTGGAACCTCTCCCCCCTCTCCCTGCCCCGATCTGGGGCCAGGACCCTCAAGCCCCAGCAGGAATGAGGAGGGGGCTCCACCTGGATCCCCGCAGTGAAGGGGGGGAGCGGGGAGCGCGGGTGGGGCCGGCACACCTCTCACTGCCGGGTCCCGGCTGCTGGCGGTGCTGGGTGTTACCGAATTCCCAAAATGCCATTCCCGGGACACAGATCCCGCTGCTGTCCCTCCCCTCCGTGCCGCGGGGATCCCGGAGCAGGAACAGCGGGAGCCTCTTCCTCAGGAGGGAAAATTCCTGCTCGCTCCCTGCCTGGATCCCTGGATAAATCCTGACAGGATCCATGGATTAATCCCTCCAGGGTTCCTGGATAAATCCACGCCTGGATCCATGGATAAATCACCTGGATTCATGGATAAATCCATGGATCCATGGATAAATCCTAGTCCATGGATTAATCCCACCAGGATTCTGGATAAATCCCGCCTGGATCCATGGATAAATCCCGCCTGGATCCATGGATAAATCTGCCTGGATCCATGGATCAAATCCCGCCTGGATCCCTGGATAAACTCCGCCTGGATCCATGGATAAATCCCGCAGGGTTCATGGATAGAAATAAACGCTGGATCCCATGGAAAAATCCCGCCCTGGATCCATGGATAAATCCCGCCTGGATCCATGGATAAATCCCGCCTGGATCCATGGATAAATCCCGCCTGGATCCATGGATAAATCCCGCCAGGATCCATGGATAAATCCCGCCTGGATCCATGGATAAATCGCACAGATCCATGGATAAATCCCTGACAGGATCCATGGATAAATCACTGCCTGGATTCATGGACTAAGCGCTCCCTCCAGTTCATGGATGAAATCCGCCTGGATCCAGCCGGAGGATAGAAATCCGCCTGGATCCCTGGATAGAATCGCGCCTGGATCCATGGATGAAATCCTGCCGGGATCCATGGATAAACCACTGGGTCCATGAGTATAGTCCATGGATAAATCCGCTGGGATCCATGGATAAATCCACGCCTGGATCCCATGGATAGATCTCACTGGATCATGGACAATCCAGCCGGGGATCCTGGATAAATCCCGCTGGATCCATGGATAAATCCCTTACGCCATGGTCATCCCTGGCATCCAAAGTAAATCCTGCCTGGATCCATGGGATGAAAATCCGCCTGGATCCCTGGATAAAGTCCCGCCCTGGGTCCCTGGATAAAATCCCGCCTGGATCCATGGATAAATCTATGGATCCATGATAAATCCCCCTGGATCCATGGATAAATCCATGGATCCATGGATAAATCGCCTGGATCCATGGATAAATCGCCTGGATCATGGACAAACCGACTGGATCCATGGATAAAAAAAAAAATCCTGATGGATCCATGTTAAATTCGCTGGATCCATGGATAAATCCTGCTTGGATCCATGGATAAATCCCGCCTGGATCCATGGATAAATCGACTGGATCATGGATAAATCTGATGATCCATGTTAAGTCCGCTGAATCCATGGATAAATCTGTTGGATCCATGATAAATCCGCTGGATCCATGGATAAATCCGGCCAGGATCCATGGATAAATCCCGCCTGGATCCTGGATAAATCCTGCCCTGGATCCATGGATAAAACCTGATGGATCCATGTTAAATTCGCTGGATCCATGGATAAATCCTGCTTGGATCCCTGGATAAATCCCACCTGGGTTCCTGTTCCCAGTTCTCCCCAGTTCTCCCAGTTCTCCCAAGGTGCCCCAGTGCCCCAGTGCCCCCAGTTCTCCCGGGCTGCTCTCTCCCAGCGGATCGAATCCCTCATTCCGGTTCGGACCGTCCCTGTTCTGTTCCAGGCAGGATCCTGACGGACGGGCAGGATCCCTACCCTCCCTCGCTGTGAGCCCCCATTTTATGGGCTGGTCTGCGCACCTCCGGCTCAGGCTTTAATTCCGCCACCGTTATCGCGTTAATGGGAGTCAGAGTTATTCCAGCGATGGATTGGCAAAAACCGCTGTAATCCCTGGGACACGGCCGAGCTCTCACGCCCGCTCCTCATCCCAAAACTCCGGGGCAACCTCAGCACCTCGGAGGTGTCCTTGAGGGGACGCCTGGAGGCAATACGTAACCACC